>VZSC01019401.1:16426-66591 GCA_013398225.1 Steatornis caripensis
TCCAGGCTGAACAGACCCAGCTCTCTCAGCCTTTCCTCATAAGAGAGATGCTCCACTCCCCTAATCAACTTCGTGGCCCTCCGCTGGACTCTCTCCAGTAGTTCCCTGTCTCTCTTGAACTGGGGAGCCCAGAACTGGACACAGTACTCCAGATGCGGCCTCACCAGGGCAGAGTAGAGGGGGAGGATCACCTCCCTCGACCTGCTGGCCACACTCTTCTTAATGCACCCCAGGATGCCATTGGCCTTCCTGGCCGCAAGGGCACACTGCTGGCTCATGGTGAGCCTGTTGTCCAGACAACATGTCCGAACATGATTGGAAATCCAAAACCAATTTATAATGAGCATAAATGTATGATGCAATTATGCATGTTTTCCCTCTTTATATTTCAGTTAACATGTATCTATTTCTGTGGATGTTTTTATCTTTTTTATGCATTTTTAACATTTACTTATTTTCCTTAGAGTTAACAACAAACCATTCTCTACAGTGAGGTTCTTGATGCTGAACATGTAAGCCAGACTGGCTCATTGTGGCTCAGAATTGTTTGCTAATTATGTCTGTTCCTGGATAAATGCAAAAATAGTTATTGGGAATAATTGTGCATACAGACCTGAAGCTTTGCTCCTGTAGGATTCCCATTTCAATTTTCTTTCCACAAATAGTGTGCTGCTAAAACGCCATGATTAAAATCCCTGAAAAAAGAAACAATAGTTAAAACAAATGCGATTAATCAATTCATTTTCTGTTTTCTAAGTAACGATGAATTCCCTTTCAATATTGGTCAGTCCAACCAAACTCTGTTTTCATCTGTGAGCATAAACAGTGTTCCACACTTACGAGAGATGACAGACGTAAGAGTAACATATCTTACAGTATCTTTAGTTCACTGTCTTCCTGTTCCAGACCTTTAACATTTCCCTCTATACACTGTATGTTCGTCAGGATGATCTCTGTGAAATGCCTCAGGAGTTTATAACCATGTTACTGATGAGTAAAACAAAACAAAACAAAAAACCCACATAATTATTTTGAAGAAGTGGTTTACACAATATCCTTTACTCAGCTTTGTATCTCTTTTCCTTTTTGCTTCATGCACTCTCTCAGAGTAAGTGTCTGTTCCTGGTTACTTTTTGATGTGCTCTGTTCTATTCATCTTTTTAATTTACTTGTAATATCTTGTCAGAGATTTTACCAGTTCATCAGTTTTAATTAACTTCTAATCCATTATGTTCTCATCTGAAAAAGATGAAATTGCTTTCCATGAAACATACCTTGTTTATTGTACAGTTCCTTTCAGAAGCCATACTGTTGACAGATTTTGGGTTTCATCTCTTGTTTTTCTGGTAAAGATTTATGGTTTTAAAGTTTTCTTTATAAAACTTATTTATGTAATGCTTCCATCTCATCCCTTCTTCCCAGCTCAGGAAATAATCTATGTAATCTGATTCCTGCAACAGCTTGCTGTTTGTTCTGGACTGTTACTTAATTTTCCATGTGTATTTCTGTTAACAATGTCCTGAAAGAGTTCACTAGAACTCATTGACAACATACAGAAGTGAATAGGTTGCTTCCAACTGTTTTCAATAACCTTTCCAGGAAAGCAGTATTTTCTCGTAATTTCCTTTCAAAGGTGTTCAGCTGACTATATTCTATAAAATATCGGTGTAGTAGTGACTGTATCCATACATGCTACTTCCTAGACTGTCATAAGCAAGAATTGTTTTTTAAAGTGAAAAGTACCACTTATATTCAAATCACCCACTTGCTTCTATGATGTGTAAAATCACTTACAACGATGAGAGATTAAAAAAAAAACTGTGCAAAGCTGCACTGACATTTTGAAAACCTACGGTTTTGCCAAATTAAATTGACAAATAGTTCCCATATTTTGTGCAGCTCCAGAAAGCGCCACAATTAATTTATTTATTCGGACTTTTCTTCTCAGTCCACTGGAGATAACAATAAACTCCTGATGATATCAAAATTAGGAGCTAGCTGGAGAATTTCCTTTACACAGAAGTTCGAATGGCTTCTAAACAATTTATTCTCCACCGAACATCAATGCGTGTTTTGGCAACATTCCTTAATATATTCGAGTGCTCAACAAGCCACTGAGAATGTGAACAGTGATGTGCACTGGTCAGTGATGTGTATTCCTTGCATTCCCACTGTATGGTGGCCAAGCTGCAAGGAAGTGCAGAATTAAGCCCACCTGAAACTATTTTTTACTGTGAAAGGTACAAATCCAGTTGAAGATCTTGGATTTAGAGAAAACTGAAGAAAAGAGTGTGTGATGTTCGGATCCAAGCAACCTAAAAGAAGTTTAGTTCCTGGGTCTCCTTCCTGGAACGTTGCACAACAGGTGTTTTCTGGTCATTCTCCAGCGGCATTTTGAATTGATCTTATTACAACTCAAGTTAGATGTAATCAGAATATATCTTAGAAACTGTGTCCCCACTGGGACTTGGGCAGAGATTAGGTATTTTTCCACTCATCTTTCTATCACAGCTAACCTAACTCTTCCGACTACCTGATTTCTGAGATGCTCGGAAGGCTTTGGGTAGCTCAGTAACTCTGTGGTCAAAACAAACACACTCAATGTTTCTAGGCATCTGGGAATTAAATGGTGCTTGAGAAATGGTGGTCTAAATCATGCTCTGAGACTGAGCAAAGGAAGTCCATGTAAATAAACAAAATCTAGCAGGAATTAAGCAGTCTGAATAAGAAGTAATTGTCATTTCTATCTTATGAGTCTGTTAATTCTTCATGGTAAAATGAGAGCATGAGTAAAATGGGATTGGTTGATCACAGTGTATTCCTTGTGAGCTCCAAATAATATATTTAAAATGCAAAAATGCTAAATACAGTTGGCAATGCTATCTTAATTTTATATTTTGGTGATGACAAAGCATATATAAAACAGAATTATATATAGGAAGCCCTTTGAGAATGGAAGCACCACCATATGCTAATTTCATAACTAATTTCCAAAACAAATAAGCAAAGTGAATATCCTCCTTAAATTCAAGTGAGATGTTAAATAGCAGTTAGATTAGGTTACATTTATAGAGTCATTAAAAGATACTTATCAGTTTGTTACCAGAAGCACTCAGTTTAATTACACAATTAAGTTTTAGGTTGTTTTCATTATGTACAGAAAGCTTTCTACATTTCCAATTTAACTGGTCATCTTTAGAAATGCTTTTAGATTCTTATTCATTTTCACATTGATGCAAAAGCCCCACTATTCTCCAACCCAGAGAAAGGTGCTGAGAACCATAGGGATTAATGGTAAATACATTTGTAAAAATGATTAATAATTCAACAATTCAGATAACAGGTGAGAATCAAGCAATGCACCTATTACAACTTTTTAAAAGGCAAGAGAATGTACCAATTTACAAAGCTATTGAACAAAATTTTGTTTACATATTCTGCATTTTAAACATGATTAATATAAAATGTTGATTTTAATGAAGCTACACCAATATTTCTATAAAGTAGTATATTCTTAAAATTGCAGATTATTCATGTTGAAATGGTAAATCCAAAGACTTTTATATATATCTCTTAATATATTTAGATTTATTTGTAAATCCAAAGATTTAGATAGCAAATATGTGGTGTGAGTCTAGTTTTGTTATTATTTTCCAGAGGATCTTACAGACTTGAATAAGGATGAAACTTAAAATCAAAAAGTTACTCTCAGGTTACTCCCATGGGATATCAAATTTATTGAGTAATATTACCTTAAAATTTAGAACTTAGTTTTGTACTCAGGAATGTCTCTTGTTGATATTTCTAATTAAAATCCTTTTTCAACTGCAAAATTCCAGAAATTATAGAACACCAGAAAAGAAAAATCCTTTATTATATAATAACAAACTGTATCAAAAACAAGTCAGTGCCTTTGCTGAAGTAAACCAGTACAGTTCCACTAAGATGAGTGGTGCCAGCCTGATTACTATGATTGCTACTGACAATCTCACTCAGGTATGTGAAAATATACTTGGGACAACCTACGGGTAGGAAACTGTCAAACAGTCAAGTCACTGTTATATCTTTCTTTTCTTTATGGAAAATTGAGTTGCTGCAAGACCACGAAGCTGTTGCTCAGGCACGGAGAGGAGGTAGCACAATCTCTTCCTCACATAAGCCAAGGCTAAACAATGCACTTTGAAATTTCACTGCTAGAGGATGACCACTGCTAAGCTGCTGCTGGCCTTTGATTTTGTCCTCCTACCTCCATTTCTCTCACTGCCTTTTCCTACAGGCGGTTTAAGCCATAGTCTGCCTGTTCAGCTCAGGAGGTAGCAAGGCTTTCTTCTGTCAGATTTACATTAGTCTTAGGTTCTTATTACAGAGAATGCCATGGCCATGAGTAGGCATCTGTAACTGCATTATCTGCTCATCTTGCCAAGTAATAGCTGAACCTTCAATGGTTTAGGAGAAATTAGTTGACCTGTCAGTCTTCCGATAGGAACACAGTTCCCTGCAGAGGAACGTTTCCTTCAGATCACATGTGTGTGTAGCCGTACTCTCTCTCCGATAGTGGTTTATTGCTTAATGCCAGTTCTGCTAAAGTTTTCTGAAAAGGCAGCCTGTCCAGTGAGAGCTCTACTGCATTTTTGCAGTTAGCTACTGTAATGTCACAAGCATTACAAATTACAAATAGATTAGATCAGATAGGTATTTATTTCAGTTAAACAGCTGTTGTGTGGCAGTAATTTTACTTATGATTGTGGCCCAGATTGTAATGGATTACCTAAAGGCGAAAGTTTCTTTCAAGCATAGCAGTATCCTGAGAAAGCCAGCATTTAAAACATAAACATATTAAGCATAGATCTTATTTTCTAAAGCACTGAGCTAGCACTGCTTCTACTAAAATCAATAGAAGCTTTCTTTGAAGTTTGGTGAAAATACGATGAGCCATTATTTGAGTCCTTTGAAAAATATTACTTTTAGTGTTAGTGTGTCTCTTGCATACGTATATGCTGAACGACAGATATGCATCAAAGTTTTTAAAAAAATAGGTTTAATGTCTTCTTGAAATCATCAGGTAACAGCACCATCTTTTACAAGAGAATGTACTTTCTTATACTATACCTACTTACCTAACCCAGACAAGTATGTGAAGAAAGGTTATTTTATGGCATTAAATGAAATTCCTTCCATTGCAGCAACTGCACATCTTGCCGGAATGAACAAGATTTTTAGTCAAGTCTGATTTGTTTCAATAAAGTGGTTTTAATTGTGTCTAGCCATAGTTGTCACAGTTCTGTAACCTTTTAATTGTGACATGATGAATTTCTTAAAGGTATTGCCAAATGAGAGGATCTGCCAGATTTTTTAAGTAAAGATGGTATTCAGTCATGCACACTCACATAAATTATTTCGTTGATCGTTTTGCACAGTTATCTGGAACAGGAATACACCAAAGCTTCAAAAGTCTGTTCTGGGTGAAATTTCTGAAAATTCTCATGCTTTTGATGAATGTCAGATTTCATTGTCATTTCATTTTCTCATATGTATTGTGAATTCAGAATGAGAATGTCTTTAGAAATGTCTTCTGAAATTTTTGCTTTAAAAAAAAGGTGATATATAATATAAAATATTTTATCCTAAAATAAAAATCAGAATTTTTGAATATGAGAATGTCAAAATATGTGCATTTTTAATTCAACTACTTTGGAATTTCAAAGAGTTTAAAAAGCACTGCTGTTTAACACAAGTAATTCTATGCAAAAAGGCTGTTGAAGAAGATTTTGCAGGCTGTCTTCAGAATTAAGGGGTTTAATTTTGTATGCCTCCTAGTACACTCTCTGTGTGTGGGCTGAGATATATTACTCAGTACAACCATAACAACTCTGATTGCTCTTATCATCATCTCCACATCCTACTCCGAGGTTTTTATGCTGAAAGTGGAATTTTCAAAAAAGGTCATTCTTGACCTCANGTGTGGGCTGAGATACATTACTCAGTACAACCATAACAACTCTGATTGCTCTTATCATCATCTCCACATCCTACTCCGAGGTTTTTATGCTGAAAGTGGAATTTTCAAAAAAGGTCATTCTTGACCTCACTGGTCCCATGTTGAGGTTTTTACCAAACTCTGTGTTTTGGTAAACACATTGGACGCATTAAGAAACCTTGCTCCTGTCACTCCTGTATGGTATAACAGCTTGCATGAAGCTGCTGCATAAAGTCTTAATGCAAGACTCTGTGTTCCAAACTGTCTGCTGTTGTTTTTTTGTTTTTCCTTACCCTCACTGTATTTTAAATGCTGTTGTGCATTATTTTATTTCTAATGCATAAAAAAAAAGCACGTCATTTAGGTCCTTCTCTGTTTCAGGCATTTAAGTTCCTCTGACAAGTCCTACAAACTTCTTCTCATTTTTTACACATGCTTACACTGACAGAAAGACTGAAAAAAATATTAAATGTAGTATGAGGTGGGATTTGGTTTCAGATATAAGAAAAAACAAATATCAGTGGTATTTAGATGATATTAAAATATTATCAGTTCAGATTGGCAACCCTGGAGTCTTCTGTTAATATGACTGAAATGTTGACCAGTAATTGATTTATAAGGAAAAGTCTTACAATTAAATTCAATTATTATGTTAATCTGCAGTTTAATACAGAATGACAAACAAAAAACTTCTTATATATATAGCCCTTCTTATATATTTAGCCCATTAGAATTCCACTCTCTTCCTCATCTGTATACAATTCACTTTCTTAAGTCATTATGGGATCATGTTGAAAAGTCGACTTGTTTAGTAGGGAAAAGTGGTCAGTTTAGGGTATTTCTAGTTGTTCTGTTTGAGGTTTTTAGTCACTTAGTTTTGATCTGCATATGGCTAAGCTTTAATTTTTGATTTTTTTTTTTTTACATTATGTAACAGACAAACCTTGAATAGCTCAAAAGAGCTTTGCCATTAACTTTAATACATTCTGGGGTCATCACTAAATTAAACGTGCTAAACACATGCACTATTGTTCTTGGCTTGTATCTATATTCATTGGTAGTTAACTATAAAAAAAGAAAAAGACCAGAACCAGACGATGATGGCTGTTTCATAATATATGAAGTAGATTCTGTTTTTACTGAACAAATAAAACTGTGTTCTCATCAGTTGTGTTATTTTACATCAAAAAGGCATGACTTGTCTCTGGAAAACTATATTCCAAAATTAGATTACCTAGAATAATAAAATAATGTTAATATTTAATGCCAGTATTCCCTTATTCTAAGCAAAGTCAAAGCTTTGTTCAGATTTTAGCATTTAGTATATTGATGACGTATTACTTCCACACAGAGACGTAGCAAATATTTTAACTTAAAGTGAATAACAGAATAATATGAATATAGTGTGCAGTATGTATACTGTATGCATATGGATATGGATGTTTCTTGCCCAAATGCTTTGCTGTCTGGTTATTTTTATGATTTATTTTTAGAATGTGTTGAATTCTATAACATGGGTATAGTGAGAAATAGTGTCTGTGTTCCCACTTAACACGTAATAAAAATTTACAGCCGATCTTAGAGCAAACATATGTATACATCCATAAAATAGTTGACAGAGTAGGAGGGGAAATGTGTAGTTTAAGTAGTAAAGTGTAATGGTATTACCTATTTTGCAATTGCTTTTTGTAAAATAAACAAGCAAAATCAGGTACATGCCAAATAATGTATGCGCTTACAGTAGAGGACTGGTATTTATTTCTGTATTTTGACTGATGAAAAACACTAGAATTCCTGCTCAGCAGAACGTAGCTGAGTCCAGAATGAATTAATATATTGCATATGAATGCTGTAGTTCAAGCAAAAGTGAAGGTTTTCTTCATGCAAGACAATAATTAACCTCAGTGTAGCCAAGCATCAGCTTGAAACTGTAAGCTTGGTGAGGCTTTAGGAGCACCACCACTAGAGTTATAAAAGTAACATACATTAAAAGGAGTATACACTATGTTAATCTTCTGTGTTGCCCTTACTTGAGCAACATCACTGAATCTCATTTGTTCCTTAGAAACTTTATTTGCCAAGGAAATAAAGGAAATCTTAGGAAAAGAAATACTGAAAAAAAAATTTGTAGCTGACCACCCTGATTCTTTAAAAAATATATAAAACTGGGGGTTTTTTTAATATGAATCTTTGTTGGTGATCTCAGAATGTAACATCTCAACTGACAGGCATACTTAGTAATCACGAATTTCAAGAATTTTACTGAAAAACATAAACAAGTGGAACTCCTATTTCTTCGACAGAATACAACCCCACATCAGATTAACATTAAAAGATTGTATGTCTTAAGAAACCTCCAGAGCTACTACATTCGACATCTATGACAGGATTTAGGCAAATTTAGATCCCCCAGCAAAAGCATTTCAATGAGCTCATATTCCAGTAACCACAAAAAATGTATTGCATGTCCAGATTTATTTAGAAGCATTTGGACTGCATAGTCCCTGAAGCGGCCAAACCTACTTACGGCTTCAGCCTACTCAGAAGACCCACATTTCTGTGCTGAAATCAGAAGGCCTCTGATCTGGAGGGCAAGCCCCCCAGTTCAAGAGAGACAGGAAACTACTGGAGAGAGTCCAGTGGAGACCTACAAAGATGATGAGGGGACTGGAGCATCTTTCCCATGAGGAATAGTTGAGAGACCTGGGTCTGTTTAGCCTAGAGAAGAGTAGGCCAAGAGGGGTTTTCATCAATGCTAATAATATCTAAAGGACAGGTGTCAAGAGGACGGGGCCAGACTCTTTTTGGTGGTGCCCAGCGACAGGACACGGGGCAACAGGCACACACCAGAGCACAGAAAGTTCCACCTGAACATGAGGAGGAACTTCTTTCCTGTGAGGGTGACAGAGCCCTGGCACAGGCTGCCCAGAGAGGCTGTGGAGTCTCCTTCTCTGGATATATTCAAAATCCCGCCTGGACGCGTTCCTGTGCAACCTGCTCTGGGGCACCTGCTTTAGCAGGTCCCTTCCAACCCCTACCATTCTGTGACTCTCTGATTCTGGCTTCATACTATGGCTCCGTGTGGCCAAGGACACCTACACACAAAAGGCAACTCAAGAGGAGACGTCATCTTTCTCTTCCTTTCTGTTCCTTTGTAAGCAGCCTGTGTCTGGGCTGCGATGATGCCTGTTATGCACCAAGTCTTTGTGCTTCCAACCACATCGTAGGGCAGTAACTACACATGAAGTGGCCCCCCTTTCTTTTTGTTGCCCGGGCTTGGTCCCTCACTGTACAGATATTTGAGGTATACTTATGCTCTGCTCTCTGAGTGGAAAGTCTCTCTTGCAGTCTTTTCCCGTGCATTCATTCTCCAGTTTTAGCATTTGCTCACCTCTTGGCTTGGATTCCTAAGCACCATGAACCAAGTTCAATTCCCTTTTTGTTAGGTTAGCATGTCTGTTTACAAACACATTCCCTCCTTCTGAAGGAAAGAGTCATTGTAACTGATGATCATAAATTAATTGGTTTTTCACTGGGCATATTTGTTAAGTCTTCTCTCATTGTTAGACAGAATCCTACATCGGTCTTTGTTTTAGAGTACTGAAGCAACCTGTCCATTGTCCCCTCCCTGTTGTAAACACTGATGGAAGATAAGCGTGAAAGAAGCCCTTTGTTTTTCCATTCGGAGGTAATTGACCCAAGCCTTCAATACTAGTTATCTTCTGCAGATTCCAAGATGTGTGTGTAGTCATGTAAGGTACTAATTGATGTGGATAGCAACAACAAAAACAACAAAAGTACTCCGTTCCCCAAGCCTCGTGATATTAGTTAACTGTAAGGTCATGCCGGGATAGAAGTGTCAAGAGTTTTGTAGATGGGAGTTGAAGACAAACTACTGGCCACCTGATGTGACCTTTGTTAGAGGGCTGAAATCTTGTCCTAAGGTAGATGTAAGCTCTTAATTTCATTCTGAAGGCTGCCGTAGAAGGGTACTTACACACTCTTGCCAGCAGCTTCTGCTTCTAGGTACAGGCCCTGTTTTCCCGTCATTTAGCTTCCAGGACTCCCTTTTTCATAACTCTCTGCCCTACCCAGCCTTCTTACTCCCCTTCAGAAATCTCAGTCCCCTGCAGTTCATGCACAGACAAGAGTTTGGCTTTGTATCAGTGATTTGCTGAGGAGAGGCAGAAAATTCATTAACAAGAAGGAGAAGCTGTGGCCTGCTTTTAACCTTCTCCTGCTTTTGGAGCAAAGAGGCTTGCTCACTCTCACATGAACTGCTCTAGTGAAGGGGACCCAGTGTGGAGGCACGGACAACATAGGCAGAGAGTACATGTACTCAGGACTGCTCAAGCCCAGTATTGCCAGTATGTGAGATAATGCGAGTTAGTGCATAATGATATTAGTATTGCATGATGCTGCCTACATTTACAGTGCAATGCTAGCATGGTAGTGCTAGGACAAGCCTGCCCAAAGAAGCAGCTGTAACATCCATTGGTTCTGCAGAATAGCTCCAATGGAACCTGCCACTGGGAGGCCAGGAGCTTTGGGATCCTAAGACAGCTCTAGGATCCTTATCCTCTAAACCACGAGGATAGATCGAAGCTAAATTACTTCTGGGAAATCTCTATGTTTATGGGAAAGATAGTGAGTTTATATAGAGTCATATTATAGTTTGGGTTGGAAGGGACCTTTAAAGGTCATCTAGTCCAACCTCCCTGCAATGAGCAGGGACATCTTCAACTAGATCAGGTTGCTCAGAGCCCCATCCAACCTGACCTTAAATGTTTCCAAGGATGAGGCATCTACCACTTCTCTGGGCAACCTGTTCCAGTGTTTCACCACCTTCATTGTAATTCTTTTTTTTCTTCAATATCAAATATTTGTAAAATACTGCAGGCTAATTATTTGTGAATAGTTCATTTTAGTATTCGCCATTTGTGGCTGAGCAATTAGATGTTTACAATTGGGAAAATCTAATCTAATATGTTTTAAAAATTCCTTTGCTGAGTCAGAGCTCAGCTAGTGTAACGTTTTTAACTGGAAAATAATGGAGAATAACTTACGGCTGGTGCTTAATGCCACCTTATAATTGCTGAATAAAATGTAGGGGTATTTCAATTATGTCCTAATTTAATATCAATCACTGAAATCTTTTTAAATACCAAATAATATGATCTTTGAACACAATGAGCAAAAGAATTTATTCAGAAATAATACACATCTCTGTCATTGTTGAGCTGATTATAATACAAATCTGTACTAATAACTTAATTTCATTTCCAGCCCTTTCAAATTCCTTTATAAAATGTCATATCTATAACTCAGAAATGCTTATTTTAGTATAACTAAACATTTTTATTAATAGTGAAATGAGGAAACCTTTACAATTACTCAATACAGAAGTTTTAGATTATACTAAAAATCTTTCAAAAACAATTCAAAGAACATTTTTTAACCTAAGATTAAGTTTATTAATGCTTTCAATCTCATCTAGGCCATTTTTGTGTTAAAAACATTTTGGTATTTAAAGAAACTATACAGATACGAAAATTTCATGTAAACAAATGTCTAAGCATGAGGCAACATTGCGGTTTATGAAATATCAAAGAGAGCAAAGTAATTCTCCCTTGGAAGAAAAAAAAGTCAATTTCATAAAGCACAAGGGTATTATTTTATTAATGGCTCCTAAGGTGAGGTGAGGGAAGGCTGGAGACAGGACCTGATCTCTACTCGTGCTGAAGGCAATGGGCTTCCTGTCGTTAAGTGTGACTAGTGAATTTCATCAAGCTGTTTCATGTTACATCAGCATCAGAAGCTTTTTCATGTGCCTTCAGAATTGGTCATATACCCAAGTTAGCTAGCCTTAAAAACGGATGTAAAGAAGAATGTTAATTGACTTTTTACTGTAAAGCTTATTCAGAAGTTTTAAGATAACTTCTAGATTTCGCTAATAAAATAGAATTTTTCTTTCTAACCTGAAAGGTGATCGAAGAATTGGTGTATATATAGCACTGTCTAGCAAGTACCAGTGCTAACTAATGAGTGATAGTTACTAGTTCTTGTTGTTAAATTACATTAACTATCATTAACTAAAATAGTGCTACATTGGCCTGCCACCCAAATTTACAAATGAAAAATAGTTGCAAAATAAAAAATACTGCTGCAAAGTTGAAATCAGATGGAGAGGTCAAGTAGACAGATGACCTTTTCATAATTAGATTGCAATCACTAAACATTTAGGCTATTAACATAATTTTCTGGAAATGATGTCAGAAAGTCATTAATAGGTCAGGTCTAAGTAATTTCCCAAAAGCTTTGAAATAGTCAGATTTGGCTTTGTTTGTTCTGTGTTGCATTTTGTAAAGGATGGTTTCCAAGAATATTCTATTTGTTTTCTGGCAGAGTGAGTCCAAATATAGAAGACCTCCAGTTAATGCCTGTCTGACAGATCTGATACTGATCTACATTCAGAAGTTTTTAACAGTTTTAAAATGTAATAATACAAAGCAGTACCACTGTTGCCAGCTGAGTGTCTTCTCACACAAAAAAATGCATAAAATATTTTGTGTGGTAAATGACTATGATGGTTGTTCTCTCAAAAATCATACTTCTTTTTTTCCAGTCTAAAACATATATGTGCAGTTGGCAAGGGGATACTCTGTGTTTCACAGTTGACTTTGCTCTGGGATTTACCTGTTTTGACAGTAAAACAAAGGTAAGAGGAAAAAGAAAACATAAGTCTGTTATGCTTTACTGTTATTGACATTATCATTAACCATAATTTTTTATGTTGATCAGTAACAGTAACTTTTTATATTGATGTTGAGTATTTATTCCTCAAATGTACTGTACATTATATTTATACAGCACTACTGAAATGTAGTCAGTTTGGAACTAGAAAGGGACAATTATACTAGTGCCTTTAGCATGTAACGATAAATTTTGGAGAAAGATACTAAAAAGGTAATTTTCATTTCAAGTGACAAAAGCAAAGGAAGGTTGTATTTTGCAGAGAGCTTGGTTTCCTAGTAGTGAAGAAATGTTAGGATTTTGAAGCGATCACCAGTCATGAAAAAGAACTGTGTCATGTGATTCTATTTGTTTCAAAGCTGTGGATATAAAATAGGATTAATTATTCTTCTATCATAAGAAATTTAGGCCATGTCTAAAATAAACAGAACAAGGGCAAATGCATTTCAAAGTTATAATCTATAAGATTAAATTCACTTATCTTGCAAAGCAGAGTGGCTATATATAAAGTGCCTACAGGGGATGTTCTATGAAACATGCCAACTTCCAAGCCCTATCTATAATTCTGCTATTTTATAAATAATTTAAAGCGATACTTTAAATTATTCTAAATGGATTTATACATTTGTTTGCCAGTAGAAGTAAACATACGTAGAGAAAATATTTCTGGCCTAATAGAGCTGTACAGTGGAAGGTCTGTCCTCTGAAATACAGTCTTCAACTCCAAACTGAAAGGATTTTTTTAAATATATATTTAAGAAATTCAGTCATTCTGAGTTAGGAGGAAACATACTGCCTTTTGAAATATTGACATAGGATCTAGTTTTTGTGGTTTAGTATTTTGGGGGGTTGGGGCCAAAATGCAAAATCTTTCTTCAGAGAAGTAATGACCAAGGTCATTGTTCTTTGAAAATTTCAACTGATTGTATTAAGTCTGCTATCCTATGAGATGGCATAAAAAAATAAGGAAATATGTTTGCAAACCTTTCTCTGCCTCAGCTGGTACTGCATTCTGAAATTGTGGATTTTGCACAATTGTAAATATTTTACATGTAACCACAAATTAACTATAGAAAGTAATCTCATTAGTTTAGATTACATAAAACGTTCTTTTAAATGTGAAGATTGATTTGGTTTACTCCCACCTTTAAAATTATAAACTTCTCTATTGATACTGCTTTTTACAAGATCAGAAAATGAGCCATATTTAAAATCCTGTTCCTACTTCATTCAGTAGAACCAAGATATTACCTGTAGAAAGGATAGGACTTTGAGCCACAGTGCCTACCTTCAGTATTGATGAGGAGGAGGATTTAGGTCAACCCATGTTGCTTACCTAAGGAGAAATACAGAATAACGTCAGATAGATTGATTCTGTTGTAAAACTAAAAATTCTGGAGAGCTCAAGGCATTTATTGTTCATGCGTGTGTGAGATGGCGATGTCCTCTGCATCCTCAAGCCTGAGTAAGGCAGTGGTGGCTTCCGCAGTTCATCTTACTTCCCATAATTGTCAGTTGGAGTTGACTCTGTTGCCCAACACTCCTAGATTTTTCAGAATGCTTGCTACTGACACTGAATAGATTGATGAAGTGGTCAAGCAATTAACAGTTCACTAGGGACACAACAATTTTGCTGAAAAACCCGTTTGAGATAATGGATTTCAAATTGAAGTCACCTGTTTATGCAAAGAATGGTCTTACGCCATAGCAGGTGTTCATACAGGCTTATTAAAATGAATCAAATTTTCAGCATCCAGCTCATGTACTCATAAAAAAATGCTCTTTATTGCAGTTTTAAGAATAATGTAAAAAGGGCCTTCTTATTACAAATGACAGGAAAAAAAGGGCAAGAACTTTTGCTTAGGAATTCAAGTGTCTTTTAGAATGCTCTTCTCTAGAACAGTTTTAAGGGATTCTTAAAGTTATTTGAAAGAATTACTTCATTTCATACATGTTCTGTTTCAGGGTCATCATGGGCTTAACTCATTCAACTTTTACCATTTTCGTCCCATCACAGACATAATCGTGCAGCCTGCAGCTGCTTTATATCTGATCGTAGAGGTTTTTTTAACTAGTTGACTTGATTTGTTCATGTTCCCTATCCTCTGCCTCCAGCCACTCATCCAAGATAAAGGGATCCCAAAGTTTGCATTTTCTTCCGCCTTCTAGAGCCATCTATCTTTTCGTTTCCACTCAGTGTCAACTGTTGAAAGCGATGATGACTCCAGCAACAGCTATTATTGCTAAATTGTTCCTCAGTTCTTGTTTTATCTCCATGCTAGCAGTTATATTATATAGCGAACATTCATCTATCCTATTTAGATCCAAACTCATTTAGACTTTGAATACTTTTCAGGTGGTTTAATTAGGCCCTCTGGACCCAGTTAAAATCTGTTCATGAACGTAAAGTTTAAGCACCATCACAATGCTGTAGCATAGTTGGGTTTTTCTTCTTCTGTTGTATTTGTCTAAGAAGTCTATGATGTTTATGTCTGCAGGGAACCAGGAAATGGAACCAGGCTTTTTGTGCCTTCTGTGAACACTTTTTTATTTATAGGGCATTACCTTAACAAACTATGAGTAGGGTTCTGAAGACCACTGCTAGCACTGGTCTACATGGATAAAATATTTTGCAATGAGGTATATTGGAAAATGGAAGATAGCAAAAGTTTTTCTGTGTGTGCTTTTGAAATAGCCTTCGAAGTATTTAAATTGTGTTTCCTCAGCACTGTCCAGGGACTGAATCAGATTTCAACATGTGCATAGCATTTTGGTTAAGATTCTAGGCATTAAGGAAACATCATCAGGAAGTCCAGATGCAAGTTGTTACCTTGTATTTTTTTAAACTTACACATTTTCAGGTGATCAATAGAAAACATTCAAATAAATAAAGAAAATTACACTGGTTTCAAAAATAATTTCCCAATATTGTTTTTAAAAAGTATCTCCGTAACTATTAAAACATACCTGTCAATCTAGGATTTGTCAACAGTAGTGAGATGTCATGCATAAACCTTTAGGAGATGAAGAAGCCTAGAATTCTTATCTGTTTTGCAAACAGCTATGTAATGCAGAACAGTTTTTTGTGGTTTGCATGACTATATTCAATAATGGTTTTGTATTTCTATGGCTTATTTTTCTGAAGATTTCAAACCACATTACACACATCAGTAAATTCAGCTTTGCAACATCTGTTTAAGACATATTATCTACGTTACACAGATGAGTCAGCTGAAATATGAAAGATCGATATATGGTATAAAAATGTGTTTATCGTGAAACTGATAGAAATATCCTGATGGGTCTTTCTAGAATTAAGCTTTTGCCATGGATTGTGATAGTATGTAGGCAACTGAAACATTTACATTTCAAAGAATTTCTAAATAATTGTTTAATTAGTGAATATTAATATTGCATCTTTTGTTTTTCATATGATACAGAGCTGTTCATTTTATTTGGTCTGCAACCAGCCAGTTACCATGCGCTAGGTTTACTGCCCTAATGCTTTATCTTAATACATAAACATTGATCATCAGTCTATAGTTCTAGGTCAGAGCGTGTAACAAAGTCCTTAATTGAATTTCTTTCTCTTTAGAATGTGCTGTGGAGGTTTAAATTCTCTCAGCTCAAAGGCTCTTCAGATGATGGGAAAACAAGAGTAAAGCTGCTTTTTCAGAATCTAGACACCAAACAAATTGAGACAAAGGTAAGCAACATCCTCTTTCTCAGTGTAGTGAAAAATGAAATGGAATTACTGTCAAGGCATCAAAAATGCTGTTTATTCCTGCACGTCCATGTAGTGAACTCCGCATCACAGTTCATCTTTTTTTTCCCTATTCTCTAGGAACTCCACAATAAACAGAAGTGATGTAGTATCTATAAATTTATTGCCCTATTTGTAGAAGCCTGTTACTGAGTTACGTTATGATGATGTTTTACTGTTTCAGAAAGATGATTTCTATCAAGTTGCTTGGTCTATCTGTGGTAGATTTTGCATAGCTTTAATGAAAACACCTTGTAATTGTTAAAATTTTCATTAATGTTTGTGAGGTGACTTGAAATTATCAGATGGAAGATGACACATCACCTGTTCATACGGAGTTATAAGTGTGCGTCTACCTAGATGTACATAGGTGTTGTAAATGCTGGAAAAGCCCAGGAAAAGCTCACTAAGAGCCAGAGGAAAGGCTGGTACAAAGTAGCGGAGAATTTATCAGTATTTCAGTGACTATACCTTTTACCACTGCTTCTGCACAGTGCAATGTACCCACTAGGATTTTACATTAAATGAGACTGGGATACAGCTGTGCAGCCTCTCCACTTTGGATAAGTGGTATATATGTTCACGTATATGCCCACCACCTAAATGGTATTATTTCTTAGACTTCAGAATTACAAGGTTGTCAGGAAATGACCAACACTAATACCCATAGTATAGTACAATATCTACCTCAGCTTATTGTACCCAAAGAGCTTTCATAGAGACAGATGGTGCTGTACAGTGAAATGCAGCCAATAACGAGAAACAGAAAATGTCATCAAATAATAGAAGTTTCATTTTTCCTGAGTAAATGAGCCACTACATGTGAAATAAAGCTTGATACAGATGACTTATGTTCACTTGGCAGTAAAAAGTAGAGTTAAGGTTGCAAAAGAATTTTCTGGATTATATCTAATTTTATATGCCTATAAATTCTTAGGCAAAAAACCCCACATTTCAGAATTCTATTTTTGCATCATGGTTACTAGCTAGAGGTGATTTTTTTTCTCCTTCTGTACATTTTAAGCCAAATGCTTCTTCCTGTGCAGTTCAGCTTTCAGTGAAGAACAATACATTTTTCCGTTTAAAAAGTTTTCTGTTCGAAGGAGCTAGTAAGGCCTAGATTCCTGTCAGCTGTCTCTTGTTCAGGTCCTTCGTATTCCCTACAACTTCCCCTCATAGTTTCCCACTTCAGACTTTCCTGCCTTTAATACTTCCAGTAGTAAGTCCACTTCAACTCCTTGAAATCCCCCAAAAGTCATTGCAATGCATTCATATTACTCCCAAGTTCCAGCATAATTTTGTCCAGCCTGATAATGGGGAGAAAACTGTTGCAGCTCTTTTGTAGCTATGTGTGTATTATCTGTATACAGGCAACCCATGTATGGTGGCCAAGGGACCCCTGCCGCAGCTGCTGGTCAAGGCAGGAAAGGACAATGCTCTCCCTGCCCTCACTTCTCTGCAGGGTGGTAGCAGGACCTCCCAATTCCTGCCAACAACTTGTGCCACACTTCTAGAATTCAGCTCCTTTGAGGTGTCCACCTCTTTGACAAATAGGGCAGAAATTTCTTACATGCACACATATGTGATTTCATCACTTCATTTCTCTAGGAAATCAGACTTATTTTTTCAGGAGAGACTTAAAAATTCCAAAATTGCAACTTAGCATGTAAATGGATCTGTATGAAGGAGTAGCTCTACGACTATTTTGAAAGAGGGAGGAGAGTGGCTGGATTGCGGCATTAATGTGGAGTTTACAGAGAGAATAATAAAGTGATTGGAAACAATCAAGGTGGATTTTTGAGGAGAGACTATAGAAAAACGGCCTCAATTCATTGTTATGACAGACTCACTACTCTGGAAGGAAACAATACATGTGATCTGTCTTGACTTTATTAAGGCTTAAACATAGTCCCACATGATCTTCTTATAAGTAATTTTGGTAAATAGTACCTAGTTAAGTTACTATAAAAAAATGTTAGGAGTGATTGTAAAACAAATTCTAAAAGTAGATTCCATCATTTGCTTGCAAAATCGAAGAATATAACCTACCAAAATTTACCTGATCCAGATTCACACCTCTTTAATTTCCTACCTGGTGGAAGTCTGAAGCTGGAGCATGCTCAGTGAAAATTATCTTTATAGAATATAAATTTTCCAATGAACAAATGTGAGCAGATTTCTCAGGAATAGTAAAAATCAACCACTGAAACTCATCTTCCTGCCAAATTTCAGAGTCTTGGGAATAAGTAAACCATTTTGGCTAAAATTTTCTTTTGAAGAGTAATCTGATGCAGAAAACTTGTACGATAAATGTCAGCCAAAAAATTGTATATTTGGCAAAGTTGTACATAGCTTATGTACCTAAACACAGGATCCAGTACTGAGAAATTACAAGTAGTCTTAATAACAGTAGATATTCTTAGCCTACGTGACATGTACCCTGAATTTTCAAGGTTACTTTAAAAAATAAAAAATTGAGATCAATACGTCCAGTATTATACTGATGTTTTATCTCCCTTAGTTAAATTGTAGCTACCTGAAAGAGAATGCCTTTTTTTCCAAGCATATTTTAACTGAGTATTTCCCTTTTCTTCTCATCTTACTTTTTTGTTCCTTTTATACTCTGTGAAAAAGAAAAGATGCAATTATATTTTAACAATTCATTCACTCTAAGAATAGAAAGAGAGTTTATTTCTCTTTCTTCACTACTTTTGCTCTTTTACTAACTCGGTCTCAAATATTTCATTGAAGAAAGAAATAAATGAAATCATAGTGTTGCTAGACTATTGTGACTGAGCCATACTGAAGCTTCGGCTAAATGTTGCTGTTCTCATACATTTTTTGTCTGTTACACATATAACTTAAAAGCCTTGCATATTTATCTGAGTGCATTCAGTATTCTTTCTTCACTGACTTCAAGCCTCAACTCTTCCATAATTTCACAGAGGTACAGTGGTACAATGTGATCTGATTTTGCAATTAGACTCTGCAGCAGTTTTGTTTGCAGGAAATCCTATTGTTTTTAAAAGAGGAGAACAGGAGAGTGATCAAGGACAGGTTAGCAAGCATATTTCTTTCTTTACATTTACTGTATTCATCTGCGAGGATATTTATTCCATCTTAGTACTGTTGATAGATAAGGCAAATTAAGGAGAGTGCGAGCAAAGCTCTCTCTTTACAGCAACTTTAATCTCTAGCATCAATAAAGCCAAATCTAGGACTCAAGCCCTTCTGTATTTTTATTGACACGGGTCTTTTATTGCTGAAGTCTCGCAGTTTACTACTGAACATCTTGAGAGCTTGAAAAACATTGGTAAGATGATAGTAGATAAAAGCTAAGATTTTGCCTGTGTGACAGTAGTGGACAGTCTGATTGCTGTTGGAAATGTTTTTTAATATTTGTTGGAATGGGTGAATTTAGTTGACTGCTGCTAGGCAAGCATCTCCAAACAACTTTTCAGATGGGNAGAGCTTGAAAAACATTTGTAAGATGATAGTAGATAAAAGCTAAGATTTTGCCTGTGTGACAGTAGTGGACAGTCTGATTGCTGTTGGAAATGTTTTTTAATATTTGTTGGAATGGGTGAATTTAGTTGACTGCTGCTAGGCAAGCATCTCCAAACAACTTTTCAGATGGGTTTATTGTGCATTAGCAAAGTTTGCATCTGCCAATGCAACATTTAAAAGTGTTCCAAATTTAGCAGTAGACGGAGGCATTTGGAATCACTCAAGCTGAAAGCGAAGAGCCATCCGACTCTTCCACACCCCTGTAGAACACCATCTAAAACTTAAAACACTTGATAAAGTTGCAATTCATCTGGCACTGAATGTTGGCATCATGGATCAGATTCTTATTCTTGCAGGGCAAGAGCTCCATTTTAGTTTATCCTTCTGCTCTTTGTGCAAATGACAGTCACAAAGAGGCAGCCAAGTAGAAGTTTATAGCTGAAGAAGCTTTCATACCATAACTGATAATTTATCTTTGCATGTTTATAACAGTTTTAACAAGTTGTGCAATACTAATACATTTATTCTTCTCAACCATGATATGGCAACCAAGCCCTGGTATACTTGCTGAGATAGAAAACTGAACCTAGAATTTTCTCTCCCAATTTGACTTCCACGTGATCTGGAGCTAAAACCTAGATATCTTTATCTGTTCTGGTTTTTTACAAAAGATATGGTTATCATTTCAGTCTGATTAAAATAATATGCTGAAGACTATATTAGTAATATTTATGGTCTCGTCAACAACTAATAAATACTGACGCTTACCAAAGTCCTTAAAGAAGTCATAAAATGCACAGGGCACAATAACACTATCTGTCAGTGTCTCCGTTATCTGCCTTTTATGTGGTACAGGCTCATGTCTTGTTCAAACAGTGATTCAGCAACTTTCGGAAGTGATCAATAAAATTAAGTGTGTGTGTGGTAATGATGCAACAGGCCTGTCAAGCCCTTTATGATATGTAATAAATCCAACTCTCATAGGTGGGTGGGCAAAACAAGAACGTATATTTTTCTTACTTGCACATATGGTGATTGAGGTCAGTGCAGTGTGCACATTTTTTATATTCTCGGTACCAGCACGCAGTTTTGCAGTCTTGTCCTCCCACTGCTTTAATCCAATCTTTTATGTTCTTCTCTTGCTGTCTTCCTTCTAGTGCCTTTGTTGTACTTAATCCACTTATTAGGATACATATAGTAAACTGAACTAGCTTTGGTTATTGAAGTATTAGACATGCACAGATTCTTCTAAATACACCTAAAAGAAACTGACAGTCTTAATTAAAGGACAAAGTAGCAATCACAGATAAGGCAAGCAAGCAGAAGGGTGGTGTTAGATGATACAGAGCAAATAAAACGACCACTTATTCAGTCATCTGCCTGGCTGTGTATGGAGAGAAATGTTACTTAAAAAAAAAAAAAGAAAAAGAAATTATCAGATCAATGAATTTGTTCGAAAGAACTAACAGTGGTGTTATTTTCTAGGAATAATTCACATTACCATCTAAACCTGAAGAGGCCAAATTCCACCCTAAAAACTATATTCCAGATGGTGTCTTGCTAAGAGACATATTGTCTCCATGTCACGGAATCATAGAATGGTTTGGGTTGGAAGGGACCTTAGAGATTCTCTAGTTCCAACCCTATTGCCATAGGCAGGGACACCTTCTGCCAGACCAGCTTGCTCAAAGCCCCATCCAGCCTGGCCTTGAACACTTCCAGGGAGGGGATATCCACAACTTCTCTGGGCAACCTCTTCCAGTGTCTCGCCACCCTCGTCGAGAAGAATTTCTTCCTAATATCTAATCTAAATCTACCTTCTTTCAGTTTAGAACCATTACCCCTTGTCCTATCACTCCATGTCCTTGTAAAAAGTCCCTCTCCAGCTCTCTTGTAGGCCCCTTCAGGTACTGGAAGGCTGCGATAAGGTCTCCCTGAAGCCTTCTCTTCTCCAGGCTGAACAAGCCCAACTCTCTCAGCCTGTCTTCATAGGAGTGGTGCTCCAGCCCCCTGATCTTATTAAGTGGCCCTCCTCTGGACTCGCTCCAACAGATCCATGTCCTTCTTATGTTGGGGGGCCCCAGAGCTAGATGCAGTACTGCATGTCGGGTCTCAGGAGAGCTGAGTAGAGGGGGAGAATCACCTCCCTCCACCTGCTGGTCATGCTTCTTTTGATGCAGCCCGGGTTGTCCTTTTGAGATGCGAGCACAGGTTGCTGGCTCATGTTGAGCTCCTCATCAACCAACATCCCCAAGTCCTTCTCCTCAGGGCCTCTCTCAATCTATTGTCTGCCCAGCCTGTATCTGTGCTTGAGATTGCCCCAACCCATGTGCAGGAGATTGCGCTTGGCCTTGTTGAACTTCATGCGTTTCACACGGACCCACATCTCAAGCCTTTCAAGGTCTCTCTGGATGGCTTCACTTCCCTCCAGGGTTAGCCACACTGCACAGCTTGGTGTTGTTGGCAAACTTGCTGAGCGTGCACTCAATCCCACTGTCCATGTCGCTGACAAAGACGTTAATCAGCACTAGTCCCAATACCAACCCCTGAGGAACGCCTCTGACTGTGCGACATCTACATTTCCCTAAGCCAGAAGGCCATCCTTACCTTCTACCAAATACGTATTTCTGAACTAACCCCCGGTCCTCTTCCCCTTTCTCTGTTGTAGTCTGCATGCAAGTCATACCCAATGCCAGAATACCAGTTCTGTAAGCAACCTCTATCCCAAGCCTACACAAATCTGTACCCCAACTTCTACTTTGGATATAGATGACTATTCCCCAACATTTGTGCCTGACTAGCCAGCTTCAGTATTGTAAAGGTAGCCAGCACAGACATCAAACACAAAGTACCGCATCCTCACCCCCATTTGTGGTCTTCTGTGTCAAATACTTCTGTGATCAGCTGCATTTCTGGGAGTTTCTGTTGGATGAGGCCTCAGGTGTACCCCATCCCTCTGATACAACCATAGCTGACCACATCTAACCGAGGCTTGCAAGAGGATGCCTCCAGAGCTCTGATCCTCTTTTATGATGCCAGATGATAGCTAACTCACACAGGTAACCTAACATAAAATGGTGAAGACGTGAGAGGTCGTGAGGGAAGCGAACTAGCTGGCAAACTGCGTGAGGAGTGCTTACATGCCATCTATTTGCCTGCCCAACTCTGTAACAACTTTCAAAACTAGCACCACTCTTGAAAATAATCCCCCTGACTGAGAGCCCTGCAGTATTAACTGCAGAAAATACACCATTGTCTTCACATAAAACACGAGTTTAGCAATACTGCTCCTCTTGCAACTGTATATGGATTAACCTTTATAGCATATTATTAGTATACAAAAGGCTATTAACAACAGATTAGACAACTAGGTATGAATTATAATAAATAGCATGTTCTACTTATCAGTTATATTGGTTTGTGCCCCTGTTAATTATGAGTGGTTTGTGTTTGCTGTTCTTTTATAATCTTAGAAGTGTCATTTTGTAATTTTTATTAGATATCAAATTATAATTGTTTTAAATTGCTTATTACTTCAACTGTTGGCATAAAAAATAGCTATGCATTGTTTCTAAATCAGCTATTTTTTCTTGGAAAGTTGTAGGAAAACTGGTCAGTAATTTCAGAGAGTAATTTTTGAAGGGAGAGGAGAGTCATTTTATTTATGTTAACACATTTTCAAAGCTGTTGAATTGAGAAATTCTTGTGTTTCCAGATTCTGGAAGGAGTAAACGTTTATTTGTCTGATGGTGACCCACCCAAGACAAATTATTATGTGCATCTAAAAATCTCGGCTTACATATTCTTTGTAGAACCTAGGGCCTGCAAGCACTGTTCTCTTAGGCTTCTGTGTGCACTGAGCAAGCACTGTCAGGAGGACAGCTTGCTGCCAAAACTTTCTCTGTTCCAGGGCTACCGTGTCTGATAAGGTCTTTCCCTGTAGTTTTTGTGGGTGTTTCAAAGAGGATAAAGGCATTTGTAAAGTCTGTTACACAACAGAAAGAGCATACCTTGGGAGCTTGTTGAATATCATTCTGTTAATGTTATTGTCCAGTAATATTGCTTATCGTCACCTTATGCTGGAGAGAGTAGACGGTAACAGAAAATTACAGTTTTTGGGGAATAATAAATTTGCTTAGTGGGAAATAAAATCCCTGAATCAATAAGCTATATGTGCCTGAGGTTATAAAGAAACAGCACAATTTTTTAAAAACATCAGTAGAATCTCATCATCATGAAGCAGAGCCCTCAAATATTGTCAGGGTGTTATGGTTTCTTTCTGCCACTCCTTGTTTCTCTTTTCCTTTGCTGCTTCTTGCTTCTTACTCATTTCGTCTGCTCCGGTGTGGCTCCTCCATCGGTTGTGGTCCCTTCAGGGTTGTTACCTGCTCTGCCATGGAGCACCTCCTACTGCACTGACCTTGTTGCCTTTTTGGGGAATTAACTGCCATTTCTTGAATGTGTTTTGCCAGAGATGTCACCATTTTGGCCGCAGGGCTGAACCGTGCCCTGCAGGGGGTCAGTCGGTTGGAGCAGCTGGAACCAGCTGTGTCCAGCATGGGGCAGCCCCGGCCTCTCTTCACAGAGGCTGCCCCTGCAGATCCCCCCACTACCAAAAATTTCCCAGTTATGCCCAATATAGGGTCACAAAATCATGCCCCACAAATACAAGAGAACAATTTAAGACTTTCATTAGTAGTAAACCCACTCTTGCCTAGTCAATACGTGGCCTTTGTTAGGAAAACGGTGTGATGGTGAGCTTTTCCAGAACAGTAGCCCTGAATTCCAAGTATTCTGTTTGAGGCAATTTTGTTGAGAAGATACCATATAATACTGTGATAGGAAAAGCAGAAGTCCAGTGCTCTGCTTTTTATTAAAAGGCAAGCACAGAGAATGTGCCTCAATAAACTACTAGGAAGCCAACACGTTGTTGAAAACAAACGTCTTCTCCCCAAACCAAAAACTGTCCCAAATGTCCCCATGATAAGTTTATCCGCTGCATTTCAATAACCGGCTACTTTATGAATAGCAGTTTCATGCAAATTGAATGTGTTTCTTGTATTATATTTGTTGTCATTGTGTCACAATATCACTCAATTTCTGTCTGGGGAAATGGGGAAAAAGAAATGTAGCTTGTGCGCAGAAAATGAAATATGTTACAAAAGGTCAAGGGAATTTGAGAACTTGTTAGTTCACTTTCTTTGTGAATTAAGGCATGTGAATTTCATGCCCAGCCATATTTCTATACGCAGGCTGTGGTGTGACTTTACCTTAGCTTCCACCCTGCCTCTGGCCTCCCAGCTTGCTTATCTGACTCTCCTTCAGAGGCTGCCAAAGGATGTATCCTCCTCACCCTCTTGGTTGTGACTTGACACCACATCATCCCCAAACATCCTTAACTTACCAAATATTTTAAAATACATTGCGGTATTTGAATGTTCTTGCAAGTTGAATGCTTTCATTGCCCAAGCTGAGACAAATGTAAACAATACAGTAGCACAGAGTGAAAACTAAATTGACGTGTGGCACTGCCGGTGAACAAGGTACGGATACGCATCCTTTATTCTTAACGCTTTATACTTTACAGGTCCCGATAAAAATTCAAATTTTCATTTAAAGTCCGTTGTTGTCTGCGGACTAGTCTGTTCTGTATTTATGTAAAATGTTTATAAACCTGAATATAAATTCACATTTTCTCTTCTATTTTTTTCTCTTACTTCCTCTTTCAGGAACTTGAATTTCAGGATCTGACGGCAGTTTTACACTGCATTCACTCCTTTATAGCAGCAAAAGTGGCATCTGTGGATCCAGTATTCATAGACAGTCAGAGTATTGCAAGAAAATATATGTACAGTAACTGATATCAGATTATATGTTGTGACTATGGAAAATAAATTATTTTCTTAAAGAAAGTAGTTATTTCATGCACAATATTGCAACTTTGTGATTTTATAAGAAGTCTATAGTTGTGTTATCTGTAACGCTAAGAGTTTTCACAATTTGTTAAACATTTTGAATCTTTGAGTTAACAAATGTTAAGTCAAACTGAATCAGTTTGTCATCTTCAGCATTAATATAAAATTCTGAGTGAATATTCATTCAATAATATTTCTGATGTTATCTTAATTTCTGTTCTCATGATCATACATACTCCGCCATGTTATATATAAATGTGGAATAACATTTGAAAAGTGTGTGTCCAAAATTTGGCCTCTAAGTCTGTTTTGAAAGGTGTGGGGCACACAGTCAATTTCTACAGCCTTCACTGTAGAAAAGAACTAATTATTGAAGACAACTGCCTTAGGAATTGCACTTCTATCTTGCTTTGATATGTTTGAAAAATAATAGTTCCACGTTCCAGTTCTTTCGAGGCCTGAGAGTTTAGCTCTGGCAAAACACTGAGTACTGTATTTCAGATCAAGGAGAAGACTTAAGCACACACTGGACTCTAAGCATATTAAGTAGTCCCAGTGTATGCACAAGGTAATGTTAAGTATGTATTTAAATATCATGGTAGATCAACTGAAGAGCTTTAGAGTCTGCTAAGGAGCCTAACTATAGGCACTCAGTTTTAGAAATCTTGGCACAGGGTTTTCTTATCTATTAATAAAGCTTTCATGAATCATCCATTTATTCATTCATAGATTGCCTTGATGCTATCCTTTGATGTGATGCTCTGTATGGTTGAGAACAGCTTCTTTAGTAACTGTTTTGTTTGGAGGAAGATGCTCCCAGAATAGGGTGAACATAACAAAACATAAAGGTTTTTCTGGGCCATCTACCTTTTTTTTTCCCTACAGCTCTAACCCTGACTTATATACAAGAAAGTGAGTTTTGTCCTCGCTAAGGAAATAATATGGTTCTTCTTTTGACATATTCCTAAACTTCCTTCTGAAGTCATCTTCTTATATGCACAGATAATCCTTCCTGCTATTGAAAAATGTTATAAAATGAAGACATTTTAATCTTAGAGCATATTCCCTGTAAGTAATACCAAATATTGCAGGTTTCTGTGAAGAAGTCTCAGTTGTTCTCAAGTGCAGTTCTGAGGCAGCATCAGGCAATTATATTTTTTCAAGAAAATAAAACAATCAAAAAATCAAGCAAGAAGAACATCCTAAATAGATAAAATGGATATGGAGTGAATTCATCAGAGTTATCCCTAAATCTTGGGAGTCTAGTAAAGTGTTCTGCTAAAGTAAACGCCTGAAGTTACTGTATCATAAGGAAAAGAGGTAGGTGCCTTTAAAAGCTCTCAGGTGAGGAGTGTTTTTACATAACTTCAGTGCTTAAATTTAGTCAGAGAAGTTCCCCCTCTAGGATCTCAAGGTAGTTGGCTCTCTTGGCAGACTGCAATGGGGCCGCAGGCACTTACTTGAAATGGATGCTTATCTGTCCACCTAAAGCTTAGGCACAAATACAGTGCCTAAAGTAGGTGACTTGATCCTTCCATAAGGATTACCTGTTGCCAAGTGTTATTCATAGAGAAATTCATTTGAACAGTAGGGACTCTGTTTGCAATTCCGGTGTTGTTTACAGTTCTAATGTTGTTTGCAAGGAGGCATAGTAGGAGTACTAACTCCTGTTAACACAATATTTAGCAAAGGTGAGAAATAATTTTATTAATTGTAAATAAATATTTCTAGCCATTGTGGGATTTTTTAACAAATACCATCTCAATTTTATATTACATTTTTTCCAAAAAATCAATCCAGAAATTGTCTTTCTTTCTCAAACATGCTTTTATTCAAAATGTTTCGTTTAATTTCCAGCTTTCCATTTTATATTCAGCTCTTTGTATTTACTGGGCATTTAACATTCACAAATTACAGCATTAAAATTAGAATAGCTTTCTTACAATCAATTCTCACTTATTAGCATGAACAAATGACAGAGTGTCTGTAGGATGAAGAATGTTGGAATTCCTTCAATTTTGTTTTTCTGCTATTTTCTCATATACAAAGTTCAACACTAATACGGAACAGTAGAAAACTGTACTGGCTAGTACTGAACTGATACTACAGTCAGGCCTCTAGACTTTATGGTTTAAGTATCATGTCATTAAAAACACAGTGCATTTCTCCAAATACTGTAAAAATAACTTAATAGAAATTTAGCTTAGCTTATTAAATAATCTTTCATGTCTAACAAAAAGTTCTGCAATTCAAAATGACCATTATTAATTTTTTTTTTTCAAGTGCAGCTGGATATTGCACATTTTCATTAGCAATACAACATTTTCATTCATGAAGTTGCTTATACTGATTTGAAGTATTTTTTTTTATTTGTTTCATGGAATTTCTAGATTCTTTTAGTCTTTTGCTGAGCTATGTTCGCTACCATTTTTGCAATACAGTAGTTTTCTTCTGATATGCCCAAATCAATCTCAAGGAGTATTAGAGAAAACTTTCTTAGAAATTCACCCTCTGAATTGTAGGGTTGTAATTCAGAAATGATTCTCCAAATGTATTTTTAATGAGGAACTTGAAGGTCCTTGTTAACTCACTTGTTTTTCGCTTCCTTTAGTATTCTGCACAATCTCAAAGCAGGGACGAAAGGCCAGTCTTCTGAGGAAGTTACCAGACCTGCGAAAAGCTAATGGAGTGCTAGTTACTCAGCTGGTATATAGGTTGTATAGGACTTCCACAGCACCTTCTTTGTGATTCTCTTAACAGGGTAACATATACCTCATATGTGAAAATATTGTGCTTCCAATTTGTTTGATTGTTTGTGTTCATTTATTACATTTTTTTTATTGTCAGAAAAGTGTATTATTTTATCATTGCCTTAGAGTGTGTGTCATCTAACATGCATATATTTTTCCCTGTCAAAGGTCTTGAGCATTTGCACCACCTTTTGGCTCACTAAAGACCTCGAAATAGTAGGATTCACAAACGGTAAATAGATCTGCTGGTGGGTAGCTACCTTCCACAGACGCCCCTCAGGAATTGCACACCGAGGCAGAGGACATTTATTTTGTGGTGACTGGGCAGATGGAATGTCAAATATTTAATTACTAATCTTTTATTATGCTTTGTTGTGTATTTGTGATATATTAAGCTTTAGTCTTACTACCTCATTTGTGAATAGCATTCCTTTATTTTTTCAAGGGGACAAAGTGGTACCATAATTGAAAAAGGGGTGTGAGGACAGAGGTATTTGCTACAGCAGAGCCATAAACAGCAGGCTGAGGAAAGAAGCATACATAGAGTCAGGAAATTATGCACCATGACAGAATGAAGATAGCCACTCATGACGAGAAATGGAGTAAAACCAGGCTGATTTCTATATGTCCAGGTTATCTTTATGTCTTTAATTTAAACTCAGAACTTGGTTAAAAGACTAAAAATAATCCCATTTGCAAACACTATTTTGAACAAATGAGTAGTATCATTGATATAAATCAGAGCAAGGGTCATCAGTGACATAGACTAAGGAGTGGTACAGTATGGGCCTGGGCAATGGACTTGAATCATATTATTGATTTGGTAAAAGTTTCTGGCATTCTTTGCTCTACAGTGATTAAAATGCACGGAAAAAATAATGTGCACAGTCATAATTATGCTAGAGTAAGCTCATGTCTGTTCCCAGTAAGTGGCTTGGTTGTGCTACCTTGGTTAAAACACCAGAGAGTTTAATAGAGGGAATGTGGCCAGACCCTGCCAGATGGCGTCAGGGGTAGAAAACAGGCCCTGACAATTTGAGCTCTAAATTAAGATGTTGCCAAGAGTCTCATTGACTTCACTGGGGGCAGGGACTCACTCACTGTATCTGACCTATATGATTTAATTTTATTTTTGCTTATAATCGTAAGGCATAGAATTACAATATTGAGGCTGTGCTGACCCAAAGCTCGAGCTCTGGAAATCTAACTCAATTCTTTTCACACTAGGATCTTAGAAAAAGTATTTCAGAGTGATTTCCACCCCTGAGCCAGTAGGCCTGAAGCTTAAACAAGAAATTTTCTGGGGGGAGAGGGCTAAGCTCTGACAAACTTTGCAACTATAAATCTAAAATCCTGTCTTATATCTGAACTACATTAATTCATAAGTAACTTCAGGCAAGGCATGCCTTTTCCACAAAAGCTTTAGTGTGTAGTCTGATATTTGTAGTGGCATAAGCAGTATTTAAAACTGCCTGAATTTNCTGACCTATATGATTGAATTTTATTTTTGCTTATAATCGTAAGGCATAGAATTACAATATTGAGGCTGTGCTGACCCAAAGCTCGAGCTCTGGAAATCTAACTCAATTCTTTTCACACTAGGATCTTAGAAAAAGTATTTCAGAGTGATTTCCACCCCTGAGCCAGTAGGCCTGAAGCTTAAACAAGAAATTTTCTGGGGGGAGAGGGCTAAGCTCTGACAAACTTTGCAACTATAAATCTAAAATCCTGTCTTATATCTGAACTACATTAATTCATAAGTAACTTCAGGCAAGGCATGCCTTTTCCACAAAAGCTTTAGTGTGTAGTCTGATATTTGTAGTGGCATAAGCAGTATTTAAAACTGCCTGAATTTCTTTTTAAGTAGATTTCCATAAAGACTTCTACTAAAACAGTGTCAGTATTTTATAACACCTCCTCACCTACTTGAATATCTCCTGTATCACAAAGTGGGGGGTGTGCAATGGCAATGCAATTTTTCTGCTTTTTGTTAACTGCTGTGGTTGATTTTTGGTTTAATATAGTTTGCCCATATCCTCCAGTATACTTTTGAGGGCAGAGGAAAGGAAACCTTTTCCTCCGTGCTCTCACGAGAGGTGAAGAGAAGTCAGAGATAATTTCTGTCCCTCTTTCCAATGCATGGGAAATAGACCAAAGCACTGCAAAAATGGAAGCAGGGAAAGGATGGACAGATGGACAGAATGTGCAATCTGAAGAGCCTCCTTTACTTAGCATGCAAGCTAAAAGTACCTACCACTCTTGGAATTTCATAGAGAAGATCTTCTTTCAGTGTAATTCTTGTACTTTAAATTGCTATTCATTGAGTTACGACTGATGAACTTGAAAAATATTTCAAAGAAAATCACATAAAATGCATTATGTAATTATGTATTTGGTTTCTTAACCTATGCTTCAAAAGTCTTCAGGTACTTTTGTGTTGAAGCATGTAGACAAGAGATTATCTTATGTGAAGTAGAAGACCTTGTAGTAAATTTATTAGAAAGTACAAAAGGGATTTGTGTAGCATGCAAGATGAAACTGAAGATTTATTTTAATCTGATTCAACCAGAAAAATTCTACAAGTAAAATCTTTTCATTAAATTTGAAGTTATTAAATTCCATGAAATTGAGCCAAAATCCACTCCAGTGACTTAAACAGGACTTAACCTGAAAAATGTCAGAGATATATACAATTTTAAATAATCCACAGAGAAAGTAAAACTCTTCTTTTCTGATGTTCCCTTGGTGCACAGCTGCCTACATTGTCAGTAAAAGGATTCATTCCTACAGAAAAAAACTGCTGACTTTTCAGTGAGGAATCAAACTCAAACTGTTTGGACTGAAAGCTATAATCTTTTATTTGGAAAGGCTGCCATGGTGCCCTGTAAGAGCTGCAGTTACGCAGGTATTCAGACCTCTATTCTAGATGTATGGCAGACTCTTCTTTTTTAGTGCAAAAACTTTATGTATTGTGCAAGTCTACAGTACATCAGGAGCGGGGAGCAGCAGAAGGGTCTCAGCTGCATGGATCTGCAGGATTGCCAGACAGCCAAGCAGGGTAAAGAAGTTGACTGTAAGAAGAACTTTGTTTTTCTTTCCTGGTTACAAATTATTCTTGGAACATTATTTCTGTTAGATTTCTATGCTAGGTATCTGCCAGGTTTTTACATGTCTCTAAATCCTCAAGTATGATGGAAACATCATGCTCGATGCCTATTAATGAATTAATGTAGAAGTTAGGTGTCCAGTTTGTGTTAATGAGCTGGTCTCAACTCTGTAATCAGTGGAAAGAGACTGGCAGTTCCAGGGAGTGCTTTACTGCCTCCTGCAATAGATGCCTAACACCAGATTGAATCAAGTTCTGAAGAGGCAGTCATCGTTATCCGTCGACTAGCCTAGATTTTCTTATGCTATAGCATAGTTATTTGACAGCTCAATTTCCTATAGATAGTATTAGTGTCAGATTTATATACTAATACAATGAAAAGTAGCAATCATGAGCAATGTTGGAGGATTATGAGAATAAAATAAAACAGTCCTCAAGTGAATGGAGTGTAAATCAGAAGTTTGTCATCCCCTTAAACAGGCAGAGGGGGGAAGAAAAAGCCTTAGCCTATTTTTTCAGCTAGCAGTTACTACCTAGCGCTCAGCATAAAATGTTTCTAAAATGAGGCAGTAGAAATTGTATTAATTTATAGACAAGTTCTGTGTCCCAGGGGATACACTGACTCTTGGAATATCAAGCTACTCATACAAAAAATATTAGACATTCTAATGTGTCTTTAAGCACTTTGTTCAATTGACATTCAGAACCGAGCTAAATTACTGCCCTTTAGTATACCCTACAACATCCATAAGCAGAGTACATAGTCAGATCACTGTTTTCTTTTTGCACAGAAGCTGGACAAATATTCCCCAGCTGAGTTAATATGAATATTTAATTGGCTTTAGGGATAAAATTTTCCCTGTCTTTTAAAGTAGAAATCCTTTAGTGAACCAATGCCCTCAGTCAGATTGCTTTATTGTTGGATAAAACTGGGAAAAAAAACCCATTGCTGAAATATTTCACACTAAGACTTGGAGAAGTGCTATGATTTGCATTGGTCTTGTAGTCTAGCTATATTCAATACTATTAAGAATTTTCAGACTAAAGGTAGCTCTTTTCCCCATCTATCTGCTATTAAAAGTACACAAAAGCCTCAGCACTTAACCAGCACATATTGCGTGTTGGTGTTCGAGATACACTAGTGCTTTCATAGAACTCAGATGGGGAAACGTACGCAGTCAGAGAGAAGCAGGAAACTTGGTAACATCAAAACAGCTGCAGGGTTGAATGTCAGAGACATTTCTGGGCTTCGATTCTTAATGGCAGGCAGTGTTGTTTTTATCAGCATTTTTAGCATTATTACAGATTTATTTCTCCCTACCTCTGGGATATTTATAGCAGGATGAAAGGAAATGGAGGTACATTCGTAACCAAACCTGTATTTAATTTGCCCATCACCTTCCTTTGCATCAAGGCTCTGAGGAGTATCAACTCAACTCCATACGGTAGAGGAGAACGCTGCAATGACAGTGCCAATTTTTGAGTTCACGGTCACTTTAACTTCTGCAGTTAACTTCTTCCCAGTCCTGCTGTTAAGCTCCCTGAGTTTATTCGCTTGCTGCTTTGGTTTGCACTTTAATTTTTTGAGAGTTTTACTAAGACCTCAAAATGCTCTTAAATGTTCCTTTGTTTCATTACAAATCTTTTTCATCCTAATTTTATAAGGCCAAGCACATCTAATGTTTTTTGTTGCCACATTAACCATTTCTATTCCCTCAATATTTTTTTCGTCTCCTTTTAATCTCTTAATAAGTTTCTCACAAACTGTGTTTATATCTTGTGGAGAAAGTTCTGCAATTGCAATCAGGAAATTGCCCCGCAAACCACAGCTTTTGAGTGCTCATATGAAAAGGATGTAAACAAGGTTTCTCTGCTTTAATCGTTAAGATCTTTTACTGATTTTCCTCTTGGAAAAACTTGAACCAAACTTTGTCTGGTATATTCTAGTAGGCACAGCAGTGCAGTACATCTTTTCCCTTGCTAATTTTTATACATCCCTCAGCAACAGATGCGTTTTCATCAGTACTAAATCCATTTATATGACATGCTGTCTTATGATTTTACTTAATCTAGCTAAGAGGCACGTAGGTTTCCTTTTTTTGTTTTTTTCTTTCTCTATCTATATAGCTTTGCCAACCAAAATCAAGTGGTTCTTTGCACTCGGAATTGCTTGGCTCTTTGCCTTCAAAGGAAATGTTCTCCTAGTTTGACATGACTGATATTTTGTTAGGTAACAGCACAGGCAAGTAGGCCGGGTATAGGTGTTACTTTTTGAAAAAGATTTTCAATATTCTCTTTAATAAGCACAGTATTTTCTCTGCCATCCACAGCTGCATTTTTCCAACAGTGCTTGCAAACGTATTTTGCCTGAAATGCCTGTATGTTAAACCGTGTAACAGTGGGTCCCATCTTTCCTTAACGCTTGCTAATCAACTGCTTCGATTTTCTTGGTGCATCTGTATCTGCGACATACACTACCCTTTGATTTATCATGCCGCTTCACATTTTTTTCAAGGTCATTTTTCTGAAAGATTGCATGTTGTGTTCGTTTGTCATAGCTCTTTCAAAAAAATCAATCAACCTTTGCACTTTTATAGGTACATTCTCATCTCTTAGTCTGAAAATGTTCAACTGCCTGAAAAAAATCTCTGTAGTTGTTCTTCAACAATTTGCTTCATTTATGTTATTTTTATTTATCTTCTGTTTTTTCCTTTTTTTTTGAAAAAAAATAAGAAGAAAGTTAAGATTTGGAGTTTTAGTGGCATACTCCATCCTACTCTTCTTTTTTCCACATTCTTTTTTTTAATTTGACATCCAAAGCACACCCAGCATTTTCCACAAGATAAATTGGACGACTTATGTCTCTGTGGCATGAAAACATCCCCTCCAAAATCAAATGTTAGGAGTTCAAACTGTATGAAAAAAAAAACCCACAAATATTTGCATAGGGCAGGTCAGTGTTTACTATTCTTCGACACCACAGAGTTTGGAAATTGCCAGAACTGTGTGCAAATGTCCTTGAATTAATTTTAACTCAAAATGAAACTGAGGGAATGGACGTTTCATTAAATATTGCAAAAACTATGAACATTTTTATAGCATAAGGATGAGAGAATATCTCGATATCAAACGTGGGTTTGTTATACTAAGATGTTATCCAAGCCAGATGGACATAGGAGCTACTCTTTTGTGTCTGCCTAAAATTTACATAACCTAGAAAAGCCAGGGACCGGTATCAAATACTTAGGAAGGAGTTTCCCTGACTGAGTCAACTCTTTAAAAAATGTCTTGTGTAGACAGACCTTTTGTCTTCATCATTTTAAAGCACTTTATATAAGATTTCTAAAAGCCAAACTCTAGCACCTAACTGTATAACCCAACTCCAATTACTTTGTGCTGTTTGCAGCCTGTTTGCAGGCTGCCTGTAGGATTTCCCAACAGAGAGCAACCTCCAGCTAACAAAAACCAGTAAGATTATATATTTAAAACACCCACAAAAAGCATACGTAGCTAGGAACCAGGGTAAGATACGGAAAAAATTGTAGTTCCTCTGTGAACTGTAGTTAGTGACAACACTGGAGACCAGATTCCGGGCTGTTAAACATCCTTAGGCGTTCATTCAGAGGCAGTGTGGTAGGCATAGATCCATAACCAGCTCCCCCCTTGCTATGAACAGACCTTGCAGCAGGAAAAGATCTAGCTGTTCTAGTACTATGTGTAAGTGATTATTTAGATTCCCCGAAATGGACCTAATAATTAAAATTGCTAAATATGCAACTGTCTACTCACTACAGGCACTCCATTTGAATTCCTGGGCCTTCACAGTTGTTTACCGAGCGTGTTTCATTTAAAGTCTGCAGCAGGCTGGGAGTACACATACAGATGATTGCTGTGCCTGGGCTGATGATGAGTGGAAGCCATTCAGCTGTAACAGCTTGGTTACCTATGGATGTTGATCTGTGAATCTGTCCTTTGACTTTCCAGGTCAAATAGATTAGCCCCACTAGAACTGTGCTTTAGTGGTGTGTTTGACGTGAAATTAAGACTATAGGAAAATTTCTGCAAAACATTCTTAGTGTGACAAGAGCAAGCAGAAGTGCTTATGAGTAGAAGAAGAAGAAAATAAGCACACTTGATGCACTTGAAAAGTCTATTAGAAGCTATCTTTTTAAAATTCTAATATTTCTAATCATATTAAACTAAGCCATTTATTTTGTTCTCATGGCAACATGCTTATGCGGAGTAGGAAAGTGAGGCCTTAGATTGTAGTACTCTAGTATTTTCGAATGTGAGAGGTCATTCAGAGCATCTGCCTGTTCAGTTGCTTCATTGCTTGGTGTTTCTCTCTTTAAATGCGTACCTAACTGCTTTGTGGTGTTATCCAGCGCCATCACCGCTCTTGCTCCTGGAGGCCCTACATCCTGCACATTCCCTATGCCACATCAGAAAGTAAAGATTCACCATTTCTTATGTGCATTTTGTCTTACACTTTTGTTCGAGAGTGGGGAACAAGTTTATGTTTAGACCCAGAAATAAAATGCTTTCCTTCCTTGAATTAAAAATGAAACAAAATGGGGCAAATGTTCTGAAAAGCTGTCTTTAAGGGGGAAAAAACCCCTTTCATTTAGCACAGAGTTCCTAAATCTTTTCTACGGCCCCACAAACCTCCATTAGTCGAAAAGGATTACAAGCAGTTTACATTAGCAAGGTGCTAGCAAGCAAGCATGGCCTCAGCCCCAGTCTTCTACACACAGAGAGTCGTTTCGCCACCCAGCAGTGAAATGTGTTCAGCAGACTGCTGGGTCCCTTGTTCCCCGTCATAGAATGAATCACTTCAGTAAATACCATTCTGGTGAAATTCAGTGAGGAATAGGAAACTTAATGTCACTGTAATAGCTTTAAAGGGCAAATTCAATTGTCCCTGCACAAATGTAAGTAGTGGAAGACTGAGCTTGAATTGAACAGAAAATTATTTGATTAACAGATCATTTAAAGTGGAAAAGGCACAATGACTTAGTCAGTGGCTTTGTGTAGCACAAACAAGATTGCCAAGGGGCAGAAATATTGTTGACAATAGAAGAAGCATTAAAGTAAAGCACAGACCTTCTGCAGGAGAGACCCTTTCTCCGATACGTTTTTCTATAACATCTAATTCCTGAAGGTATTCAGTAAAACTTTGAATTAGTCAGCAACATTTTACAGTATTCCTGGAGAGGTACTGCAATATGAGAAAGGAAGGGAGATCAAGAATTGTGTTTGAATCTCTGAAACAAAGATATAATTTTCAACTGTTAGAAGGGAAAGGAGGATGAATTGTGCTAGGGAAGCATGTATTAGTAACGATTTTATTCTTGTACTTTTTTTGATTCTCTGTACTTAACTTTTGCTGTCGGGTTTTTTTCCTAGTTGAACTGATCTGTTCCCACAAACAAAACTTCTTCTGATAACCTAACATGAATTATAAGCTGAATTTGGAAGTGTTCTTACTGGAGTGAATTAATAAAGTAGATGTCTGTGCATCCCAGCACAACTGTTGTGCATCTGGCAGTTCCTCCCAGCCAGCAATCAATCTGCCCAAGCCCAGACAGCAGAGACTTGAGGCTCTGGGATCCAGCACTTGGGGAATTCTCAGCCTGTCAGTTTTCTTGCTAGCTACCATGTTTCATCTCAGAAAACAGGCCCTGGATTATAAAGATGTTTCCAGGTTCTTCCATTTTAATAACAGCAGAGCTTTCGGTCTGACCAGCCAGACCTCAGCTCGTTAAAAATTCCCATACTGCAGATCAGGGCAGAAACTAATCCGCTGTTAGGAAGTGCTGAAAATGAGAGGTGTCTGATTCTCCTCTTTCTCTTTGTGTTCCCTAATTGTTTTGGTTCTGTATTACTGCACAATTTTCTCCACTATGAAAATGGTGCCTACTAGCACCAAAACTTCCGGAGTGAAACATCTTGGGTTAATTCACTGCTTAAAATTTATGCAGTTGTCTCTTGTTCACCATGTACAAGCGAAAATGGGCTAATTTGAAGTTTATAATGAGAGACAAGTGTACTTCATCTGGAATGACTTGCCGTTTAGTTTCAAACACTTAATGTTTACATAATTAATTTTTTTGTGAGAAAACACTTATTTGTGATACAACATGCGGTTACAGTCAGACACACAAAATGTAAGTAAAACCATCTCGTAAATGAGATAACTGTGTTCACAAGGCTCTAGTTTGTAGACCACAAAGCTTTACAAAAGCATATATAAGTACTTCTAACCTCCTCTTACACATGGTAACCCATTTCTGTTGAATCACTTTTCCTTGTGTACAGTGATTGGAATAAAAAGGAGGACTGCATACTCTATTCCATTGACAGTCAGTTAGACCACTGATATTTAGAAGTAATTATAAATATCAATTCAATGGTGGGAAAGAAAATGATATTTAAACTGTAAAAGCACTCTCCCAAATTAAAAACTTGGGATGTGAACAGAAAAAAATGCAAACTAATGAGCTCCACTGGAACAGGATGCAACCAGGTGTTGGGAATATGCTGAGCACCTCCTGAGAAGCTGTTATGCAGACTAGGCTAGCAGTGTACATGATTACAAACATGTGAAGAGCAGGAAAAGAGAATTATGCAACAATTCCTGACATAGAATGAGCAGAAATACCACTCAATTAGTAAGTAGCAGTGGTCCTATCGAGAAAGTGAAATCTTGTGTGGTTTGGTTTGGTTTTTTTTTTTTTCTTTTTGAGCTAGTGAGTGATTTTGCAAATGCAAATACTTTCTGTATCTGTTCTTGAAGCATGGAAATGTGTATCTCACTACATTGTTTCCTAGATTATAATGTCATCCATCCCTTTTGGAGAATATTAACCTTCTCTCAGAGGATGAAATTCCGTTCTCCAAGAGGTCAGATCACAGCTGGTCACTGAACGCTTCCTTATCTCATTCCTTTGTATTTGCTCATCCCGCAGCAGGTGCCTCTTCATAAGTCATATTTCTGCCATTGACTGTATTTTTTCACCTACATCAGCATCCTTGGGTTGCTGAGGTTTTTTCATATCTGGTCTAGTGCCTCTATTCATTCCCTCTGGAAACCAAATGCTATGTTCTGTTAAGCAATTTATGCAAAATTTCTTATCTCCAACCCGTATTTTTGAGTTCTTAAGTCTCTCAAAGATAGGGGTTTAGCCCCTTTTGGAACCCTCTGATAGCTCACAGTATTGACAATACAAAATGTCAGTTATTTCAAAATTTTACTTTGACATGACACCATCTAATGTACATAAATGATTATTTATGTTTATTGCATTGTCTTTATTCCATTACATTAAAAAAATTTAGTGTTTGTTATATAAACTGTGTCTATCAAAAAAACAGAATGAAATTTTATGATGTTAGATGCTCAAATCCGTATTTCCCTTCATATCCACTGGAAAATCCAGGAAAATTAATGAAATGTTATGCAACAACATTGGAGTTTTTAATTTTAATTCAAATGTTTTGGCATCTTTCATAGTATCTTAGTCTAATGCTAGTCCTGTTTCAACAGAAATATGACTAATGGCTTAAAGATAACATTCCATAAATCACTTGTGATTTCAAATTAAGGGGTTTTAAAGTTCTCAGAATATGCGCACGTTTCGCTTAACTGTAGAAAAGTGGAGGCATTATTCTTTGTGGAAGCAGTAAGTAAAAACAAGGGACAGCTAACTGACTTCTCTGTATTTGAGAAAAGTAGTTGTTACGTGTCCTTGAAATTTGTATTAATAGCATTGCCACATGTAGTTTTATATCAACGTTTCCAGGAATTTCTGTCTCAAATACCACAGTAAATTTGTCCACTGTGGGTGGCAAACACCATTAGTAACAGAGCCACCATGACAGCTGTGGGAATTTCCATCCCAAAATGATCAGTTTGAAACATGCAGCCGTTGTTTCTCCTCTCCTCCACCACGCGATCTTGTTTGCAAAGTAAAAGGCCATTGCCACTTCTTGATGTAAACTTGCAAAAATACATTATGGAAGTGACGTGTGAGGGTTTTAATGAAATCAGTGCTTCTGCTGTGTATGGGTGTCACAGCAATGACGTCTGGAGCTGATCAGCAATCCACAGTACAACATAAGGCTGACTGCTGCGTACTGTTGTTCATTGGAGAAAGTGCATGCTTCAGATACTCCTTTACAGTCTTCTTTTTCTCAAAGAATAAAAAGATATGTGAATATCCAGTGGACACTTTATAGGAAATGTTTTAAACCACTTCCAGACATGCCTTTGAAAGTCAGTGGGCATCAGCAGAATTCCTTAAGAACTCAGGGCTTCTTGAATTAAATCATCAGTGGTGACATTAGCACTCAGGTTTTCCGCTCTAATTGCTATTTGTTCTTATTTCCACCCTGTAAATCTTTCTGTATTGAAAGTGAAAGTTCATCTTTTCTACACTAATTGACATAAAATTTGAAAGATCAAGTTTATTGAAGTCTCTGACACAGGAAAAAAATATCAAAGTGAGCTACACCAGGTAGTTAGCACAAGATTTTCAGTTTTAAATCTTTACACAACATAAACTCAGAGGGGTTTTTTAAGAAGAAAAACATTTGAATTAGCATTACTCTATTGCAGCCAATAACTGTATCTTATTAAGTTTCCTGACAGTCCACTACCTCTGTCCTAAAAATGCTTTAGTTCAGAAATTCGTAATAGAGTCAAACCTAAATATATATCAAAATTCTGTACAGACAGATGCAGACTGTTTGAATGTTGTTCATCTTGGCCACCTGGCAATTAAACGTTTGCTGATTTCCTGTGAGGTTTTGCATATTGCAGGTTTCTTTCCCTTTTAGTGGAAAATTGTATTGAGGGCCGAAGTGATGCAGTAAATATGATCATGTTAGTATGGGGAGCTACATACAGGGAACCCGATCAGTAACAAACAAAGAAAAATTAACTGTTTTTTCATACTCTTAATGTTTCACATCTAAATGGTATTCCTTATATATTTTGTTACACATTTTATGTATTTCAGTTGGCAAATTAAAAAGGCATTTTTTGCGCGTGTAGCTTTGCTTTTGTTCTTTTTTTTTAATTGGAAATGCAGCCTTGCAACATGTGCATGATTGTAGATTTACAGAGTGTAAAATTGCTGTAATTTTATCTGTTCGTTTCGGGAAGTCAGAAATTGTTTTAATAAGTAGTAAAGATTAAACTAGGAGGTAATATAAAGGCAGAGTGTATATATTTTGCACTTTTAAATAACCTTTTATAACAAGAGAACCTATTATCGTACAGTATACTGTAATTCCACTTTCTGGTGATACTCTTGCTATTGTCACGGTGTTGTCTTTACATCTGGGTATGAATAGTTTGCATATGCACACACTTCAAAGGTGATTTCTAGAATGGAGCATGTGCTCCCCGTCACTGTTATTAACATCCAACTGGAAAAATATTCACCAAGTATTTTTTTTATAAATTATGAATGTACAGTGTAAATTAGTAAATCGAATATTGTAGCAATGAAGAGATGCACTTTAAAAATGTAGAAGTGTTTATCTCCAAGAGTGTTATTTTGTATAGATGTTTTTGAATAAATAATATATTGCTCATGGGTGGTTTTTTTCTCATTTATGAAATAAATATAAGGGATTTGTTAGGAGCTATTTGAGTTTTATATTGTATCATCACTGATTTGGTGGGTTTCTTGCTTTTTAAAATGACGTTTTTGTAATTGGATCAGTAAAGAACTTAGTCACATTTTACCTTTCATTTAATAAATCATCGTTGGCTTGATCTAGTCGCTGTGATGAAGCATAGGTGTGATCCATGATGCGGCCTGCGGTCCTTCTCATCAACCAACGAGAGGTCCTGGCCACAGCGTTTTCCTCCCACCATGAAGACCAGTTTTGGCCATGGAAATCAAGGTATGGAGGAGAGGGATACGTAACAAGTGCTTTCAGTCTTAGACAGGACAAGACAGAGTCAGGGACCGGCCTTTGCCTATAGTCTGCAGTAAGGAATTCGAAGCACTCCCATTTGCTTGTTTTAAATGCAACCAGAGATTTACTGGGAGACATAATGACCACATTTGTTTCAGTGAGAGATCAGTGCTGAAATCCTGAACCTAAAGGTGCTAAACAGCAAAATGCCCACAGCCTTCAAAGCTGGGCAGCATTCAGATCTGTAATTTGAGACTTCTTGTATGCTTTGCTAACAGAGGAAAAACGTGACGCATTAGGATCACTGTCAGGTCTACTGGGCAGACATTTGGGAAAAGGGACTTAGAATAATAAACATCATTTTTTAAGTCTTCTAGTGTATCTAGCCTCGAAGAAGAAAACACGTTTACCACCATATGTGTGATACATTATTAATAGTGGGATCATCTACCTGTAGGGACTGTTAATTGTAGAAATAAATTCTTCCTAAGGGAAAGAACAGTATTTCAAGAAGAAGATAATATATTCTGAATGAAAAATAAATCCTGAATTTAAACCTAAAAGAACAGCAGTATGTGCTAGTAATGGAGCTGAGCTTGCTTTCTTAGGTAATGGCAATACAGTGTAATCAAAGACAACCTGTAAGTAGTTAATGCATTTCAAAGTCACCCCACGTCTTAGTCTTTGAATCAAGAGATGTCGTAGCATCACAAAAGTGTATCTGAAGCGAGACTTGGGCAACTAAACTGAAAGTAGAGGTTGAAAAAGGAACCACAAAAAAAGTCTTCTGTCTGTCACCAGATCTGAAGGCTGTAAATCTTTAAATGTCCTTAATACTCCAAATGTCCGTGCATGCTGATGTGCTCTCTACGTAGGCAGAGGGCAAACAATTGGAGGAAGGTTTCTCGGCCCAGGGAAAGGCTTGATGCTGTAGTGCATTTTTGGACTGCAGTCAGACCAGCCTCTTCACAGTATGACATGGCAGCTGTCGTTTCTATTAAAATATGTACTTTCAGGTGAGGAGAGGCAGTTGGGGAGACCCCATTATTTAAATGCCTGTCGATTGCAGCACTGGACCCAGAGGGGGAAATGTTCTTTTAACAAGCAAGCTCCTTGAGCAGCTAGGTTTTTAGATGGTATCACTTCCTACCCGTCCCTCTTCTCTGCTTAGGGCTACCCCCTGAGAAGAGGCAGCAGAAGAGAATACGTGCCTGCACCATAGGCCCAGGCTGGCATTTTAACGCCAGCAGTCCCTGAAGGGGGGTAGTTCTGTATGGCAGCCTTTGAGCAGCAGCAACGCAGGAAGGACTGGGGGCGCAGGGCGGATGGGCAGTGGTGCTGCGTGCTCATTAAGGAACTACTCTTTGCCTCGGCACGTGCCGGAGCCCTTGTGTGCAGTGTGGAAGCTGCCTCCTTCACCTAAAGTGGCTGCTGTGAATGACAGCACTTCTGGGCCTCCTGCTGAGGCTGTGCGACTACTGAGGGGAGGAGGCAGATTTGCTGAGGAGGGAGAGTAAGCACAGGTTGAGGTGTAAACTTCTGTAAACCAGCAGGCCGGGCACTCAGTCTGGGGAGGTGTAATCCTGAGCTCCGGTCCCCTTTCCAAAGAACAATGCAGAGATGTGAGGAAGGTTTCATTTATGTGCAGCTTAAATTGCATTTTACTATGACGTATCAGACTTTTTCACTTCCCTGTGGTAGTAAATTGTGCTTCTTATGGCAATAGATGTAATTGCTTTGCACTAAATTACGTTAACTATTTCAGGTAATTTCTTCTGCTTCATGCTTGGAATGACAGAGCTGAATTATATTCTGCAATATGTAGCTCAAAAGAGAAGAAAATTCATGCTGATTGGGAAAAAATTGATTTTTTTCAACTGCAGAAAAAATGTTTAGACAGTGGCAAATTTTAAAATAATAACGTTTCTTTTGTTCTTATGATTTTTAATGCTGGTTACTACTGTAAACTTACTGATTTTTTCTAAAAAAAAAAAAGGAAGCTGTTCTTCACAGTTCACTTTTATTAAACTAGGTCATACTCAGTCTTCATTGCAGCCCATGAACTCAGGACTGGTAGCGTTGCACCTGACAGAGAAATGAGTATTTTGAAGTACTCAAAGAGAAGAGGCTGTCTTCCTTTTCTTTCTTCTTAGAGCTGGACTTTGTTGTTCATAGGCAGCCTTGTTTAATGATTTAGGTGCAGCTTTTGTGCATCCAAAGGGAGAACTTTACTTGATGGAGGCAAAAATAGAGCAGGAAAAGCTTAAGACTGCTTATTCAGTTTCTACACCATCTGTGAAACTCCCATTGCATGAAAGACTTACCGCCAACCCAGCACATAGGCAGCCAGTCTAAGAGCCCACCCTTTCTTGCCTAAGAAGCTGCGACCAGCTCAGATTTGCAGGGCAGTCTTTTCTTGTGCTCTCAGAGCGAGTAGTTCCCAACCCAGCAGCAGCCCCAGGTCCTTTCTGTGGACCTACACCGGTCTGACAGTTTGGCAGGGAGCGCTGCAAAATCAAAGGATTTTACTTAAGGAATATTTGTCTAATCAGCATAAAGTATTACTTGTTCATGTTTTTTAAAGCCTATAAGACCTTCCTTGTTAGATAGAAACTTATGATGGAAATTGGGAGAATGGTTAAGTGATGATTAAAAGAGACCCAGGTCAGAAGAAGTAGGGCGAGGAACAAAGAATATGAAGGAAAACAGAGAGAGGGATGGAGAAAGGAGGAGCAAATGGAGGGTGAGGAGATGGGAAAGGAAAACTAGAAATAGAAGTGTGGGATCAGCAAGAGGGACCTGCAAGAAGACGGTAAGAAAGGTAAAGGTAAGTCAGGAAAGGGGCGCAGAGACGGTATCCTGGCCTTGAAAAGTGGCAAATGCCTGTACCTTTGGCTGAGAATCGGAGTGGTGTCCGCTTTCAGACATTGACACTGGGCATATTGAGGTGTGCATTGGGGTGGGGGGGCAAGAAGCAGGGCGGAAAAAGCACTGACTAGAGCTGGATCAAAAAGGGGTTGTAAGGAAAGACACTTCCTGGTGACGCGGATGAACTGATAGAGTTTGTTACGACCACAAAATTACTGATTGCTCAAAAAAGATCAGTGCTGGAAGGAAGGACCTCAAAAGCGGAGGGCCTTGTATTTGAATGTCTTGCCCAGAATATTTAAATCTTACCTATTTTCAGAGCTATTTGGATGTAATTTGTACTCTTATCCAACTCACTTTAGAGTTTAGGTGTACTCACTTTAAGGAAAGTAGGAGACAGTTGTACCTCAAAGCTTTGGCCCATTTGGGGAACATGGAGAAAAAGTGAAACTTCAGGTGATAAATGAGATCAAGGTAAAATACAGATGAAAAGAGAAGAAAGTAATTGTGGGTTTGAACAGAAAATAGTGAGGGAAATCAGAGATTCAGAGCTGTCTGTAAAGGGTGCAGACACAGCTGAGCTGCCTGAACGTAACGGCTTGCACCCACAGGTCAGGTTAACGCCGGCACGTGAAGCAGATGTAAATGAGAGGCCACAACTTTATTTTTACACAAGTATTGTATCTGTGCATACCAAAAGCCTCTTGACTAACTGTCTTTTGCCAATTCATTCTTACCAATTTCATTCTCTGAGCAAGCTTTTTATTCTTGAGAACTATTGTAGTTGATCGATACAAGATATTCTGAAACATGAAAAAATACTGTGGATACTAATGGTACTAATAATACTTCTAAAGGAAGACACTTCACGTTTCTGTAAGAGAACCCGTGTAAGTAAGGCACATTGTGCTCATGCCCATTCAACCTTCCAGCATCTCCTAAAAACAGCGTCTGACCTCCAGAGCTCAGATACAAATTCTCCAGACCAAAAATTGAGCAAACCTCTCAGTTCACTGTGTAAGGTGAGCCATAAAGTACTGGGCTCTCGAGGGAAGAAATAACTCCACTGTCTTCTGCATCTTCCTCCGTCTTAAGCTCCCACATTTAGTGTGTATGTCCCTGGCATTCTCGGGGAGAAAGGAGCATGCGTTGTACGTACTGGAACATCCATAGCTTCATGAACGTCCCCTTTCCTGGCTCTTAGAGAATCTTTCCTGCATCTGCTGTCCTGAAACCAAGATGAAGCATCTGTTAAACCATTACCCAGACCTGCCGCATGCACTGTTTTTAAAAGAATGTTAAGGCACAAGCGGCGGATTGCAAAAGTCGTCACAAACCATGGTTCCCAAGGGGCTCTAGCCATCTGCTCGCTAATTATGTATACCACAGCCTGGCTGTTGCACAGAAAACAAACATTGCTTCTGGCAGCTTCATGTTGCCATGCTGCGACCGGCACAGGCAGAATTCCAGGAAAGTTATGTCTTTTTCTGCCCATTATTGTTGCCACTTTTTGCATGTTCCCCCTTTAAAAGATAAATCTGCTCTTTCTGCCATGTTCTACCTTATTCTGCCACCTTCTACCTCAATCTAACCTGCTTGTATCTGCCTCTCGCAGCCTCTGCTAATGTCTCTCTCTGACAATGAGAGTACATCATGTTACCCAAGACACGCTTCCCACGCCTCAAGAACTTTGCTCATGTTAAGCTAATGCTGGTACGGCAGTGTAGTATTTAACATCTTTTATGCAACCTTGCATAAAAGTGGCCTTTTTGATAAGGCAGATGCATTCACTACCTCGGCAAATGGAAATGTTTTTCTTTGTCTCAGATGAGATCTCAAGTGATGACAGTTGTTAATTCAGAGCAGTCAGGGCATACTCCTGTGATGGCCACATCTCTAGAAAATACAAGATTGGCACTCATCAGCATCATCCTCTCCTCCCCACTGCTTTTCCCTGCGCATGAATAGCTTGTGCCCAAATAGTGGACGACAGGGGAGAGTAGTCCCCTGTGTTCAGCTGTTACAGACAGACCTGAGAAAAAACAACCTGTGAGAATGAGCATTGCCTCCCCCAGATCACAGGCTGTGTGGGCCCTGTGTTACCCTGCTGGATAGTTACGCTGTTGCACAGGCACGCAGAGGTGATGACTTTCTATTAACGGAAATTCAGGTACTTAGGTGTTATCGCCGTTAAGCATCAACTGCAAAGGTGTTGAGGATCTAAACTTCTCTGTGCCTCAGGGGAAGAGAACATAGACATCATTCCTAGATTTATGTACGTGAAGAAAAGCTACCTGGTGTCATAATATTATTTGGTTTTAAATTATATATGAAGATTCTAAATACATCTGTATGAGGTAATACACATGACGTCAAACTCTGCTTAATAATTTCTGCAGGTAGGTGAGTATTTCCTTATTCATGGTTGTCCTGGTTTGACCCAATGCAGTATTCCATCCCATACACATCATGCTCAGTATAAAGCTGAGGGATCACAAGGGTCAGTCTCTCCCCTTTATGACCAGGGGCCTGAGGGCGCTGATGGTCTTTAACGACCCTATGTAGCCTCACCTGGTGCTTCTGCCCACACTCATAGCCCAGGAGCCTATTTCAGCCCAGCATGGGGCTGTTTGTGAAGTCCTAGTGATATGGTAGTATACTGCTCTCCAGCTCTGACCAGCTCCTTGCTCAAGCCTTAGAGGAGGATAGATCGGAGCCTGAATATTTTGCCTTTGATCTGGATCTGAGCATTCCTGAATCCAGTTCCTGCCTGCTGCTGGGTACAGTCTGGGACTTTCCTGGGGCATGCCCTGCAGTGTCCAGGTGATGTATTTCTCATTGGGAAGGGGGGGGAGCTCGATATTGGGTTTGTAGATATTTGTATGTATGTCATTATTATTCTTCCTATTATTATAATACCTTGTTATTGTAGCTACATTAAAGCTGTTTTAACTTTTCCAACCTGTAAGTCTCTTTCCCTTTTCTCTTTCCCTCCTTTTAAGGAGGGAGGGGGTTAACAAAGAGCATCTGTTTTCTGTTTAATAGCAAGCCCAGCTTTAAACCATGACAATGGTCCTTCAAAGGTCTTACATTATATTTGTCCCTACAAAGGTATTACATTATACTTGTCACATCTCAAAGTTTTTACTGGTCCTGGTGTGTAGTGTGTCCTTATTTATCGATTAATATTCACACCAAATTCATTAATGATGTCCTACTGTTAGAGCTTTGGGAAGTTCATTTTGTCCTAGAGAATGTCCATCAGGAAAGCCTGGGCATGTCATTGGGTCTATTCCATCACACAGTGAGGAGCCTGAGATGATTCTGTCTTCCATGCTGTCCACGTTAAACCACTTTGAAAAATTGCTTAGAGAGCACCCTTTTTTTCACTGAGCTGCTTCTCTAGTGAAGATCCTTTCGTTACTTTGATACTAGTAAATTAAACTACATCAGGAAAAGTTCAGGATCTGAGTTATGATTATCCCTAAGGTAAAATTATGAAAATTGTCTCTGACATGATTTTGCCCCAGCAAACCAATGGTCTGCTGAACAGCCCCTGATCATGGCTGAAAAATTAGCATGGCCTGGTGCTGTTTATTACAGGCAGTTTAGTTACACTCATCTTGATTTGAATAAGAGACTTCCAATAGTATGGATGAAAGCTGTACTGTCTCGTGTGCATTTAATTTACTTCTTAGAAGCAGCTTTCTGTTCCAGAGACTCCAGTGTTCATATACAAGCTCCACCATATGACATTGGTACCTTGTACCAGAGAAAGTCACCCATGACTTCTATGTGTGCCTTTTGGATGAGAAGATGTTCTTTGATCCTTGCTGACATTACTGAAAACTAGAAAGAAGAGCTGGATATCAAAATGCTGCAAAATTACACAGTACAAAGCATAGCATGGGCTCATAGCACTTGTATTACAGTAACACAAGTACATATTTTGAGTGCATTCAGCAGTGTGATGAAACCATAAGGTTAGCACGAGCTGCCAGTGTGCTACCAAAAAAACATCTACAAAAGTTGCTTCCCACCAAAGGACGTTTCTCCCAATTGTTGATTTCTGATTAACACAAATTTTATTGTTTCTGATGAGAGCTGTGATACTGTCAGAAAGCAAGAAATTCTGCTCTCAAATAACATTGATTGTACTGGTGCACAGATCTGGTTTTCTGTCAGCCAAGAAAGAGCTACCTTATGCATCAGGGATCGACTGTATAACTGAAAAACTAAGGGGTATAGTGTTAGTAAAAACAGATATTTTTGTAACTGTGGTACCCATAGCAACATGCAAAAAAGGTCCAGGTGATTTACAGCAATATACACACGAGCACATATTAGCTGATCTGCCAGGGAAGACCTCGTTCCAGACTGCCAAAATAATTGACTGCCTCTGTACCATTATACACCCCGCACTAAGCTGGTGGGTAAAAAATCAGCCGGCCGAGTGGTCATCAACAGGGGTTACCCAGCCGGAGCTCCTTGCTGCCCGCAGCAGAGCAGGGCTGGGAAGCCTGGCAGGAGCATAGGCTGGGGAGGACAGGAAGGGCAGAGGGTAAGTGCTAGCTACCAGTCCACGGGAGGAATGATGAGGACATGGAGGAAGCACAAATTTTGTGTTCTTTCTCTCAGTTCTTGCATTTGTGCTCCTTGCACAGCGCTGGGGCAACAGTACTCAACACTGGTACTCAAGGAAATTATATGTAAGAACCACGAACCAAGGCATGCCCAGGGGGCTGGGCCCCTGTGCAGAAAGCTTTCCTCGTTCTCTTTGTTCCCCACTGCACACCCTTGTCGCCTCTTTCAATTTTTAATTGTTTTTTTTGCTAATTGCAAATTGTGTTTTATTTCATGGTCAATGTTGTTTAAGTCCAGTACAGCTGCCAGGTATTGTGTTTTGTTATATCTTTTTCTGCAGGGTTGAAAACTTGTTTGCTATAGGGTTTTATTTCCAAGTGCAAGTGCTCAACAGCATCAGATGTCAATCCTCAGCATTTTTTCACCAAACCAAGCACCTCTGCTGCTTTAACATTGTTAAAGTCTCCAGGCGTCAGAATTGGACATGATAAACTTGTAATGTTATCAATTCAATACATTGACACCAGATCAATTATTTCTTTTTTAATTCTTGTTTTATATCTCAGGGGCACAAATCAGTTTTTCTTGCCAGAGCATTAACCTGAAGGTCTGCTGAGAAACTTATCAGTGATGATTCCTTTATATCTTTTTTTTCTTCCTGAGTCACAGCTTTTCAACATTCTCTCATCATATGTGCATTACCTGCACAATTTATTTTCAGATTTGACTGCATTAAAATAATTTTGTTGGATTTCTCTGTCTACCACAGTATCTATTAGGACTCCCAGACTCTGGAGACAAGAGAGGAAGCACGGAAAAATGAAGACTTGCCCTTGGTCAATGAGGATTGGGTTAGAGAGCACCTAGGCAAACTGAACATGCACAAATCGATGGGTCCCGATGGGATGCATCCACGCGTGCTGAGGGAGCTGGTGGATGTAATTGCTAGGCCACTCTCTATCATCTTTGAAAAGTCGTGGAGAACAGGAGAGGTGCCCGAGGATTGGAGGAA
>VZSC01019401.1:67571-86693 GCA_013398225.1 Steatornis caripensis
GACAGGACAAGGGGCAATGGGCACAAACTGGAACACAGGCAGTTCCACCTGAACATGAGGAGGAACTTCTTTCCTGTGAGCGTAACAGAGCACTGGCACAGGCTGCCCAGGGAGGTTGTGGAGCCTGGACGCATTCCTGTGCAACCTGCTCTAGGCTAACCTGCTTTAGCAGGGGGGTTGGACTAGATGATCTCTAGAGGTCCCTTCCAAACCCTACCATTCTATGATTCTATGATATGATTCTATTATTAATTTTACCTCAATTCTTACAATGAAGACTTCAGTGAAAAATGAGTTATTTTGTTGTGACTATCACTATGTAATTTCATATATATATGTATATACACCTACATAGAAATACACACACACTCACATACTTTTCCATGTTCCTCCAGGTAGTTTGTAGCCTCTGATTAATTGTTTACAAAATGTTGATTCTCATTAATATTCATTTAAATATGATGGGCTTCATTTTTGTTACTATTTAATGTACGCTTGTTAATTCTCATATGCTTTTTTCATCTAGATGTTTCAACATAAAAATGAGAAAGCTGTAACATCTCTTGTTTGTTCAGTTTGAGAGTTTTCTAAAACATATTTTATCTAGCTACAGAATGCATCAAACTCAGCAGGGCATTAAAAATAACAGCTCAAGTTTTGTGGAAACTTGACATGACGTCAAAGAGCCAAGATGTTTTTATTACTCAGTCATAAGGCTCACTTGAATGCTAAACGTCCCAGAGAGTAGTGCTGTCTGACCTCTTAATATTGGCGCTTGTGCAGAATGTTTCGTTTTACTTCTTCAGATCATTTACTTTCCTGATTTGTGACAGACTAATGGAAATTTGGAGATTAATTCAGAAGCATACTCATTTGCTTGAGTGAATATGAGCTTGGATGAAAACAGTTCAAGAGTATCTCATTAGATTTAAAATGTGGTTTTCAATTAACAAAATGTGTTTATAATGTAGGATGTGTCTAGTGAACAATCCGTCTAATGAGCTGGTGGCCATCTTGAGAGATTCTTTTATTACTTGATTTAGTGAAGAGAAGTCTAATTTTTCACTGGTTGTTTGTTTCCGTTTATTACCTCTTTCTCCAAACCGTTTGACAATTTCACCTCAGAAATGGTTTCTTACTGTGTTAATATCTACCATGGCCTTTATGTTTGAATTAATTAAAAAATTAATCAAAAATGGAATAATGAATTTGGAGAGTCAATACCACACTGCAACCTACCAGGCAATTCACTAAAGCAGAGCAGGAGAAAACATTTAAGTGTGAGGAGAAATTCAAGTGCTGCTACTCCAAGTTATTGGAACACTTGTGCCCACAGAGGGGCTTCCACATCACAACCTTGACAGCTGCAATGCCTGATTTTGGGAAAATCATCCAGCCTAGAAAACTCCAGGCTTATTGGACAGTGTAGAGAGAGAATAAGGATCTTCAGAATGGGATGTGCCAATGCTGTCATACTGAGACACTAGACCCAGTTAGGAAGAACAACAGGGAACACACAACTACCATAGAACATGCTTCGTATTACTGCACTTGCACTGCTCACTGCAAGGCAAAACCTCTGTCCAGTCATGATTCTCTGCTCCTGTTCTTTTATAGGTGTCCATGTCCTTTTCTGGAGCACTTTGTCTACATCACCTCTTTTCTTTCTTTCAAATGATGGGTACAAAATGAAAACATGTTGCCACAGCTTGGATTTTCACAGTAACTTGGTGTTGGGAGACAGGAGGTAAAAGATACTGGTCCAGTTCCTACTGCTGTCCAAGGAGATTTTGATGTGAAAAATCCGTGCGTCATGGTTCCCACCATGGAAATATTCACAGAATATTTCACTCACTGCAAAGCACTACAGAAGGAGGACAGGAACACCTGCCATCTGTGGACACTTTGAGTATGGCAGTGAATTACTCTCAGTACTGGCACCTCTCAGTTTTTCTTCTAGAATCTTAAATCATCTTGTGGATTTGTCACTAACCACGCTGACAACCTCATTCACAGCAGGCAGAATACTAAAATTAGTCTGTCATAATTGTATTATATGTTCATTGTTTTTATTTTCCTAAATCGATTTCTCTTTTCTGCTAAGTTACAAAAGATCATGCTTGTTATCTGGTTGGTACTTGATCAGCTTTATGGCTACGTGACATATGATGTATCTCCCTATAATCCTTGAAGCCAAGACATGAACCTTGTTATATGACACCGCCACGGTCTCTGCAAGAAGGCCGTACGTTGTAAGAAGGCAGAAATCTCACTATTAAGCTTGCCATTAAAATGATCTGCCAGAAAGAGATTGACTTTGGACTGAAATCAGTGCTTTATCAAGATGAAAGATTAACTTTCTGTCTCATTTTAAACAGAAAAGTTTTTGTGATTCAAGCCGCTGAATTTCAGACCACCTACAAACCTTAAAAATTGTTCGTCTGTTCCACATTCCTCCACATAAATCATAATTTGCTCTTTAGTTAAGGTAGAGTTTTCAACAATGATATACAGGGTTGGCATGAATTCAGACACAAGAAATCGAGTAGACTGTCCTCTGAAGCTACATTTACGTTTACAGAGTGTTGTTCTGCATTTATTACAAAGTATAAAAAAACACAGCGTGTTAAAAAAAAAAATTCTTCCTGTAACTTGAGGCTTACATGTTGTTTACTTGCGTGAGATATAATGTGAATTTGAGTTTAAATCAACATTTTAAATAGACAACGTCATGGTCTATACATCTATCCAGTTAATGTTCACGGAATTTCAGTAATCCCAGTTATTCACGTGTTGTGTTCCACCCCTTTCTGAGAAAAATAATTTATCTGAGCACATCATTTCAGCATCATACACTAACATTAGTATGTAGTGACCAAATCCTATTGATTTTACTCAAGTCAAACCATTAGCGTAAAGAAAGGTAAGAATATGAAATACATTCCGCCAGCCTGAGACAACTTCTCTTCTTCAGGATGAGATCATAAGTGATCTGCAAGAACAGGGATATTGTTTTAGGGAACAAGTATGGCATTTAGAAAACCAGACAGCAAGTCATCCAGATGATAGATAAATAGTTTATTCAGCCACAGACAATCAAGCTCTTCCAGAGCAGCAGACTGCTTGTTCCTGCTTCAAGGTACTTGTTGTAGGAGTAAAGGTCCAAAGCTTTTCTCTTCTTTCTTTGCTTATAGTACTTCCTGCTAATCTGGATGCTGTTAGTTACTATGGACAGACATTTAGTTATTTACTGGTCTACTTCAGTTTATTTCCTGAATGTTTTAGTTATTTGTTAATCGTGTGTCAACAATTTATTCACAGAGCCTGAGGAAAATTAAACAGCCCCCTCCCCCAATCTATTATTCGCTATCTTGTAAAAGGATTGAAATAATATCTGAAATATTTAGTTACTATACAACTATTTGGCCACTATATGTAAGTGTATTTTTTCACTTATTGTTTATCCTTTAAGACAGCTATGTATACCAGTTAAGCCAAGCTTCAAGTCTAAACTAAAACCACAGAAATTAGTCCTGAGAGCAATTTCGTTTTGTATTTTGCAATTGACAGAAAGCAACAGTTGGTGCTGAGAGAAGCCTGTTAAAGAAATATTCCAGCTTAGTCAATTTGTGATTCAGGGAGTTCCTGATGCAAATCTTGAATCTCAAAGGCCTTCATATATTTTTATTCCACAAAATTGTCCAAACATTTCTATGAACTCATATGAACTTCTTTTACCAGAACTTGACACAAGCTGTTCCACAGTGCAACTATGTGTTGTCTAAATAACTGCCGCCTTCTGCTTGTTTTCAACCTGCGACCTACTTCACCCCTAGTTCTGTACTGGAATAGACAGTGAATGATTGTTACCTGTTCAGCTTCTTCATCCCATTTCTGGCTTCAGACACATCTGCAAGTTCTTCTCTAACCAAAGAGAATAATAGCAAAAAAACGTTTCTAGTAAAATCGAATGAATTCTAGAAAAAGACTAAGTGCTTAAAGTGACTAGAAGTCTTGGTATCGATGAAAGAGCTAAATTGATCACTACTTTTCTTTCACCGTTTTCTTGCATTTTTTGACTTGGTGACATTTTGCTGAACTAACTAGAATGAGTCTAATTGCCGTCGTTTGTATGATGTTAAGCTGGAACTTCAGCAAAATTGCTTCTGTTGAAGTATTGTGCAGTTACATGCACTTTTTGCCTCTTCTCTTGCAAAAGAGTGTCCTTGGAATTATAATAGCGAGAAGAGATCAGAGACTCATTTTTCTGTTATGGATTAGACATCCATATTAACAGTGTCCTTCACGCCATGCTAGAGCCCAGGATTGCTACAAATAGAATTTTGTGTAATACTACAAAACTGTGTAATCTGCTATCAAAACCAACTCCTGCAGCCACACAGATTTATCTTGGAGGTCTCTCATTCTAATCCAATGCTTGTAAGAACCGGTGATGGCTCAGAGAGCCTGGTCGGCCGGCAGGCTGTTACAGTACAGTTACAGTACAAATGTAAGAGTTGTTTGGAGGTTGTAGAAATGTGTCTGTTGCCTGTATCAAACCTCAGTTGCAATTGCATAATATCTGAAGTATGGGCTAATTATTCTGAATAACATAGTAGGTCTGCAGAATTTCGTATGTGTGAATGATCTGAAGTTCTATTGCTTGGGGATATTTCCTTGAACAGAATTTATCTTTTTTATCAACAACTCAAAGATTTACTTTATAGGTCTATACTTTTTAGAACACAGATGCAGTACTGTTCTTCATCTGCAGATTCAAATCTCGGGAATATAACAAATTGAATGAGTCACTTAGATTAAAACTTATTAACATAGTTAACTGTTAAGGTTCACTGCTCCTTTTCAGAGTGCTGTTTAGCATAAAGACTATTTCATACTTGTCTTGTGCTCTGTGTTTAGACAGTCATTGATCTGTGCACTTTCACTGCTGGGCAGAAATGTCCGACACCCTTTCTGCAGAAAGAATGGCTGAAGACACGCAGCTACCAGAAAATCCAGAACAAAGGGGATAAATACAGCAAGATTTTCATCCAAATTATCTGCACTGCAATGTAAGCAATATGTGAATCTCGGATTCAAAGAATTAAGATTGCTCTTGAGCCAATAAACTTTGCCCTCTTAATTCTCTTTCTTCAGATTTTAATAACAGGCTTCTGAATGAGCTCCAGTAAAAACAGAAATGCAACTGCTTCTGTCTTATCAGTTCAAAACTGCTTCTGTCTTATCAGTCCAATGCAATTAAGACTTCTCACACCTTCTAACTAAAACTGTGTTTGAGAGACAGTGGGAATTTAAATATTTATACTCTTAAATTAAAATCAGGAAAACACAAAATAGATACTGCCATTCAAATTTTTCATGGCAGATCAATTTACTGCATGTAACCGTTTAAAGCCCACTGTTGGCAAATACTTCAACTGCAACCAATGAGCAAAGATTGATATTCTTATTTAAACACACCTTGATGTAGGTAAGCTCCTTTTAAACTAAATGAGGAAGCTTTGATTTTTAACTGTGAAACTAGAAAGAAAATCAGACTTGCTTTTCTCTTTAAGAAAGCCCCTCAACTTCCAGAAATGAAACCTGTGATTCTCGTGAAGTATATGAAAGGAAATAGGAGAAAGCTCCTTATTCTGTTAAGTGTTTGGAATGGATCTACTTTTCTCAATGCTTTGCTGTGCCATGCAAGAAGACAGTCTTCTTATGTTTTCTTATGTGAGAAAACAACCTTAAAAGATTCGCAATTTGGAATGGGCTTAAAGAGGTATTGCAAGATTGACTTCTTGTTTGCGATCTTAAAGCCCCTGAGCAAGGAGCATAAATATACTTTTCCACTAGAGGTCTGTTTCCCTGTACTCTCTGCTTACTTTTCACCCATGTCCACTCATCTTTGCAGGGAATGGAATTATGGATGATATTCCTGAGCGGAATCTGTATATAATAATAATTATAATCCTGAGTTTTACCTCCAGTCAGTTCACATGCTTGTAGGTTTTCTTTCACTACCATATTCCATAGTCACCAGCTCCAGCATGCTCCCTGCTACCCAACCCATACTTTACTTATCACCTATGACAGAGATCAAAACACTGATCTTTGGCTCCACCTTGTGATCTCTCTGTCGAGACTAGCAAAGATTAAATGAGGGAATCCTCGCTCCTGATTCCAGCTCTGATTTTGATCTCTCTGCCTACATAGGAAATGGGGGGGGAAGGGGGGGGAAGCCAGTTAGATTCTTTAAGGCAAAATACTGACTTTGGAAGAACAATAGGGTTGAAAAGTGTAACTAAATAAAAATAAGTAGGCTCAGAGTGTGAAATAAATTATCCAAGAGAACAAAACAAAATAAAATTGCAGCATGGAAGTTGGTGGGCAACCTTTGGGTTTTCATCTGAGTTTAAGAAGGTCATTTTGGTAAAGGGCCCATGCTAGAACACATAACACAGGATCCAAAGTTGCCTTCTTTGTCAAATACATTGACAAAGAGAACAGTGAAAAGTGTACCCAGAATTACCTTTACTGCATAACATGGCAATTTGGGGTTTTTTAGTCAGAACTTTTGTCCTTCACATTTCCATGAAAACAGCCCTGGTAGCAGACCTGACTACCCAGGTAGCTCTTGATTCCTAGCAGGACAAAAATAAACAAACCAAGCATTAACGTCAGTTTCTGCTTTGTGGAAACATACTGTGGCCAAAATGATTTTGAAATCATTTGCACTTTTAAAGCTTGAGTGAGTACCAGTGCATAAAGCTGATAACGCAAGCTGGGCCCCTGGAAAGTGCTTCACTTTCAGATTTCAGAACAGTTACTGCCATCGATAAAGTACAGAACTGTGGAAGATAATCTTCTCAACAGACAGAAGGTCAGACTATAAAACTTCTGCTTGCCATTTTCCAGAAGAAATTAATCATGCTAACTCATGAAATGTAAAAAGAAGGGGGTGTTTTCACGTTGAGTTTCTACGGGCAATATTCCTTCCCTGAATCTTTAGACTTGATTTATTAGTTATTAACTTTCTTATGTTGATAGAATACAGAACTAAAAATATTTTAAATATTTAAATCTCAAATCAAGACAGCGCATGTGAGAAATGTTGCTTCTTGGATAGTTTATATATCTATACTGCTGTAATAACTGCCAGAAAACCAGTGCGCTGAAATGGAGAATGTAGCTCACATTTGCCGTGTGAGCACATTCATTGTGCTGTTTTGGTAGCACAGATAGTATAGAGGGATCTCATGGATGTTATTATTCATTTGACTAGTTTCACTATCTTATGTGCAATGACTAATGTACAATCAAATCATGCTGGCGCACAGACTAGTTCAAAATGAATGATAAAATATTGCTGGATTTCTAATACGTAGGCTAAGTGTTGCTAATATTGTCAGAATATATTATGTTATAAAATAAAGTGTTGTATCTCCTTGTGCTACAAGTTTCTCAAAATGGAACAAAAGTAAGCAGGAAGGAAGGAAAAAGGAGAAAGTGAATTATAGTTATTTCTAAAAATTAGTATTTTGAACTTCAAAAACACAATCAAACATGGCTACAAATCTAATTTAAAAGTAAAATTTACTATATGCAGGAAATTATTTATAGCATGGCTTATAATTAGAAGATGAAGGTATATATTTTGTCAACAATTATATCTTCTTTCTTGTAGATGAAAGTCTTCGTTATTTTGGGAATTTCAGCAGCTATAGCCTTCACAGCTGTTTTCTTTTCTTTCCTTCACATAGGCAAAGATATCCTCTTTGGTAAGTAAAAAAAAAAATATACGTTGTTTCATTTTGTCAGTGATTACTGACGCTGCAGGCAGTTTAGCAGTGGTAGTTTAGCTTAATTTCTTTTCATGTGCAAAATGCACTATCTGATTTCTGCGAGAATTATACCATAGGTGTTTTCTTTTACAATGCAGCTTCATAAATTCACAAAGGAAAAATTTGTATGTCTAATGTATCTCAGTTATGTTTTCTTTGACTAGGAGTGATTTTACTTTCTTAGTGACATTCATATGTCAGATGACATGTTTGCAAGCATGATTGCTGGATTTCTTTCCCAGACTGCCAATCACTATGTTTAGTCATCCCGGGCTAGAGTCAGTTGCCATAGGATGTTCCAGCTGCTGCCCTGCTGCTGGTCCACAAGAGTGCACATCTCCTTCTGGTCCGTTCTCTGCTGGCACCCTGCAGATACCGGGGAGATTTTAGAGCATCTCAGATTGCAGTAGTGCCTATGTTCAAACTATATAATCTTACTAATTTAAACATTGGAACTATTTTATTTACATCTGTTCAATCTAAATCAGTTAGACTTAATAGACTAGAAATATAGCAGACACTAGATTGAATTTTAAGAGAATTCTGCAGAGACTGATTTTACATTAAAGTAGGGCAGAGATGATGAAGAAAAAAGATTTCAGTCTTTACCTTCTCTTAAATCATATAGCTGCAGATATGATTCATAAGGGATGGTGATATGATTCCTTAGGAAAGTTTTCACCTGAAGTTAGTGTAGAATCACAAGTAAAATAAAATTATATCCAAAATAAAATAAACAAAATACCAATCCCCAAGCCGTTACTTCCGATGGGAAATCTTTTTTGAACCATCATTGCGAAACAGGATATCATCAGATTTATTTTCCATAATGGTTGCTCTACTTGGAGCTTCCATATTAATTGTTTGGAAAGACATGGTCTAAAATGAGGTTATATTATATGTTAGTACAAAATGAATACGTATGCACTGTAAATAAATGGAATAGATGGATTGCATATGATTCTTTTTTATAGTAAATGTCCTTTTGTCTGATGGGAATGATACAAAAAACCTTCTTATTACTGCAAGAACCACATTTTTGAAAATACTGCATTGGTACCAAAATAATAGAATCATAGAATCACAGAATGGTTTGGTTGTAAGGGACCTTAAAGATCATCTAGTTCCAACCACCTTGCTGTGGGCAGGGACACCTTCTGCTAGACCAGGTTGTTCAAAGCCCCATCCAGCCTGGCCTTGAACATTTCCAGGGAGGGGGCATCCACAACTTATCTGGGCAACCTCTTCCAGTGTCTCACCACCCTCGTCATGAAGAATTTCTTCCTAATATCTAATCTGAATCTATCCTCTTTCAAAAGTTTAAAACTGTTACCCTTCATCCTGTCGCTCCATGCCCTTGTAAAAAGTCCCTTCCCAGCTCTCTTGCAGACCCCTTCAGGTACTGGAAAGCTGCTATAAGGTCTCCCTGGAGCCTTCTCTTCTCCAGCCTGAACAACCCCAATTTTCAAATCATATTTCTCAGTAGAAAAGGAAGAGAGACAATGGAATTCAAGTATAGCAGGTGAATCTTTTCTTTTAGATCAGACTCTGAATCAATACCACATGATGAACAATACTTTGGGCATATTCTATTTCTTGAAGGTAAAGCCCATAAAAGTAATTAAAAATCATGCAATATTAAATTCTAAAAGAATTAGCTGGTTTGTGACCTATAAAGGTCAGTCTTGTTTTTTAACATAGACTCAAAAACATTTTCAGACGTAGCAGAAATCTGAATCATAACATTAAATGAATCATCTGAATATTTTATCATGCATAGGTGAAAAAGAGAAATAACTGCTGCTATACTTAGATGCTGAGAATATCATTAGTAAAGCGGAATAGAATTTTGCCTAGGAAAGATTACTCCTCATCACACATTATTTTCCCTTGAGCTGAGCACCCTATTCAAAAACTAAGTCATAGAAATAACGCAACATGGACTACAGATAAAATACGCCTCCTAAAATTACACTGTGCATAAATGATGAGCAATTGTACATAAATGATCGTTATCAATCTATTATTATTTATGAGTCATTTTCTAAGACAAAATGGGCAGTCACACAAAATACAGATGGGAATTAAACCATTGAACTTTAGATACACCTGATTCATTTACTATAAATCTAGATGTACACAAAAGAGGAATAATTTGTGTTCTATGATAGCACTATGCCAAATAGCACAGCTTAAGTATGATTGGATTCACATATCTTTCCATCAAACATAGATGGTGAAATGAGAATAGGACTTTAATGCATTGGTCAGTTCCCAGAAGGTCTTCAAGTTTTTTAATTATGCCTGAATATGGACTTGAATTCTTCGTGTGGTTCAGGCAGGCTCATATTACCCGTGAGGGAGTTTCGGATTTGTCCTGTCTATCCAAGGACAGTTTAATGCAAAATACATGCAAAGCCTGAGGAGCATAACTGTATACACCGAATACAGCACGTTTCAGTTGGAACTGTTACATTTGCTACTACATATCTTACGCACAGCTGGATTTATACTGGAAGAAACAGAAGGAAAGTCTAACTCTTCATCCGTTATAAATTAGGGAAGAATTTATTTACTATTCCTACCTTATCTTTCAGAAAGCTCAGAAGCCAGAACATTAGTTTCAGGAACACTAAAATATGGAGATCATTTTAATGCAGAAAAATTACACACACCTTAATATAAAGCTATGTATTTTGTAAATGTAGATATTTCAATAGATATGTTATTGACTAACNAGTCTAACTCTTCATCCTTTATAAATTAGGGAAGAATTTATTTACTATTCCTACCTTATCTTTCAGAAAGCTCAGAAGCCAGAACATTAGTTTCAGGAACACTAAAATATGGAGATCATTTTAATGCAGAAAAATTACACACACCTTAATATAAAGCTATGTATTTTGTAAATGTAGATATTTCAATAGATATGTTATTGACTAACATACTCATCTTTCCTTCTTTTTATTGTTTCCCTGTTGAAAAGAAACTGAAGGTAACTGCATTACTGAGGCTATCCAGAAGGGCTCTAGTCTGGTGGATTACGCTGCACATCATACACTGAAAAGGTAAAAAAAAAATAGTGAAGGAACTTTTTAGCAAAAAGCTTTCATAACAGAGAAGTTTGAGATCAGTCTGTTTCTTTGAGAAAATGTATAATGATAGATTATGTTTATGATCATGTGAACCAATATAACCTTGTGCTTTATCACCACATAAATTGCTCTCTTAAAATGTGAGAAGAACAAGAAACATGAAAATAAATAGGAATGTTTTTCTGATCTAAGTAGCACACCACATTCCATTAACACGTGGCTCAGAAAACTGTAATTTTATGGACATGTATTTGAGCATTAATTATGTTTTTTCCAGTGCAGGGTTAGATGGGAAATCTATGGCATCAGTGTCGAAACCCTATTGCCTTTAATGGGACTGTTGAAGTGAATTTCACATGTCCCCTTCCATCTAAAACAAATGTAATGAAAGGATAAGGGAAAGGAGATAAAACATTTATCTTGAACTGTGGGTAGTGAACAACTTATGGAAAGCTCCTTTGTGCTTGAGTTATGCTGTGAGAGTGAGCCCTTTCTAGGAATGATGAATGTGCCTCAGAATGACTAGCCACAAGTCTAAAACATTCAACCATTTTCTGTGAAGATACATTTCTGTGCTATAAAAGATTAACTTCATTATTTGGAACATATCAGCCAAGTTTTATGGGGTGCAATCACCCCTTTTTGACTTAGATTTTCCTAAAGGACTTAACTGCTGTGTTTTGAAAATGAGCCATAATTTGCAGAGCTCTGGGAGCAATGACTGTCTATATGGGCAGAACCTGTCCAGAACGGTGGCTTCTCAGTACATAGAACGGAGGTCACTTTCATTTTGTAGTTGTTAGTACTTCTGTGACAATCCTGAGGCATTCAAATTTAAAAACGTAGATCTCAACCTTTCAGTGGCTCAGCTGCCTCATGTACCAAATGAAGACAATGATGTTTAACTCTCATGTACCTCATGCCTCAGGTACCAAATGAAGATACTGGTGTTTAACTCTCTCACAGGATATTGTGGCAAATAATTATTTGATTAATATTTGCCCAATATCTTGAAGATGATAAATGCTAAAAGAGAAATGCTTAAAGATGATTGAATTCTGTTAGGAATAAAACTGAGAATGCTTGCTCACCCTAGATAAATCACCAGACTACTAAACTTCCCTCAAAATATTTTATATGTGGATTTATAGGATCTAAAGGGCAGTGTTAGTCAAAAGTCCTATTATTGGTTTCCCTTTAAAAGCCTTTGTAAGAACTGCATGGCTGGGATTCAAAGGGACCTCAGGAGGTCATCTGCTCATTTCTCTTGTTCTCCTCGCCTCTTGTCCCTTCCTCTGCCCTTCCTTCTCTTCACTCTCATTTCTTCCTGTTCCTCTTTCCTTCCATCTTTTAACAGCAGCAGTTGAAAATTAGATCAGTGATTTAAAACTGTTAAGTGTTTGATCTGATAGACTTCATTGTTAACCATTGGCTCTTTCTTAGGTAGAACATTGCTAGTAACAGCACTCAGAACTGATCTTCTGCATAAGTTTGGGGTTAATCCTGTAAGCAAACAAAGGCTTGCTCTTTCAGCAGTGTTGGAAGAGGTGCGTGGTCAGTACCACCACCGGGGCACATGCTTTCCTGCTTTGTCAGAGTCAGAGCCACAAGTGTCCAACACCCGGATAAGGAGTCTGAGTCTCATGAACTGTCACTGTTCTAATGTTAACTGGTACAAAATACTTGGTCTTTCAATTTAGAAATTATCATTATCAGAAGTGAAAATTGTATTTCTATTATGTGCTTTTGTAGAATTCAATTCATTATGGCTCAATTTGATGGAGCAGTGAGAGTTATAAAATCATGAAGAGATTTCTTCCTGTTTTAATGTAGGCTTGTAAACGTGCTCTACACCAGCTTCTTAGACATTAGTCCTTGGCCATTTGTAAAGTACAGAGGACTGAACTATTGTCTAATCTGATCATTATATTGAGAAGTGAATGTGTTTAAGTCCTTAAATACTTCTGCATTTTCATGTCAGTTTAAAGCTACTGAGGCTTCTTTCCTTTGTAACTTTAAGAATACTGTATACTTGAATTAAAGCTTTGGTCAGCACAAAGGCTAAAACCAAGAAAGGAATGCCTGTGTCTATATATTTGAGTGTCTGTAAATTATGGAGTCACTGTGAAAACTCATTTTACCTTGGCTTACAACTAATTGAAGAAAAGTATGGTGCAATATAGATGAGCTCAGTGCTGTCTTTGAGACTAAAAAGCCAGTTCTGAGATGAAAAGGCAGCTCCTTTTCCAGGTTAGAATATGAAAACTCTTAGTTGTTCCATGCACAATATTCCATTCTGATGTTTGCTGAATTAATGATCTAGGTGTTTGAACAGCAGACTGAGTCAAAACAACTGGATTTCTCCTGACACCTCAGTTTGACCTTGAACTGATATTAAAATGGACAAGTACATTTCTTCACCTCAGCTGTTTAATATTATCACTTAAAATCTTGAATTCTTGTGTTTTAACTGCTGATGCAATTGAATGGCAATGCACTAAATGTATCAACTGAAATAGTTTTATTAGTCTAGTTTTTAAAACATGTCACGATTTTCTAGAAAAATGCCACTTCTTAGAAATTACTTCCCAGGTTTTAAGGTCGTGTAGGTCCCAGTACCCTCCTCGTAGTCTGCTGTGCTGTTCATGATGGTCTCCCCTCACCAAGTGCTTCTCATGACTGTTTGCTAGTACGTGCCTGCTATTCCAATTAGCTTCTGGGTTTGTTAGTCTTTAAGAGTAGGTGTTCACGTCTGTCATTAAAATACAAGTATCCATAATAGTATTAACATAGCATAGATGGAATACAATGGCATAATCATTAAGATGTACTAATGCATTACAGTAGCAATGCCAGTGGGAATCTAAGCAGTTTGGATAGGGCTCTCAGAGCCATGTGTCACCTGTGAAGTTATGACTCTTACCGAGTAGAATGTGCAAATACGTTGCTAATTTACCACCAGGTGCATTACAACATATATTTTGAAAGTGTTAGTCGGCTTGCAAGAGGAAACTCTAGTTCCAATAAATCTTGTTATAATAACAACCACTATAAATTATGAAACTTCAACTAGCTTTAACTAACAAATGTCAGCACTGCTGGGAGGGCTTCTTATTCCAGTTGTATATTACTTTTTATATTCTGCTCAGTCTCTGTTTTTTCTGGGTTTTAAGGTGTAGAAGAAACTAAAGATAACTCCAGAATGGATAAGCCGTGCAAAGTGAGAGCCTCTTAGGCCTGTGTTGCACACAGCTACAAATGATCATATTTCTCAAGTTAGAACTTGACAACTAACTCAAAAGGACTACTGAGCTAGTTATGTATAAGGTAGATGTGAATTATGTTGGTAGGTCATGTGGGGATTTCTCCCTTGTACTAGTTAATTGGCTTGAGTTTCAAGTAAAACATACTTTTAGACTTCTGTTTCAACTTATCCTAATAGGTTGAAGGCAAGTACAATTCTAATACGAACACAAGAGCTTTTCCTAGCCTATTTAAAGAAAGAAGCAAATGACATTTCTGAGCACTTTTAAACATATATTTTAGCTGAAGGCATAGTGTTCTTAACAGATTAAAAGTATAGATGACAATCGTAAAAAAACTTTAAACCTTAACAGCAGATTAAAGATATTTCTCACCATCTTCCTTCAGGTAAAATTACTTTTATTTAGCATACACTACATCTGAACTAATTTATTTCATGTTTTAAAGAATCTAAATTGTAAAACCCACAATTTAATATGCTTTTTCTATTGGCGCCTATCTGTGCGAATTCAAAAAGACCATGTACAGAAGGGACCATCATGGGATCATCTGTATGCACAGGGAAGTGGAAAATAATTTTCAGCGTTCCATATAAGTTATAGTTGCAGAAACCCACTAAGCATGATAAGTTAGTCAGTGCCAGTCTGGTCTTAAAGCAGACTGGCCATGTACACACACATTACAGGAAAGAAGATATTATATCCTTTATAATTGTATAACTCTATCACTTTATGTTATGCACAATGTCACGGTTTTGAGAGATCTCCTGAATGGTGACAAATATCTAAGGCATTAAATCAAACTAGAAATATCTAAACAAGGTATTGTGTAAATATGTTAATTTAAGACAGAAAGAAATCTCAGACTTAAAATATCTGAAGCTGAAAGAGAAAGTGTGGCTCACACTCTGAAGAATTTAATTTTGGGTTTGGCAGAGTTTTTACTATATGTGTATTTTTAATTAGGGTCTGTAGTGAGACTCCGTAAGTGAGAGTCTGGCAAACACAAAGGACCTGCTGTCTAAACACCATGGTCCGCACTAGGACTTATATTCTTCAGCATATGTGAAAAGTACTTCATGTCTCTGTTCATGTTCCTAATAATCATACTATCATGTGTCATTCTATGACCTTTATGTGGCTATTTCTGCATTACAGAATATTGAGACAGTTTGTAGCTTACCCACTGTTCAGCTTCAGGAGCATGGGTAAGAACTAGAAGGCACTATCATGCGTACATTGAATAAGGGCAGGAAGTGGAATGGACTGGAAATGTGGCAAACTAATAACTGCTGTGGTAACCTCACAATATGTGTGAGATTAGACAAAAGATAGAACATATCTCAAAACAGAACGTATCTTGCCCTTAAGAGTGATGGTGGTTCAGTTTCGGGGGTTTTTTTTTTTTCTGGGAGGTGGGTTGGTTTTGATTCTTAGCTCCCAGCTAGTTTGTACAAATGCTCTTATTTTACTCTTTTGTACAGACATGTTTGCCTGTTCATATAAGCTTTTTTTAAATGACACATGACAGATATTATCCTCATGTGTGTATTAAAACATTAAACCTGAGTTCTTGCATTTATTTAGTTATATCATCTTTCTTTTCTTTTTAACTGGGACACAGTTCAGGACTTTTAATACTCCAGATTCCTAATTGTCTGTGGCAAACCTGAAAAACACGGTGCTGAGGAGCAAGATAACTCTTTTTCATAGTTGCAAGAGTTCTTGTGCTCTGGTCATGAAAGGAAAAGAATAGTTTCTGTATAAAGAGTAAATGAGCAGGATAAGGCTCTATTGGATCAATTAAGGACAAACTTAGCATCTAGAAAAACCCTTGGAGCTGTATTTTCTTAAAGATTTTTGTAAGCATGTTTCTAATTTTTCAAACAGAAATTTAACTGCTTGCTTTGCCCAAATCAGAACTGGTGTTTCCATTTTAAACTTGTCTCGTGCTTTAAACAAACCCAAGTGAATATGACAGCACAACATTCTCATGCAAATAGCATATCCAAATAAATCTGTGCTGCAGAGAAGCCTTCGGGGATGTCTGCAACCTATGACCATGTCTGGAAATGGAATAGACCTGGAGTGTTTTTTCTAAACTGTAGGAGTCAGTTTAGGACTTGAGATCTCCAGCTAAAAAGGACCTTCTCCCCGATGGACTTTCCCAAGGCTCCTCTGCCAATAAAAAGGACAGTTCATGCTGAATTATAAATAAATCATGCAGTGAATCACAGAATAGTTGAGAGAGATCTGGAGACTATCTAGGCCAGTGCCATGCTCAGAGCAGGGTCAGCTAGAGCAGGTTGCTCAGTGCACTGTCCAGTTGAGCTTTGAATATCTCCAAAGATGGAGACGCTGCAACGTTTCTGGGCAGCCTGTTGCGGTGTTTGACTACTCTCATATTAAAAGGATTTTTCTTGTGTTTAAATGTTTAACTTTATGTTACAAAAGTCTTCAAACCTGAGCTCCTTAAATTTAGAGGTAAGGCTAGGCTGTATAACTGACATATATACCCATATAACTGTCTAATTAAGTCCTACTAAACTAATTACTGAAACTCCATATACAGCTAGCCAGTGCCAGGCAGGTCCTCTCCTCAGAGAGGAGACATGTCTCTATCATGAACTGCAGATAGCATCTTGATGACTGGGGGCCAGTTGTTGGATTCCTAGGTGCTAAGGCATTCATGAATCCACCTGTAATGACTGAGATGGTCTTTGATACTAAATGTTACCTAAAACCAAAGCCTACTCACTTAGATGTGTCTGTAGTGGGAGTCCTATATTGTGGTTGTCTTGCACAAGGTCTTCCCAGCCTCTTTGTGCAGCAGGCTCTGTCCATCCCAGCAGTTTCTGCCTCATCCTGAAGGCTTCTCACAAACTTAGCCCTATTGTGTGTGTCCCATGGAAAGGCACTTTCCCTTTCTTTCCAGAATTTTCCTTGCAGAAGAAGGTCACAAAGTAGTCTTCCTCTCTGCTTTCTCAGCATACCCTTCAATCAAACCTTAAACTTGGAACATACTCAACATAGACAAATACAGCTATGAATAAGTTCTAAAAACTTACATGTTAAAAAACCTTCTGTGTTTTATCTCAATTATAGAAATACCCAAGGAAGGGGAATAGCAACTCCTACCTTGCTGCTGGCTTTCTCAAAATTTCCTGAACAAGAGAGTCAAGATATTTCCCAAGCAGCTGAACGAATGGAAATGTCAATTCAAATGCTGAAACAAAAAGTTTGCCAGAAGCACAAACGTTCGTTGCATCCAACTGGTAAATATATCGACTTTGGCAAAACACCCTGTGGATTTCTTGTATGTTATCTTTTAGATTAAAGTTGGATTATCTTCACTTTTGTTTTACCTTTGGCAGGAGTACATATCTTGTCTGTACCTCGGGTCCAAGATGCCCTCTACTTTGTTCTTAAAAGCACCTCATATAGTCACTGTTTTACATTTTTCTTTGCTGGAGTGTGGGCTGTGTTCCTATAGTTGAGGAGAGCGGTACTTTACTATTGGCGCCCTGTGAATTCATGACTGTACATTTGTATTGCCTGCAAATCAGCTTGTATATCTGCAGTGTTGCAAGCTTCTTGTTTACAGTGAAGTATCTGTCTTCCCCAGCAGTTCTTATTTAGTGCTTCTGGGGCCTAGAGTCTACAGATGAAATAATGTAATTTCTATCACTCTATGGCACTGGCATTTTCCAATACACTTCTTCTGGACATTGATGGCCTTATTAATAACCCTATTTTAAGAAAATACTTTCTTATTTCCAAAACTAATTTTATAATGCATTGCTGTTACACATTTATTTCCTATTTGTTTCTATTTTAACTGGTTTTTTATATTAGGTGGAGAAAGAGAGATAGTCCAGAAAGTTCAATGGCATATAATTGTCTAAGTAAGGTAAAATTGTTTTTGCCATTAATTAGAGATGAATTTCAAGATGTCTTTCTCGTGCCTGGAAGGCTCAAAAATTCAAAAACATTGACATTTTTTCTGTAATTTAATTCTGTCTCTTCAAGCAGCATGAACTGGAAAATTATAATTTGCATTATCTGTGTTGGTATTATAACATGACATTACTTTTCAACACATGGAAGCATTAGAGTGCTGTAGACAAACATAAAGGTCCACAGTTACTTTTTTTTGTTTGTGGAAATATCTGACTTACTAAACTAATGGGACATTTGTAGAACTGATAATATATCTATATCTATATGTGTGTATATGTACATGTATTTATACATACACAGACACACACACAGAGATGCAATTATTTTTCTGCTGGTACAGTTTCAAAAGAAAATCAATTTCTAAACTGTAGAACAAGTGCACAAAATTCTTGTTAATTTTCAAAACTGAAGCAACTTTAATGGAAGATGAATAGACATTATACAGTCTATGTGCAATGACAAAGAGTAGTTTTATGTGAATTTAAGAATTGTCTTTAATGGAAACACGTGCGTCGATACCTAGGCAGCACAGATAGCCAGGGAACTGGGCTCTGAGTGTAACTTTGAACCTGAACTAACATGGAAATGCAACTTTATCCACAAATTTGTCATGAGTAGCTGTTACATAATGACAGGCTTACGTAGACGGTCTGACAAGGTTACGTAGACAGTCTGACAAGGTTATGTAGACACTCTAACAGCCCATTCGCTCTCTGTTCTCACTCCTACCTTGCACAGGTTCTAGCTGCTTAGCAGAATCATAGAATCATAGAATGGTAGGGGTTGGAAGGGACCTCTAGAGATCATCTAGTCCAACCCCCCTGCTAAAGCAGGTTAGCCTAGAGCAGGTTGCACAGGAATGCGTCCAGGCGGGTTTTGAATATCTCCAGAGAAGGAGACTCCACAACCTCTCTGGGCAGCCTGTTCCAGTGCTCTGTCACCCTCACAGTAAAGAAG
>VZSC01019401.1:93988-124466 GCA_013398225.1 Steatornis caripensis
AGCCCGTGCCTGGTTTGGCTCGCACCGGGTGTGGGGCAGCCAGCAGACCCAGAGTGGTGACCCTCAGCCTAGAGAAAAGGCAGTGCAGACTGGACCTAATCACAGCCCTCCCATGGTGAAAAGGCCGTTATGGAGAAAGGGGAGGTCTTCACAGGGACGCATACTGACACAGCAAGAGGCTGGTGCCTTTAATAACAGTGCAGAGAAGGTGGAGGGGGAAACGGATGGGGTGTTAAATAAATAAATATAAAGCACATAGATGTGCTAGCATGCATATGTGTGTACTCACATATACCATTTCTCCAAGGTTAGCGTACCTTAACTGAACAAGTATTACTGTCAAATCATAACTTCATTTTTCAGCTAGCCCAACTGACTGAGCAAAGAAGGCATTGCAATATTTAAGGATTTTAGCAGCTATAGAGGGAAGTTTAAACAAAAACTATTTGCACAGAGGACTGAGTGAAAAATTCCCCAGTGCAATGTGCAACGATTTGGACTGGATTTACTATTTCTGATTTGTCATCATTGCTTTGAATCCTGACTTTTAATGGACTCAAAATCTTGTTATTTTAACCACCGGATGTTTAATAAGGATAAGCAAGAGAATTTAGTGTTAATGTCACCTGCAACTCACATTATTAATTAAATAACATTGTCTCTAAGCCACACAATTTAGCGCTTAAAGATGCAAACTTGACATTTACACAGGTAAATTTCCGGAATATAGTGCGAACTGCCTTTTTTAGATTCATTAGGGTACATCCTCATGAATTAAAGCACACTAAAACAAAACTACATGACTGCGGCAAATCTGATCATATCTGATCATCAGCAAGGTTCCCTGCTTTATTTTGAAGCAAGACAGGATAAAACTAGTGCCATAGATGTTTTTCCTCATTTACATTATTGTCCTTCTTTGTACTTCTAGCTATCCAACCGTATTCTTTAAAAAGCGACATGCAAATAATGTGAAGGTGAGAGATAAGTGTGAGAATGACTACAAAGCAATATTAGAACACAGAGCAGTGCAAGTTAACAGTGTTAAGAAAATCTTGCTATCTGCAAGAAAATAAGTTTGTGCTTTGTGGCCAGCAAAGCTATTAAAATACTGCTATAAAGACTTGTATTCCTGATGCGCTCTACATATCTCTGCTCTTGACTATTTAAATATAAAGCCTGATGTTCTTAACAAGTCCCGTGTTACCTCTTGTCCTTAACAATTCTGTTTAACTGCACCTGCTTTATACGTTCATTATATAGCCCTTATATTTATTACAGACTCTGTGACTCTCTTTTATGTGCTGCCCTTTCAATTCCTTGGCTTCTCAGGCTGGCGCTGCATGCGAGGGAATATTTTGCAGCATGAGAGAGGAATCTGTGAATTATAAAAATACCCTAATCATCACAAACTGCCTGCTGATTTTACTCTGATGATTTTGCTTGATTATTAGTATAAGCTGGACATGTAGCATAGATGTCTACATGTATTTCCCCTCAGAGCATCTGTATCTCTATGCAGCTTTCACAGAAGTGCCTCAGAAATATGTTTTGGCTTCTCCCTGCCTGGAAAAATGAAGCAGAGCTTTCAGCTACCATGTATTTGCAACCTAACTTGCCTCCTGGGCGGCATAAGCTGCTCCGTCCGTGTACGGAGCAGCCCAGAGCCTCTGTGTATCCACAATCATTCGAGGTTGCCCAGCAAAGAGAATCCATTTGTTAAAGGAGAAGAAAACAGAATAAATAGAAAGAAAACTTTTAGACAGTCTAGAATAAATGTGCGGTTTTCAAAATTCTCTAGAAAGGAACAGATCAAAGATACACAGCTCATCTGGCTAATATAAAGAAAAACTCTGCTTTTGCCACTGCTGTCTCTGGTCTTGAAGAGAAATAAGAGCCTGTCAGAGGTAGGGGTTTTGTTGGGATTTTGGGGGTTTTGATTTTCGGCAAACCATTAAAAGTACTCTACAACATGAAGTATTCTAAGAGGGGGGGGGAAATGAGATGCTAGCTTTTATCACTGTTCCCTCTACTTTTCGGTGTTTTATCATTTTGTGAGATGTAAATACTACTTTGCGCTCAAGGTAAATTAGTTCTCTTTCCAGGTTCGTGAAGTGACAAGAAAAATTATTCACGCATCTAATGAGGCTGTTACTGAAGACAACCTGTATTCTGATATTATTATGGTATGGGGACAGTACATAGACCATGACATTGCATTCACACCCCAGAGCACAAGTAGAACCACCTTCCTGAATGGAACGGAGTGCCAGATGACATGTGAAAAGCAAAATCCATGTTTTCCAATAAAGGTAAGATTCTAAACTAATTTCTTCAAGACAAATTCCAGATTCTAAACAGATGAGTAACGTAAAACATATTAGTGATACACATACACTGAAATAATTATAAGGCAAATTGATTGACCATCAAGAAATACTAGAGTAGACAGTGATAGAAAAATTGAAACCCAATGCAACTATTAAATGAAACAGGTAGATATTTAAATTGTTTAGTAGAAATAACAAACTATAGCTAAGGTACTTTGTACAAATACAAAATTTTTCTACCTGTCAAGTTTATGATAAAGAGAAACCTTACTAGTCCCCCACAATGTTATTGTTCTCATGTTTCAAGGTTTTGAGTTCCATTGGGGAAAATAAGGGAGTAGTCATAAATAATTCTGTTTTTAAATTGCCAGCCAGATAAAGTGAAAGGATCTTAACTTTACTCAGTGAAAGCAAAGATATCTCTGGCAGCTAATGCAAACTTTGAAGAGAGCTATCTTTTCAACATATGTATAAAATGATCTTCAGGGAGTTGCTGAAACTTACATACATCACCTCTTTGCTTTGAGCAGATGGAAAACATGAATTCAAAGCTTGTTAGAGGAAACGTAAATTGGTATGAACATAGGATCCTGTATTCTTGTCGGATTAATTTAAAAGTATAGTAATTCTTTCACTCAAAAAATTAAGTAGTGAAGTGAAACCACTTCTTTATTTCTCAAAGCGCAATCTGTCCTTCTCGTGCTGCAGGAGAGCCCCATGCCCCTTACAGCCCTTGAACCGATGCCCCCATCTCTATCCAGAGCCACCTAAATTACTTTCCTTAAAGTTGGAGCTTGATTACTGACTGGCTTCACTATGCACTGAAGCCAATGTAGGGAGTAAGTTCCATCAGAATAGAAAACTTTTCCCCTCAACAAACCATAATTGATAGTAATGCCACAGTCTCCTTTTGCCTCAAGTGTCTCGTTCCACTTCCATTAAACATAAAGGAAAATATTTGGCTAACTGTAATGGGAACTGAATCAGGTCTTGTGTTGGAAGATGGCTCACCTTCCATTTGGTGACATAATGCAAAACACAGGGAAGGCTAAGTGAAATTAATGACTGCCTGCAATTTTACCACAGGCAGGTGAATCTAGCCTCTCTCACCCAGGGGATATGGACTTCTGAAAGTTTGCAAGCATAGCTTGAAAGCATTCAGAAAGAGCACAGACTTCTTAAAGAATCATATTCACAGAACACTGAGGATTGGCTAACTTGTTTTAGCCACAACAGCCCTAATTACTATAAGTCTTCTATAGTTCTGACAAGAATCTCTAGTTTACTATGTCTCAAGTTTCCATCTTGGGCAAGAAATTATTTATTCTGTTTATGCTGTTAAGTAATAGCCTTAGAAACATTCCCATTCTAGGCTAAGGCAGAAGCCCAGTCACTGACCAGTGGTGCTTCACGTGATGTGATGAATGACGTGGAGTGAGTCTCCACCATATGACATAACGTGGCGATGTATTGACTCCCATTTGTAAAAAGTCCATTTACTGTAGACCTAAAACTGCAAAAGTCTTCAAAAGCTTATGTTTTGTGTTTATGACATACTCTTTGAAACAGCACAATTAGTATTGATCTTTAAGTGCAAAACCCCTACATTTTTTTATTACTAAATAGATTTTTAAATTGAGAAAAGTCTCATACAGTTGCCCATTAACTTCAACTAAATGTGGATCACAGGGAAAGTAGAAGTCTAATCACTGAACCCTGCCTAGTTCAAGCCTAGAAATCTTATCTGCTTATAAAAGAGGCAATTTAAGGGGTTTTCAAAAAAGGACTCCAAGGCTAACATTATTCATATGGTAGCGGCATTACAGTGCAGAGAGACAGAAGCTGCACAGATTACCACGGCATAGAACCCCAAGTGCATCCTTCAGTATTTTAAAGAAGGGACGTATTTCAGATTTCTGTCTTGGAGTTACGAAGAGATTAATCACAGAGCATGTTTCCAGGGTGCTTTTGAAGGCAGGTTATGTGTACGTGTACTAAATCTAGCACTGAATGTAGTCTAGGAGCTGCTGCTGCTCACAAGTGTAGCCTAGCAGTGGAACGGGGTCAAGGCATACCCATGGCTACCTGTGGGAGCTAGTGCCTGGTACTCAGATGGCCACGGCAGGGGGACATGCAAAGAAATTTGGACACAACCTTGTAAGTATTAGATAAGTTTCCCAACTTGTGGATTCACTATATGATCACAGTCCATGAATTTTGCAGCTCCATTTTGTTGTTATTCTGTTATTCACTGCTTAGAGGGATAGATATGAAGATGGTTATTCTTTTGCTTTTATTATATGTCTATATTTTGTGACTGGTTTTGTCAAAGAACAGACCCTGTATTAAAAAACAAAGGCAGGGGAGTTGTAGTCATTAGTGTGACCAGAGGAACTATTTTTTGAGCACTGAAACAGAATACTACTGTGCCCTAGAACTGATTTTCTTCCTGAAATCTTAAATAAAACTAATCTCCACCTATTAAATATTTGGAAAACTGACACAGTTATTTTTATACGTTCATTTTATATGTGAAGAAACTGTGGCTGGTTTCCAAAGACAATGAAATCAATAGCATATTATCCAACAATGTAAACACAGAGACTGTAGTCCTGCTGTGTTTCTGGAACAGCGGCACCCAAGGGAGAATCCACTCACGGAAAAGGACAGCCATGCTTACAACTGCACGTCCTCTCTGGGGGTTTCACCAGGGAAAGGAAGCTCCTGACTGTGCAGGTTAGGGAAGCTGTCTGGAAAATGTTCTGAATCAGTGCGATTCAATGAAGGATTGAAAGCTGCAGTAGTGCATTAATATTAATAACAAATGTAGGTAAATGATTCATAGGTTAGCAGGAACCATTATGATTTTCTATTCTGGACATTTTCATAATAAAGGCTATAGAATTTCACCCAGTGATTCTCACATCAAACCTGTAGCTTCTGGTAGAGCCCGAACATTCTTTTTCTGTATCTTTTCAGAATCCCATAATGTGGTGGGGGAGGGGTAGGGGGAAAGGAAAAATCACTAGCTTTAGTTTACAGTTCTTTTACAGCAGCCTGGCACATGGAACAGGGCTGCAGAGATAACCTGTCATTCCTCAAATGATTGTTTCAGGTTAGGTCTGAGACATAATGAGGCATTGGGAAGGCTTTCATAGGAGAGGTACTGACTTTATTCAGTATTAATTACATTGCTGACAATAAGTTAGACACGGCGCATACACATAGGTACATACAATGCTGAAAAGCTTTCAGTTAGTACAGGTATCAAAAGGTGGAAAAGAAACAGAGCCACAGAAAAGCGAGGTGATTTGCAAAAGGTGACATGTAACATGACAGGTTACTGTCTCAGCTACAAATGGATCAGTTGGCGTGCACTCGACAACGAGCAAAGTGAGACCCTGCCTTTTTCCTCTATGTTTCAGAGGTAGGAGCTCACTGTCAGAGGGTGTCATTGACTCTCCTCCAAGTTTCATGTCCACAAATAAACATTCATGTTTTCCTTATTGGCAAACTTGCATAGACAAGAAGCTAGATTTTCTTTTAAGTCTACAATAAATATCATTTTACAAGGTCATGTCTCACAGAATAAGTTCACAATAAGAAAGATTTTTCTTTAACTGAAGTAGCAGTCTATACATTGTGGTACACTGAAATAATTAGTGCCTTTCAGTTTCCTACACGTAAAAGAATTTCACCATAAACAGGTTTGATCGTGCATATATGCTAAGAGTTTAAATCAACGTGCAGCTATACTAGGAAAACTATTGTTGCCAGGGAGCATTTTGCTGTGAGTTCTTTTCTCTAGAATTATGCAAGGCAAGGAAAGAAATCATATAAATATTGTTCATTAGTTTTGCAAAAAAAATATTATTCTGTACCCATTTCAATAGAAAAGGGTTTTTTTTTCCCCTTGGATTATTTTTATGTCATTTAAATAATAACATAAGGGACCTCTCGTTTGCATATTCAGCTGCTGGCTGCACACTACTTACCCTGTGAAAAGGGGAAGCACTGCTTTATGCAGTTCTGCCAGTCACGTAATGTTCATTACTGCTGTTTTTCTCCGCTGAGACACAGAATAGTTTGAATTGAAATTGCAGAGGCAGCTAACTGAAGATTGTTCAGTATGACCTTCATTCACCGTTGATACGTTTTGTTGTGAGCCTTGCTGTTTAACAACTTAAAGGCGTCTCATGCATTTTTTTCCCAGTGATACCTGAATTCTTCCAGGTTTTCCTCATAACTAGAAGCAGAAGACACTCAAACACATACAATACTGTGGCTGTCAAGTTCAGGTATTTGTAGTATGAGACAAGCTTCCTGCTTGCATTACCAGCTGAAGGGAAAAAGAAGCCACACTAATAGCAAGAAACTTAATAATAGAGACAAATACTAAATAGAAAACCCAAGGCAGAGAAATTACTGATTTCAGCAATCAGTGAAAGAAAGAAAAAGGAAAATAAATTACATGCTTCCTTAAAAAGTAACCTACTTTGATTTGCTAAAACCTACGTAGTGGAGAAATATTGGTAGAGTTTCTTTACCAAACAAAACTTGAAACACAAACAAAACCCTTTCTTAACTTAAAAGCTATATTAGCATATGCTTATGCTCAATCCCTACTGACATGAGTTCTCACTGGTAAGATTTTACTTGGTATAATAAACAAAGTAACTATGTTATTATATGAAGCTTTTGAATTTCATTCCAAAGTTGCCTTGTTACCTTTAACCCCAATTTAATGACTATTGTATCTTCACAGACTGATCTCTACATTATCAGAAGAATGAAGAAGAAATTACATAATTTCATATAACATCTGCAATATTCAATGCCTTCTGCCAAAAAGTTTTGAAAAATGAGAAGCAAGCAGATACAATGCAAATAAGAAGGGTTAGCTGAGGTGTCTGTACAAAGCATTTATTTTCTCTCAGTCAAAATTTTGAAGATTATTCTTTTCTGGGATATTTCGCAGCTTTAGTAAATGTTATCTGTACCTACTTAATGTTGATCAACTGATAAGAAAACCCTAGATTTATATTCCCTGAAACTCAGACTCTGTGATAGTTATAACATTTTTAATTGAGGTTAATCTTTTTTAAAGTCTTGGGACCAACAGGCTGGTACTACTCATTGTTGGTGCACAATGCAGTACTGTTAGAATTTTGAAATAAAGTGCGTTTCAGAAAATGCGTGTTTGTAAAGCCAAATCCACATTAGACAATGCAGAGAGATTTTAGTAAGTTTGAAACATGGCAGGTTTTGATTTAGTGATGAACTCTGTTCTTTGAAATAGGATTGATGGTCTGAGCTTTCCTCTTGGATATCCTACAATGTGAATAAAACCTTTCTCCCTCTCTCCGTTTCTCTCCTCCTCCAACAGCTCTGCTGCCCTCCCCACATCTGTTAAGTTATTCACATACCATTTTCAGTGCTCCCCTGTGACTAAACTTCCAGCTGTCTGGTTTGTACTGTACCCTCTCCCGATAACCTTACCTATACCCCAAGATACCATTTGATAATTCCCATATGTCTCTCTCACGCACTTTAACTATACTTGGAACAGCTGACCAAGTGGCAGGCTGGTTCAGACTACGTCCATGCTGACTAGCATACAGATGCTGGATCACCATTTGACCTCGCTCTCTTGACTGTGTGTGGGTCAAACCGATAAAGGCCTGGGAAGTCTTTCATTCGGCAAAGACTATGTGCAGCCTTTGCTTTTTATAAAGACAGTCAGAACTTAATATTTCTAAGGCACCTGTCACTGTAAAATAATGTGGGAGAAGGATTGCGAGGGACTGGCAGAAAACAGAGTGAAAAACTACATTTGCCTTTTTTAGTTGGGAAACTGGATTAAAATTAAGTATTGAAACAAAGCTTTTACAGCGTCCTGCTGCACACATTGAAACTCCGTTACGTTTTTATGCATACAGGCAAACCTGCTGTTTCACTTGGTGCTCAGAGGAACATCATTTGTCCAGATGTTCATGTCTTCACTGTGACATATTTCATGATAAATTTTGACTGTGAAGCAGACTAATTTAGGTGTAGATCTATGCAAAAGGGGCTACATCGGCAGCTTGCTCTTATGACAGAGTAAAAGTTTTGGGGTGTATTTCTGCCTTTGCTTAAAAATGGTTAAATCATCCTTTTGCTTAAATCCGACTGGAAGTAAAACAATCTCTATGGGCTTAAAATATGTCACTTCAGTAGATGATCTGAACAACTGAAAACTGAGACAGCGGATGAAAATATTTACAAGCCTTAATTCAACATCCACGACTGTTTCCTTCACCTCAGAAAATACCCGTTTTTTCTCTTTTATGCAGGTGACCACAAATGATACGTTATCTGCAGGGATGGATTGCTTGCCCTTCTACCGCTCCTCTCCTGCGTGTGGCACTGGTGATCACAGCATTCTCTTTGGAAATCTATCAGCATTAAATCCAAGACAACAGATCAATGGCTTAAGTTCTTTCCTTGATGCTTCTACTGTCTATGGCAGTACGCCTACCGTTGAAAACAAGCTGAGGAATTTAACAAGCAAAGAAGGCCTTCTTAGAGTAAACATTAAATATTATGATAACCATCGAGAATATCTGCCTTTTACAGACCGGATCCCATCACCTTGTGCACAGGACTTGAATGCAAGTGGAGGTGAGAGGATTGAATGCTTTTTGGCTGGGGACAGCCGATCCAGCGAGGTCACATCTCTGGCAGCTATGCACACGCTGTGGCTGAGAGAGCACAACCGCCTGGCCAGAGCCCTCAAAAACATCAACGGCCACTGGACTGCTGAGACAGTCTACCAAGAAGCACGAAAAATTGTCGGTGCTTTGCATCAGGTTGGCTGCTTATTTGCTTATCTACACCTTGCAGTGAAAATCTTAGAACACTCAATCACAAAACTTCAAATCTGTGAGTGGCTTTGGAGCTGATGTTACCTTTCATTTACCACCTATTTCTGCACTTAAAGTTGGTGTGTTTAAAGTTTATTCTGTTTTCCACTTTCCTGAATGCAATGTGCTTGCCCTTAATTTGTCCGGAACCTTCAGTGCTTCAATCTTCATGGCAAATTCTACTCTGCTTCATCTTCTGCAGGCTTCTCTGGTGTCTATTTTGTCTATTGAAGAGGCCTTTTCTGATGCATTTCTATGTAGGTTTTTTTGGGTAAAGGAAACAATTAAAAAGTAATGNCCGGAACCTTCAGTGCTTCGATCTTCATGGCAAATTCTACTGTGCTTCATCTTCTGCAGGCTTCTCTGGTGTCTATTTTGTCTATTGAAGAGGCCTTTTCTGATGCATTTCTATGTAGGTTTTTTTGGGTAAAGGAAACAATTAAAAAGTAATGTCTCTGTATTTACATAGTGTTCAAAATCCTCACATTCTCATAGGAATTACATAAATGAATAACTTCCCTGTGTAAAAATGCCTGTGAACTTCTCAATGACAAATTAATGCATAAACTTCAAGGGTTACTTTTGATAGGAGATAGCAGGAGAAAACACAGAAGAAAAGAGTCCATAAGAATGTTTATGTTAGACCTGAGAACAGGAAAATCTATTTCTACTCAGTATTTTTCGTTTTCCTTTGTTTTTCCTCCCTCCTGAAGTAGCTACACAGGGTTTATCTCCTTTTTTTACTCAGTTCTGATATTCAGCGTGGACAGCTTCGGGTCTTGCAGATCTCTAAGTAACTCTATCATAAACAAAACAAAATGAAAACATTCAACAGGATTTCTCTTGCACAAAATATAATCTGCTTGCTCACAGTGTTGGGAGCATTCAAATCTGAATGGCATCAGGACCCGTATGGATTCCTCTAGTGCTAGCCCAGCAGATGGGAGGATGTTGTGGCTCCCTGTCCTCAGGTCCAGCCAGTACAAGTCCAAGCATTTATGCCCAGTAGGCATGCATGTGGGTGCACATACACAGCACATAAACACACAGACACAGATATGCGTGCAGCACCTTTACTGGCACTCACATGAACATGAATGGCATGAATGGCCTGACCCACGTTCTCCACGGCTGCTCAGGGTTGAAGCCCATTAGTGTGGTACGCACACAGGCAATGCAGGGGTCTCCCAGACACCTGCACAGTGGCTGGCCCCACAGCTGGTCCAGCTCATGATGCCTAGACTCACAAGCCCCTGAGGCTCAGGGTCCCACTCACTCCCTTTGCAGGTCCTCAAGTTTCTTATGCTGCCCATCATCTCTGGTCTGGCTGGAAACTCACTAGTCATCACACATGCACAGTCAGAATAGAGAGTACACCCACTGACAGAGTAGTTAAAAACAGGATTTCAGAAGACTATAGGTTAAACCACAAGATGAAACACAGGGCTCAGACAGACGAGCACACTGATCGGCTAACTATTCACACTCAGACAAATCCTTTTATTCCCTCTTCCCTCTATTTTCCCATGCTCGTTCCTCCCTAGTCCACCTTGACCCCTCCCTTTCCCAACCTCTGTTCCTTTCCCTGGATACCCTATAGTGTTTTGCACATTTCCACAACCCCTTAAAACATTGCAAACAAAGTTCTGAACAGTCCTCACAAGTTGTCTCCTCCCTGGACCCCACAAATAGCCCTAGCCCTCTAGGCAACCACCTCTTTAGCTTGCATGACATTTGGGGGACAGTTTCTTTCGTTGGCTTATCTTGGTGGGTTTTACACCTGGGCTTGGGATCTGGCTTCTCTCTCTGGTGGCCTCAGGGAATGGACAATCCCGTGAGCCCCTTTTCGATGGTTTCATTGCTCAGGTTGTTCTGCCTGAAGTTGCTCTTCCGATCCTCATCAGGGCCTTTGCGTTCATGAGGATTCACCTTTAATCAGACAACTTAAGAACAGTGATTGGGTGCGTCCATTATAATCCATTATAATGGATGAGCAATATCAGGATTAGAAGAAACTGAAGGCTAGGGGACTTGCATATGCTACCCGATTCTTGCAAACCGTTTTTTTTTTTTTAGTAACAAGACTGTTTTGAAGATAGATTGGGGAAGAGGGAGGAAAATTTCACTATTCTGATAAAACATATCCTTTCTTCTGTAACGATTCTTAGTCAGCAGAATATGTTAAGAAACCACCTGCATTCCCTGGTGTGTTGTTATTTGCACTTAAAGTCAGATAGCTTCAGAAAAGTAACTTATCTTATTTAATTGTATGTAGTCAGTCCATTTGAAAAGTTTGGCTTTTTTTTTAGTATGTATTTTGTTTACATTAACTATGTCAGCTCTTCTGCTGTGAATGTGCTGTTTGCATTAAGAATATGGCACTCAAGTCAGAATTGTTGTTAATATTTATTAGAAGAAAAGTGCAAATCCAAGAGTAGTCCTCTGTGTGTTCATACACTTCTAATTTACACCCAGTAACATTATAGCCTCAAAGAAAACACTTTGTGCAAGGCAAAATGCTACATGAATCTGGACTACTCATTATCTGTACCAGTGTCACAGACTAATGAGATTTGCCTATGGCTCATTAGACATGTGTTTGAGCTATAGCTAGTTGGTTTGGAGACATTCATTCAAGAGAGATAATTAGAGTATCTCTATTAATGTGGTATGCTAACCAGCACACTAATGACAGCTCTAGTTGAAGTTACCTTGAGATTTTCACTCCAAAATTTTGTTTCGGTTCCTACACATTTCTAAAATTCCTTATTTTTGGAATAAATACTTTCATGCATAATTTTTACCTGTGGGTGTGTAATTATAGAGAATTGAACAAAATCTCTTCCCTTCTTTGTAGAATAAGGAGAATGAACAAAATCTATCTCTAGACCTTACTGTTCCTCTTAGATGCTTTTTTGGCAGCATAATTATCTCTAGTGACAAGCGTTTAATAACAGAAACTTGATGAAGTTACCAAACGTAGCAACTGCCTGTTGATATCCTGGACAAAAAAGACTATTTTTGTTGCATTTGTTGTGTGTTTCACTGATAAGTAGTAGTTTATAGGAGCCACAACAGTGGTTAACTCTCCCCTTGTGTTTTATGGGAATGACACATGCTTAACTCTAAAGTGTTAACACAGTATACCATGGTAAAAATACATACCCTGATTTACCTAGTGTTTCATGCAAAAAGGCATTTTTTCATTGTCATTTACTAACTGAAATGGAACTATCTCCTTGTTTTGCTTATGCCTGTTTTAACCTGAGAAAACAGAATAAGTAGAATTACGATTCCTCCTTTTAAGCTATTTGAAAGAAAATAGCTCAAATTTGTGTTCCTTTCAACAAAAAGTGTAGGCAAAATAGGAAAAAAAATGTTCATTTATGCAACTGCTACAGTCTTAACATTACTGTTTCATACATACATGGTTTGCGGGATGCAATTGCACAAACACATGCTGTTCCTCCCAGAGACCGTTTTCCCTAATATGCCGCTTAGACTGTGAAAGTTGCATGATGAGGCACTAGTTTGGACTGTGAAAGTTGGATGATGTGGCACTAGTCAGAGTGAAGCAGGAGTTTTGCAGATCAATCTGAATCAAATTCTCTTTGATTTATTACAGTATCGGAGAACCATCTCTGAATTAATTGTGTTACTGCCAGTTGATCCCAATTGTATTTGACAACCACCTTTAGTTTTCAGTGTGTGTATAGGAGGTTTTTTCACTTCCTTCTACATCTGCTAGTGTTCTCAGAGCATCTTGAATCCCTACTTCCTTGCCATGGCCTGAGGTATGGGTTGAAAGTGAGTGTCTTCTGAGACTGACATACTTTAACTTAACTACAATTATTGGGTTCAACATGGCTAACTTGAATGAAACTCGTTTGTGAAATTAGATGATCAGATAACTCGTCTCAGGGCTTAAACTCTAAGAAATTATAAAAGATAAAGGGATAAATAATAGATATTATAAAAGAGTACATGTTGCACTCTGTCATAACTCATGTTTATAAAGAGTATAGTTCAGATTAACAGAACTATAGTAATGTGTTCATTAATTATTAATAATTGAACTATTATACTATCACCCTTGACAGAAAAGTTTAGCACTTGAACATCATCCATAAATCCTTCAATATCTACAGCAAGAACTTCAAACCAACTGTGCATAGCACTTTAATGAATTAAACATCATTGCTATATTTGGTTGTCCTCTATTATTTCTGCAATCTTTCCCAAGGGCAGGAGCTTCATTTAATTGGCTCTTCACTATCTCAGTGAGATGCTATGCCTTTGCAGTTACCTCTGGCCAATGGCAAAGACAAGTTGCACTTTTGGCCTTACTTACTCTTATGATAGGTCACATCTTTTTATATTCTCTTTTCCAGTCTTTTTTTTTAATTTTCCTTTTCCATCCGTTTTGCCCCATTCACATCTACTTTGGAAAACTCTCGAAGGGTTTTGGCAAGGAAAGTCTGCTGAACCTTATGAGAAGTAATATGAATTTCTGTATCTTTTGCACCCAATTTAAAGTAACTTTTAACATGAACAAAAAATTCTCAAAGATATTCTGAAATTAGGAAACCTATTTCCAAATATCTAGTGTACGGCTGACTTCTGCTGGAGGTGGCCTAGCCTGGAGGCAAACCCAGCCAAGATGCTCACTGATTTCATAAAGACACTTGGGAACCCTGTTGTAATTCTGCCTTCTGAAAGAGAAGGATGTTGCTTTTCACACTAACAGCCTGTTTAACTTGGAGTATTATTGTGTTTGCAGGTCAGGATTCAGTTAATTTTCTACACACAGTGAACCTGTGATTCATGATATGATGTAAAATCTGTACAAAGCCTTTTCCAACAGTCTTGTAGTCACTCAGATTCTGTTTCTGTCTGGATATTTACCAAATGATTGGTTGACTTCCTAGGATATCAGAATTTTCTTTTCTCTGATGTGACTAAATGAGTAACATTTAAATAGTCTCAAACGCTCTGTTACTCTCTGGACATATAGACTACTAAAGTCATTTAAATATTGAGCATATGGGCTTCTGTTTAAAAGACAGTGCCCATTTGTCATAATTTTTCACTGAATTATACCATTGAAACAATGACTGCTGCGAGGCAGTAGAAATACTGACATTATTGAATAAAATTAATTTCTTCATGAGGCTTCTGTGGAGCTTGGAGTTGATGCTATGAGGTGCAGAACATCTCCTAAGAGGCGCTTGGATTACCACTAATCTGATAAATGTCACAAGGAGTTGAGACCACCTAGTACCTTGCAGGTTCAGACTCATTATATCCACATAAATCCCTTATGTTGCTGCAAACACCTGAAAGTTAACTTATTATACATAAGTAGACTCAAACTAAGTAGTAAATAGTAGAGCAGTTCATTGAACTTGTTTGCAATTTCTTTTCCATATAGTCCCTTTCTGTCTCTGATTTTATTGTCGTATTTTTAGACAAGAACATTCCTTTGTTCCCACAGGAGAATCTCAGTTGTTGAGGGAATACTGTATTAAAGAAAGTATTATACTTATTTATGCTAAATATAAAAGAAAATAAATCTTTTAAATCATTCTCTCTGAACAGGGAGTGTATACAAAAGAATTTTAACAAAAATAACTTTGATGTTTGTCAGCTGTTTACACCTTCTTTGAAACTTATATATGTGTCAGTTACGAGAACTTGTAGCGAGTCTCTCCTTGACTTCACGCAAACAAACTCAGGCAAAGTATGTTCAGAGCCTACACAGAGACTGGATGCTACATGCTGATGTACTTTAGATATGTTTCTCTGTCAGACACCAGATTCTTTCTGGCAATATAATCTTCTGCTGTATTGGTAACATCTTCTTAGTCTAAAAATCACCTGTGCTTGATGGAGCCTTATTTAATCATTGAAAGTTTCCATCAAACAGATGCCTCTCCTAGCTCAAGGCAGGCATAAAACCACTTTTTTCCTTAGCCTTTTAATTTTCTTGTCTTGAAACAACTACCTCTCTAACCCCACCAAGGGAAAAAAAAAATTAAGATCTTACCTCCGGAGCAAACCAAAAATCTGAATTTCCCTTTCCTTCAGGAAATCTGGCCTTTATGAGCAACTTAGCTTTACAACGAGCCAAAACCCGACAGTCATATCAGGACGTTTGTGTCCACGGCTAATCCAGTGCTATGTAATGTCTTTGCTTGTAAAAACTAACTCTAAAATTGGAAGGAACTGTTGTCTTGCAAAGCCTTTATGAATGTAGCAAGAGGTTAACTTCTCAAATGACAGTGTCAGTATTAATTTATAGCAATTATTTTATTTTCTTCAAATGTTGCATTAAAAGAGCTGTGAAAGGAATTCAAACATACTGTCTTTCAAATATTTTGTTTACTGCATGACCTAACCTGAAAATATGAAGAGGTTGTTACCTCTGCCTTCTGAGAAAAGTAAGCAAATTCTGGACGGGTTTGCTTGTCTCTGTGCTGTGCCTAAAATAAAGATATAAGTTCTTCATAAGGTCATTTTATGCCAGATTGATTTTCAATATGCACTATATCAAGCTCAAGATACATTTGTCTGTATATTTTACCGCACATTATATTGAATCTATAAGGTATTTTATTGAGTTCGTTACGCTTCATGCTCAACCCATTATGCTTTATTGAGTTCATCGTAATCTTTAACCTATAATGCACTTTCATTTTATTTGGTATGTTAGAGTGTTTCGCCCCCTTTTGTGGTCATGATTACTCATGCTTTTTTCACACCACTGTAATGCTATTACATTATAAAAGCATTTGACTGGAGGTGTTTATCAGCATTTTCATTTTTGAAGTGTGTTTTTTAGGAGTCTATAGATTGAATTGTGTTTAACATAAAATGCCTACCAAGGGATTCTGGGGACCAGTATTTTAAAGCCTGCTCATTTCACATATTCAGTAAAGAGGATTTGTGTCACAAATAAATGTCTGAAAATAGAATCTGTTCATATTAACAACCATTCTTGAAATATTTATTAGTAATTCGTTCTTTCATTAACATTTTTAAGGGCATTCTGATTTACACCATCAGGATCAGGGCTTTAAATCTCAGCACACCTCCTGTGAGCTGGATTACCCCCATGGATTGCAAGCGGTAATCTCTACTCAGGAGGCTTTGGTCTAGCTTTTATGGTAGGAGCTAATGGGGGCCTGGCTGTGGTACTGCATGGAGCCGTGCCACTGATTCTCTCTAGTCATTTGTCTCCTCACTGCAAAAATAAGAATTATTTTGTGTAACAACTAATACTGCTTTTAGTCATGACAAATGCTTGGGATAGATTACTGAAGAAAAAGGCATTAGGATGTGGGAATCATTACTATTCATCTATAAAAACACTGAATGATAAATGTTTGTTTTTCTTTTCTTTCAGATTATTACTTTAAGAGATTACATTCCCAAAATCATTGGTCCAGATGCTTTTAATCTGTATATTGGCCTTTATACAGGTTATGATCCCACAGTGAATCCCACAGTTTCTAACATATTTTCAACAGCAGCTTTTCGTTTTGGTCATGCAACAATCCAACCAATAGTAAGGCGTTTGAATGTACAGTATTTAGATGATCCAGAACTCCCAAATCTTCTGTTGCATGAAGTTTTCTTTAGTCCCTGGAGGCTCATTAAAGAAGGTATGGTTTCATTTAAATTGTTTGGGGTATTTTTCAAGGATATTGTAACATTTTTCGAAGTTTCTTATCTTGAATTAATAATAGGAACATCTCTTTAATTGCATCATCGATTTAAGTCGTTGAAAGGGTTCTAGAGCATTAACATGAAATGGAACAATTATTCTATGTTAAATAGTTCTCTGAATCAGACAAAAATTATTCTCCACATTAATCCAGTCTGGTAGATTGATGATAGATTAAGGATTGATGATGAAGATATTTCATATCTTTTTTTTGTGGATGAATGCAGTATCAGATTGCAAATTTTCTTACACCTGAAGAGGCAGATGGAGCCTTTTCATAGCACTGTTACTTCTATTTCAATCTGCAGGACATTTTTGCATATGTTTGAATGTCAAAGTCTGTGACCAATGTTTAAAAAACATAGAAGCATACAAGCATTCATACTTGTTAAGAGAGTTATAATGCTTAATAATATGCTGTAACATTATATTATTTTTGTGTTTAAAGGAGGCTTGGATCCCTTACTAAGGGGTCTTCTAGCACATTCAGCAAAACTGCAGGTGCAAGATCAACTACTGAATGAAGAATTAACAGAAAAACTGTTTGTGTTATCCAGTAACGGCTCATTTGATTTAGCATCGTTAAATTTACAGCGTGGCCGTGATCATGGGCTCCCAGGTCTACCGATTTTTCTTGAATTTTCTCACAACTGGTAACTGAACTAGAACTGCTTATGTTTGGGATGTAAGCATAAGCTTTTAAATAATAGCTTTAGTAATCAGAAAAGTAACTTAAGTCTCTTTTAAAATGTAAGTGGCTAATATTTTTAACTTTGATGGAAACAAATACTCCCAGCACTTGAAAATAAAATAACCTGTTAAGTCTGGAATCTAGAAGGCCAGTCAGTACTAATGAGTGGATCTGGGTGTTCTTGATGTAGGTATCTTAGGCTTGTTCTTGTTGGAACAAGCTCCATAGGAGTGGGATTTCTGCCTGCAGCAGCTACTTGCCATCGGCAGGCTCCCCCCAGCCTATGGGACAGGTAGACTTAGATACAACCTCATTGAATCTACCGACCATAGAAGATGTTGTGGTGTCTCAGGAGCAGGTGGCTTACCTAGGTGTACATCTTATTTTGAGAAATATTACATGTTTGTTCCTGGTTTTTGCACTAGATTTCTTACTCCAGTCATCCCAGGGTAAGATTGAACTAACAGTCAAAGAGCGTTAACCCATCAGACCATGGGTGTACCGTCTTAGAGAAAGACTGTTGGAGCTTAGTTCAACGTGATTGCATCGGCTGTTTAAATACATAGTAGGTTCCCAGTCCTGTGTAAAAACCTCTTACAAGCATGCCACAGCTTCTGAGAGCAGAGGCAGCAACACTCAGTATAGTAGACATGGCTTCTTTCTTTTTTGTTTCTAAAACTGTGTCCTGACCTTGTGCCAGATCAGACCATTTGTCTGCATGAATAAGCTGCCTTTCTATGCTCTAGGCCCCATTGTCCCACTCGTGGTAGGACTGACATTATGTCTCTGGGTGACAACTCTCTCTGTCTCTCCTGTGCGACTCTGCAGCTAAAAATACTCAAGTCTTTGGCCCTGAACAGCAGAAATGAAGTCTGACTCCAGCCTAGAATTTAAAGCTCTCAGCTACACGAGGGTAGAAATGGAAGTTTGATCTCCCAGACCAGAAATTAAAGTTTTTTTGTGAGATGGGGGTGCTTAATTGCAATGATGTAAAATAATGCAAATTAAATATATTTTCCAGAGACCTGGACATGTGGCCTAGGACACTCTCCTTAGTAAAGTGTTTTAGTTGCTAATTTCATTCAGGTTACTTCTTGCCCACTCTTCACCTGACTCCTGTATTCCTAGCCTGGAAATCTCAAGACAGAGTGCATGCTCCTATTATCTATTATGTTTTCATTGCTTAAATATGTGAGAATTATTTCTAACCTTTGTATTCCTTCATGAAAATGATGTTGCAATCGCATATCCTGTAGTTTTTGATCCTGCCGTCATTTCCCTGATAAATTAAACCAATAATAATAGGCCTATTTTAGTTTAGACATAAATGTTTATGACTATGATTCAGGTTGTCAGAATCCAGTGCTTATAAATTTATTAATTTCATATATCATCCTTAACAGCCAAGTCTAATCTTCCTTTTAACATAATATTTACAGGTTATAATGACTGGCGGGAATTCTGTGGCTTACCAAAACTGGAAACTCAAACTGACCTGAATACAGTAATAACAAATCACAATGTCACTGAAAAAATAATGGAATTGTACCATAATCCTAGCAATATTGATGTTTGGCTTGGTGGTCTGGTAGAAGACTTTCTTCCGGGCGCTAGAACCGGTCCGCTGTTTGCCTGTATAATTGGAAAGCAAATGAAAGCACTAAGGGATGGTGACCGGTGAGTTCATTCATGCTATTGAATCATCTGTGTAATATGCAGAAGCAATGGAGATTTTTCAGATATGTGAGGATACTTCCCAGAACATAAGACAACATGATACTTATACAGGCCTTAAACAAATTATTCCCTGCTACTTTCATGTTTCTAACTTTGCTCCTTCAGTTTTGTTGAGTGAGCTTTTCACAGAATCAAAGAATCACAGAATGGTAGGGGTTGAAAGGGCCCTCTGGAGATCCCCCAGTCCAACACCCCTGCTAAAGCAGGTTAGCCTAGAGCAGGTTGCACAGGAATGCATCCAGGCGGGTTTTGAATATCTCCAGAGAAGGAGACTCCACAACCTCTCTGGGCAGCCTGTGCCAGGGCTCTGTCACCCTCACAGTAAAGAAGTTCCTCCTCATGTTCAGGTGGAACTGCCTGTGTTCCAGTTTGTGCCCATTGCCCCTTGTCCTGTCACTGGGCACCACTGAAAAGAGTCTGGCCCCATCCTCTTGACACCCACTCTTTAGATATTTATAAGCATTGATGAGATCCCCTCTAGTCTCCTCCAGGCTGAACAGACCCAGGTCTCAGCCTTTCCTCATAAGAGAGATGCTCCAGTCCCCTCATCATCTTTGTGGCCCTCCGCTGGACTCTCTCCAGCAGTTCCCTGTCTCTCTTGAACCGGCGAACCCAGAACTGGACACAGTACTCCAGCTGTGGCCTCACCAGGGCAGAGTAGAGAGGGAGGATCACCTTGCTGGACTTGCTGGCCACACTCTTCGTAATGCACGCCTGGATGCCATGGGCCTTCCTGGCCGCAAGGGCACATTGCTGGCTCATGGTGAGCCTGTTGTCCACCAGCACTCCCAGGTCCTTCTCTGCAGAGCTGCTCTCCAGCAGGTCAACCCCCAACTTACTCTGGTGCATGGGTTTGTTCCTCCCCAGGTGCAGGACCCTACACTTGCCCTTGTTGAAAGGTTCCTCTTCACCCATTTTTTGCTTATTCTTGTTTGGTCTGTATATAATTTCATTTCCAGATGACATTGAGATTGCTTCTGTGGTATTGAGACGCCCAACTTTGCACTCTCAGTGGAAATGCAAAGGGTGCCACCAGCAGTTAATTGTGCCAGGGACAACTAACTTCTGTGTGGACAGATGCAGTACTGTGCAGGCTTTAGCTGTCCAGTCCCTGAGGGCTACACTGGGCTCAGTGTCCTTAACTGGAACAACCTCAACATTTTCCATGGCAACCATAGCAAAGTCAGAAGGGATAGGCAGAGAGCTTTAATTCAGGCTTCCTAGAGGAGATAATAAAAACTCTATGTACCTAGTCGTATGTGAACTGGGACTGCAGAGTGCTCCCAGAATTGCCACATCAGACACAGTGTATTATGTCTCTTCACCCAACCCTGCATAGCCACCACGAGGAACTTGCGCCAGTTCAACCCTCCACACCAGGAAGGTAGGAGAAATGCAGCTTCTTGTTACAAAGGGGTGCAAGATGCAGTTTATATCTTGCTTCTGCTCCTGAAAGCAACTATAAATCCAGCTGTTTTTCATTTCTGTCATATGCTTGTGACAGTAATTTTGAATCTCATGACAGGACTAATTTTAAACTGCTCACACAATGCCAGCAGTGATGTTTTAAGTACATCTGGTCCTTATGCTCACCTTTAAGCATCTCTCATAAGTCACTGTTGTGGAAAGAAACCATTATGTAAATAAGCATCCAAGGCAGAACTTAAATTTGAACTTTAAAAAACAGTAATTAATTAGCTCACAGAAAAAAGTTATGTTAATCATAAAAGTGGTATCTTATTAGCACAAACTGTGTAGACAACGAACATTCCACTCAGATGTGGAAAAACATGGCTGAAAGTCTTCTGAATCTTACAGGCATACTTGACCCTTTCTGGGGAAGGGTAATCTATCCTTGTCCTTCCAGCCTTGTTTCCATTATTCAGTGCTTTACGATACTTCTTATTATTCAGTGTGTTATGATACTACCAGCATTAATTACACTTCTGCGTAATTTAACATTAACTTCAAATTGAGAAAAAGAGAGTTCTAATAATAAAAGAATTCTCCAAGTTTCTGCCACAAAGTTTGTGTCAGCTAACTTAAATGTGAAACAGAATTGTCATTAATACTAATACTAATAATGGTATATACTAATGGTAAGGAATTATTTAAGAGAAGTTAGAGGGACATAAAAACATGTTATAGTTGTCACACAGTAAGTATAAGAATGGAAGTCTAATATTCATTGCTGTTCATTGTCACATAGAACATTGGATATTATCTATATCTGCACTACTAACACTACATTCGTACTAGATACAGTAATTGACACATCAGTAAGTAGAGATTTCAAAGCATGTCTTCTAACATACACGTTTAAGTTTAGAAATCAACTCAATGGAATTTTTGACTGACCAAAATCCATCCAGATAACCTTAAAGTCTTCTGTCAGTAATCTGACAAAACATGAAGGGATTTATTTTTCCAGTGTCCTAATATCAGGCACTGTCTTAGCCTCAGCCATATCATCTGGAACAAATTGTTTCTGTTCTATCAGCCTTGACTTTCTTTTTCCACCTCTTCCTACTCTGAATATTTTTGTGATCTGAGGATTTGCAAGTAGATGGGCAAAAATTCTGAAGATGATTTTGTCATTCCTTGCATAGGAGGGCTTGCACCTCTTTTTTTTTTTCCTTTTCTTTCTTTCTTTCTTTCTTTCTTTCTTTCTTTCTTTCTTTCTTTCTTTCTTTCTTTCTTTCTTTCTTTTTTTGCTCTAATCATGTAAAATATGCCTGTAAAATTTTGGTGACTTGATACAGATCTGTTGGAGCAGTGTTTGTTAAACTCTTATCTGCTTGGTAGTTTACAAAATAATTTTTTGCTCAAGCCTTCTCAGCAGTGTAGATAAAATTGAATTTTGTGATGAAAGTAGAATAAGTATTAATGTACATTGAAGCGGAAATGACAGGTGTGGTAGAGCTAAGTGGAGCAAAGTCTGTGATGGCTTTGGTTATGGGAAGTGTTCTGGGAATGCACAGTGAGGTTTCAGGATGCTCTGAGAAGTTCGGGGACAATTTGCAGGTGACGGATAGGAGGAAAGTATCTTTCTTAATTTTCTTTCCAGCCCCTCCATCTCTCCTGCACTTCTTGTCACAGTGCTGATGAGGTCTGGGACATTCACTCCATCCCCAGTCCTGTAGATTGCTTACTCCTCCAATATAGGCAAAGCGTGACAGGTTTCTGCCCAAATTGCCCTGCTGTAGATGACTATTTTTCTATAAATAAAGCCAGTTTTTCAAAATTTGACATGTACTTACCTTATTTAACTAGTGCACTCCTGTTAGCAGGAGGCTTCAGTTTGCCCTGAAAAGTCCCTTCAGGGCACACTAGCAGCCCTCATGTTCCCCAGAACATAAACAGGGCTATCAGGCTTCTCATTTGCACAGTACCATTTCAGGGGTCTCATAAAAAGCTTAACATGCTAACATGTGCCAGCTTTGCACAGGGTCCACAGCCAACATCATTGTCATTCCCTTCCGATCAGAAAAATGTAAACCCCAAACCCCACAGACTTTTCTAGAAACTCAGATTCACACTACCCTTTTTGCGACTTCCAAGTTGAGTATGTAAGTCTACAGACAGTGGTGTTTACTTTTATTATTTTATCCAGGTGCATTTTCCTGTAATTCTTATTTTTTTGTCTTTTACATAGGGTACTGTGAAAGTAAGAATAATCAGCCCTTTGAATTTGATTTTTTCCAAACGTTTTTATCAATCTTTCCAGGTTTTGGTGGGAAAATGATAATGTTTTCACAGAAGCTCAAAAGCATGAACTCAAAAAACACTCATTGTCCCGCGTGATTTGTGACAATACAGGGATTGCTGAAGTGCCAGCAGATGCCTTTCAACTTGGAAAGTTTCCACAGGATTTTAAACATTGTGATAATATACCTGGGATGAATTTAGAAGCTTGGCAAGAATTCTATCAGGAAGGTAATCTGGTAATTACCAGTCTTTTCTGACTTGAGTTACTGCTCTGATGCAGAGCTTCAGTATTTCTACCACTTGGAAATGGGATCTAGGTCCTTCCCTCGTCCTTTCTGAACTTCCTCTGTAAAAAAGATAGTGTTTGCCAACTTCACTCTGATAACGTGAATGGCATATGAGATATCCAGATATTATGGCAATTGGGGCAGGAGTTCTTAGACAGATAGAAAATATTAACTAAGAACTCTGCAGAACATACTGTTAGAAGATAATGCTAATTTTGCAAGGATTATAAATCAAACCTGAGATATTCCAGATAAATTCTTGTCCAGAAATGAACAATTAAATTCTTGTTCACCTTAAAATGTGTGAGTAATTTCACTGAGGTTAATTTATAGCAGTGACGGAGAATAACGTCTATTTTCAAGGATAACGTGGTAATTTTTTAAGAGCTTTTAATACAGTCTTTTTATTTGTAGATGAAATATGTGGAACACCAAAGAGTGTGGAAAATGGTGATTTTGTATATTGTTCAGAGTTTGGAAAATCTACAGTGATTTATTCATGTCAATATGGATTTCAGTTGCAAGGAGAAGAGCAATTAACCTGCACAAGTAAAGGATGGAACTTTGAGGCTCCTGTTTGTATAGGTATCTATTGTTTTATTGTTGTTTCTGAATTTTCTAAAAGCTAAAGTCCAGCATAGCTCATGAGAAGCGAACTTCCTCCTATGTTGTCTTGTAGTCAGCCTTCTGGGTTTGTAGGCACGATAACATGATTATCTGAAACTCTTCTCGCTGTGGAATTGCTGTGGCAATCTCTACCCATCCTGATTCAGCAATCAAGTTGATGGTAGGAAAATGTCACTAAAAATTACCTAATTAAGTAAAAATGAGTCAATCAACAACCAGTAGGAAAAAGCAGCAAATCAGACTTATACATTGCTTCTTCCAACATTCAACATAACAGCAAGACAGACGGTTGTCATTTTGCTAGCATTGTTTCAATGGATGCTATAGATACAAAGGGAGCTCAGCACCACTAGTTCATGTATCATCTGAATAAGTTAAGCAAAAGTGACAAAGAAAAAAATAGTGAAGTGAATAAACAAAATTAAGCAAATTAATTATCACTTCAGTTCCAACCTCCTTCCCCCAAATAGCTGTGGAAAGATTTGTCAGAAGTGAATTGCTTCTGCAGGTACAAAAGTAGAGCAGGTGAAAAAATCGGTAAAAAAATACTGTCTTACAACATTTCAAGAACATATTCAGGGGAATGCTTTTTTGTTATTTTAATTTTTCTTTTATATTTTATCTTCCTTTGCCTTATTTTTACTGTTGAATAGAATAGGATAGTGTGGTGGTTTTCCTAGGAAGTTCTTCAGAGAAAAAAAGAGAGTGTGGCTAATATTTAATTACTAGACATACATTCGTTGCAGCTATGAAGGATGAATTCTCTGTTCACATTTCAAATGTGTGTGCTTATAATGTGGTATGTGTATATATATATTTATATATATAAAAATTAATATATAACATATGTAATATAATAAGATATATTAATATATGTATATATTAATATATATACACACACACTCTCAAACCTGTCAGAAAATGACATGACAGAAAATGAAACCTGAAAAGGCCATATTTAGGAATATATTATGGATGGTGGTAAATTAATTTGAATTCAAGTGCTGCAGCTGATCTGCAATAAAGTCTGCTTATCAGTATTTCTGTGACAGCAGAATAGAAAGCTATTCATTCTAATTGTATACCTGGTATGGAAAAAGTCAAATGAAATTTGCAGCTCTTTCCTTTATTCCAATCCTATTTATCCACTAAATTCCACCCACATAAATACCATATAAAGAAATAAAGCTGTTAAATGAATTATAATAAAATCTTTTCAATAGATTAATGTTCTGGCAGCAAACTGAATAAATAAGTTATACGAATGAATCATTCCTTGTCCTAGTTTCTTTTAGTATGTTCAGTAATGTAAACAAAAGTCTGTATATCTGCTATAGGAAAACAAGCTGCTGCATATATTAAATAAGCAATGTCCTTATTAAAAGAAAACCATCAAAACCCACTTATGCAGATGCTACTTGAGATTTACGGTAGAAAGCACTTTGTTCCATGCGTGTCTGTGCAATGTGTTCTCATTCTTCTAAATGTTCAGCAAATTAGGAGTAAGTCAAGTAATATAATGAGGAGGATAGAGCTTAGCATTTCTGCAGATGGTCTCAAAATTATATGCTGCTCTGGAAAAAGCAGAGTGCCCTGCTGGCAAAAGCATAGGAATCTGAGGGCTGTTAATTCCTGCTTACTAACTTTGGCTTTGACAGAAATCATTCCTATTGATTCAGAAAGTCATTTAGTGCTAGACTATGCTACCTTCCTTTGTATTAAATGTTATCTTACTCTTGATGGATAACTCTGTTTACTCTGCGTTAATGAAGTACTGCTCGCTTTGAGTAGTAGGGTGGGCTGGTAAGATCTCACATGCACTATTTAGTGAAGGAAAAGAGTTAGCTAGTTAACAGATAGCACGACTATGGATCTACAAAAGCTGAAATAGCAATTTGAATTAGAGTGCAGGCAAAGCCTGTGCAGCTTTTCCTTCCCAGACGATGACAAAGCCAGTGGGAGTTAACCCAAAAATGTAGACCTGAAAGGAGTAATACTTCTTCCGGAATCTTCATCCTGAACAACAGATTATTTTCCTGCTTCAGAGAGGTCTTATGAGAGTTAGTGTTTCTTAAGAATTCTGAAGTTTGTGATTATTCCTTGCATAAGTAGTCTTGACTGGCTCAGTTAACAGCTAGCTTTGGACACAGCTACTGCTTTGTATTAAAATATAAGAGAGATCAGGCTGATCCTATTTCCAATGAGAGAATTCTAAGCTAAGTCAGTAAATCATTCCTACAAGGTCCATTTCTAATACTGATCTAAAAGAGCTACTTAACCTGAAGTAGCAGATCAAACATTGTGCTAGCAAAGGAAAGGAAAGGAATATAACCAAAAAGAGAAGGCTCAGCTAGTTGTCCACATATGGGCTTGCAATGCTTCCCAGGACCATGGGTTAGAGACATTGAACAAGCTGGCAAATGTTACACAAGACTAATGGGAAGCTATCTAAAACACTGCTGGAGACCTATCTTTAGACAACTGAATGGAGTCTTGCAAGTAAATATTACATAGAAAGAGGAAAGATGCAGAAATACAGAAAAGACTCAGTTCTTCCCCTCATTGAGTACTTTCTTTTTGGCACACCACACTGACTCCCATTTCATCACATAATCGGAATGTGAAAGGTCTTTAATGGCCTCAGCAACAATATGTTTATGTACGTTTTCCAATGGATAATTGTTCACCTGCTCATCATTCTGTCAGGACATTGTCATTTCCCAAAATTTATATAGCATCTAGAAACAAGCATATTTGCAGTGGTATCACAGATTACTGTCATAGATTTTCTATCCGAAACTAACCTGAATTCTTGACTCTTCAAAATCATGCATAGAAGTATATAGAACTGTCTCAGTGTTATTATTTTCACTATCTCTGTAGAGGATATTATAGAAAAAGTTTATAGAGGAACTCAAAGTCTTAGGACATAAACATGTGCAACAAGAGCTTTCAAGTTTACAGTCAGCATTTTTGAAAATTCAGCCAATTGCCATTTCTAGCTTTTGACAGACTGCCAAAACAATATTTTCTTTTTTCATGATTTCAAGCTTAAGAACAAGCGAAACCCCCCAAAATCAAATCAAAACAAAAGAAACTCATCTTTGTGCTTTAAACAGTAACAATGAGGATCTTTGGTAGTATCGTGTCATTGAAAATGTACAATACCTTTCATTTATAAGTACTTGTAGAAGGTGTGAATGAGAAGGCAGTAATCCCTCTCTGTAATTTTTAATGATTATTGATCAGTGTGTATTCATTTTGCAGACATCAATGAATGCGAAAATGAGATTAATCCACCGTGCTCTCCTTCTGATAAATGCATTAACACTAAAGGCAGCTACAAATGTCTCTCTACTGATCCTTTCAAGCCAGCAGAAGATGGAAGAACATGCATTGGTAATGCTTGTGAACCTACTGTTCATTAAAATTTTCTCTGTTCTGTTTTATAATGCTGTAAAAATAAAAATAAAAAAAGAGATTTATTGAAGCGTTGTTAACGTATGTAAAAAATCTCTTCACACTCATGGGCATAAAGATACAGTCAGATTCTGTAAATTAAATGAAAGTATTGAATAAATTATACAGATACAGAAGTAAGCTTTTCATTTCCCATTCCTACCATATATAAACCACTAAATATTTCCTGACAGTACATATGAAGTGGGGATCAAATCTGTCTCAGTTTCTGCTAGTAAGTATCTAAATTCAGCATCTGAATCTAAACTAATTTCCACCTATTACATTCCAAAACTATTAACCCTTTTAAGTCTACCATAAATTATGCATTTTCTTGTTTTTCAGCTTTTCATCATGTGTGGGAGCTGTATTGGGTCTTAAGGTTTAATGGGGAGTATGAATGTAGTTGCCTAATGATGCTGAGCAATACCTGTTCTGGGGAACGAGTGCCTAGATCTGTCAAAAGCTCCCTGAAAATCTGCAATCCAAACCCAAGTGGATGGCTATCTATCTACTTTACCAGATTGCCCAAGGGAAGCACAGAAAGTTTAAGAGCTCAAATCTTGCATATTCAGTGCTTTATGGCACACAGTCATAACTAGACTGAATCTCACTGATGGCACATTTCTTGTTTCCTGTTTCAGCAAATACCTCGCTTATGATATGTGGGATTACACTGTCCCTTATTATTAATTACACATAGAATACACAAGACAATAATTCCCCAGCAAAAAATACCTTATTGAAAACAAACAGATGTCTCCAATGATGTGATGTACATCCAGTCAGTTTTCCAGCTGTGGTTCAGGACTACTCACCTCGAATGAGACCTCATCCCTCAAATGAAACCTTAGGGGAGGCCGTATGAGATCACCAGAGACCCAGGAGTGAAGGACAGTGGGAGACTGTACTAAAACAGCAGCACTTGGCACCCCTCTGGGCAGGCACACCAACAGAAGTACCTTCTCAACAGTGAATGTTGCCAGAAGGACCTACCTCTCTTTTGCTGTAGCAAATGCAAATCCTCAGGGTCAACTCTTTCTGGGATAAAAGTAAAAACGAATGGTGCTGGTAATTCAGAGTTTCATCTTTTAAAATATCAGGAAAATAGAAAAAAAAATATTTGTAGGTGTTTCTTATCTTTATTTACAGTTTATTCCTTTACCCATTCAACCATGGTCACATTTATTTACTACTCTAAATCCAGAGACAAAAACTTGCCTTCAGATTAATTTAAAGAGAATAGTTCACTGATGTTAAGCACAGATGATATGAGGACACTGCCCTGGCATGAATGTAAGGCAGCTCCAAATATAAGGTAAGTTTTATATTTCAAGAGAGGAAACAAAGTTATTACAGTCAGTACTACTCTGCCAAGTGATCATTACACCAGACCAAGTCAAATGCGCTTTTAAAAGCTCCATTGGCTTTCTGACAACTCAAGAAAACAGGTGCAGGTACAGCCACACAGATCCCCATGGACCTATTGTTGTATGCTGTCCTAAGATTTGGTTTGTTGGATCTCTGGAGTCAGTCATTAACAGTTTTTGCTATGTGACATACATTGCTTCCTCTTACAGTTTAAAGCTGTGGAAGAACACATCCACTGACAAATGAGTGGCAAAATTTGGGAAGTTATTACCTGAATCTCCCTTGCATTCTCTTATATAAATAATGATATTTCCTTTACAGTATCTGTGCCATATCTGCATTTTGAACTGATTGATTGGTCAATTTGAAATTGTGACATTAGTCAGTCAACAACTCTTTAAGTCACTGCAGACTGTCAGCCATTACATGTTAGCTATAATTTATGCTGACAAACATTTAAAAGACATCATCCCTCATCTTAGATTCAAAGATTTAATTGCAGCAGTTCTTCACCTCAGTATTCATAGAATCAAGGAATCATAGAATGATTTGGGTTGGAAGGGACCTTAAAGATCATCTAGTTCCAAACCCCCTGCCATGGGCGGCGATACCTTCCACTAGACCAGGTTGCTCAAAGCCCCATCCAAATCTGCAGTTCTTAGGGCAGATTTTCACTACATTTAAGGTAATTTTCACAACGTGATTCAGATTGTCCATGGACAGAAGCCGACGAAGGAAAAGTGAGTAATTAACTAGATTTGATTTTGCAAGGTTTTTCAAAGATCATAGGATACCAAAATTTACTACAACCTGCAAAGAAACATCTTAATCATAGGTTAACCTCTACATCTGTGTGCTTATGTGTGTATGCAACTTAATTTACGAAACTTTGTTGAATCTTTAACAAGTTGTCATGTTGATTATTACAGGTCTAACCAAATTACTTTGATTATTGATAGATTAAGTACTGTGAGAAAATCATATAATTTTTTGATTTGTTGTAATTGTGTTAATATAATGTTAAATTGCTGCTACCCTAAAGTTACGAGGCACATAATCACATGTTGCATCACTACCACTGAAATCCCTGTACCACATTCCTTTAGACATAAACCGTTGACCAAGTTTGGGACTAAGTCTGGATCCAGCTGCACTGAGACTCCTCTCTCAGAAGGAGTTTACAAAGCAAGGGGGTCCATTCTGAACCTTGTGACTCAACAGGAGGCTTTCGTTACACTTTTCCCCTAATTCCTGTGTACATCACTCCAACCTCATTCTGACTTGATTTCCCCCAATCATCAGGTAAATCACTTTCCCCAGTCACTGTGTAAATCACTCCAAAGCACTACTCTGACCTGATCTCCCTTGTATATTCCTTTAACGTAGGAATGGAGTGAACCTTGACATCAAATTCTGTAAAGTTGCATTTTCCTACAAATTCAGATTAAAATCACTTTTCCTAATATCTTTGATGATGATTCTTTAAGTGGTCCTTAAGACCTTAAATTACTCTCCTCTGTGACAAGGGTACACTTGGCTTTCTGGGCTCTGAACATGCATTGCTGGGTCACGTTGAGCTTCTCATCAACCAACACTCCCAAGTCCCTCTCCTCAGGGCTGCTCTCAAGCCATTCTCC
>VZSC01019401.1:125053-136765 GCA_013398225.1 Steatornis caripensis
CAGTCATAGAAGAGAGCTTGACCCTCATGAACCCTCAGCTTTATACTGAGTATGACACATATGGGATGGCATACCCTGTTTGGTCATGTTTGAGTCACTTGTCCTGCCCACTCCTCCCCACAGGAGGGTTACAGGTGTGACCTGTTTTCCACTACTTCATTTCCAGAGTGTAAGAAGTTTAGCAGAACCACACAGTGACCCTGGTTTCCATAGGAATAAGTATAAGCAAGAGCCTTTCTGCACACCATTTGTATTGTTACTTTAGCAATAACTATAAACATCGAGCATTATCACTCCTAGAAGCAGACACTGTCTGAAAAACTTGGTGTTAATTTCAGAGAGTGCAATCTCTTAGAAGAGACTTAACAGAAAAGTAAAATTACTAAATAGAAAATTGTTTCTGCCCTAGCTCAAACCAGGACAAAGTAAAAGGAGAGTGTTACCAACAGTCAACTGTGTCCTGGTTTGTTTAATTTCCATATTAAAAAAAATATGAGAAATTTATATAAAACAACTTTTCTGTGCTTTTACTTCAGTTGACGTAGTAAGTATTATCAAGGTCATTGAGTGGCTTGGTTTGTTGGTCTGTTGTTTTTGCGTTTTTAAGGACATCATTCATAGGGCGCAGCTAAGTTCACCATATATTTAGAATGAGGTTTTGAGCTTTGGTAAAAAAGGCAATGCAATGCTCTTCTAAAACAACATGTTGATTATAATAAACGAGCAGCTGAAATTTAGCAGTAATAAGAATTTGGGGATATGCAGTATAGAGTGATTTAAAATTATGAGAGCACTTCACATTATTATGAGCATTTCAATCTTTAAAACTAAAGTGCTCTTAAAATTTTGAAGAGCTCTAGTAATGTTAGCTATTCAGTACTGCAAATCTATATAACCTTCAATGCTGTTTTTATTGATGGAATTCATCAATAAGCTGAAGGCTTTATTTGCTAAGGTTGGATAATGTTTTTGATTCAGACAGAAACTTGTATAGGGTAACTTTATTAATGAAGTGAATTCATTGAATTGCCTCAAATCAAAGTTGATCAGTCCTTACCAGTTTAGTCCATGGTTTGTGTAAGTGTTAGAAATTAAAAAAAAAAAATTATGAGTTGGGAAGTTCCAACTTTCCATCTGTGCATGCTCTAACCATGAGAAAAAGACTGTAGTGTTGTTCTGCAATGGAGATATTTAAAATGTGTATGGTTTGCTTCCCAGATGAAGTAGGGTAAAACTAATCATTTTTGAAGGTTTAGCCAATGGGCAGAAACTTTTTAGGTTGAAGTGTGTCATATGACTGAATAAGCACGTGTTCCTACCCTCAGGACAATGGAAATAAACTTGCTTTTATAAATCCTGTTTCTTCGATGTGATCTCAAATTAAAAAGGAATCTAGATATATTCAGCTACTTTTTTTAAAAAAACACAACAAATACAAAACACATTAAAAACTTGAAAAAGTTGTATTGAAATTACTGTGAACCAGCAAACTAGCATGCATTTACATGATTGATGGATGAGGATTATCTAAAACGCTCATGGGAAACTTCTGCCTAATTCAATGAGCAATACAGTTTGGACTTTACTTTTTAAATTACATAATAAATCCATGAAAAATCTATCTGGTCTGTTAAATTTCTGAAACTTTAATGGGACCTTTTAGTGCCACTACAGTAAGAATACATTCTGTATTAAAGGGATAAGAGCCTATTGTGTGAGTGCCCTCAGTCTTCCTCCTGTCAATGTTGTGGGCAAAAAATGAACAATATTGTGCTCTTACCTGGTAAATGGATTAGAGATTTAATTCTGTCATTAAAGGTGTCACAATGTAGTCCAAATGAATTAACATGAACAAGTGAATAGACTTAAATTTAAAAATCAGCATAAGTAAGCGTGAAGGAGTTTCATCTTCATTTCTGTAGTCTTGGTGAGCAGGTTAGTATTACCTCCAACCCTGCATACTGCAGCAAGTGTAGTTTCAAACTGGGAAGAAATTCATTTTACCATGCTGTTTCCCTCAGTGCTAAAAATTACCTGTCTGTTTCAAGGTAAACATTCATATATATTCAACCCCTCTCTTAGTTTTTAAGGATATGAAGCCTTTTAAGGATATGAATTCTCAATATTTTGGAAATCATGCTCTGGAAAAACTTTGTTTTCCTCCCACTCAGTTTAATTCAGCTGCTCCTAATAATTGGTCAGCTGTTGATACTGCATTTACTGTTGTTACTTCAGCAGCTTTCCTCTTGTGCCTTCATGACAATTTTCAGCTTTGAGATTATACTGTGTCTATTTTACTCTTGAGGTGATGTTTAAATTTGATTGATGCCTTTGTAATATTACAACTTGAGAAGTGACCATGAATCTTTTCCATAGCCAGTTTAACCTGTTCATACAGTATCTACGCAAAAACGCCAAACAATTTAGCTCCCATTGACTTCATCAGAGGACAGCTCCACTAAGGAATTATCCCTATCCTTTCTGTCATTCTCTGATTCTACCTGTTAATCCCAAAGCCCAAATAACTTGAGAGGAGATGAGAGCCAGCAGTGACGTTTCAGGTTTATATGTAAATACTCCAATAACAGGTCTCTAAAAGACCAAACAAACTCAAAAGTAAGAGGTAGTTCCCTCCCTACTGCTACAATAAGACCTAGCAGTCAAGAAATAAGGATGTTATTTCACATAAAATATTCAGTGTAAATCTGAATGAAAATGAGACAACCTGATTAATTTGGTTAAAAAAAAGTCATGGTGAGACCTTGTAATGTCTTGTTCTGGCTATGGACTTTTTGGTTTCTTGTGAATATGTGATGCAAATGCTCTGTTTTAGGAAAAGTTGCTCACAAGTACTTTCAATCAACTGATATTTATTTGCCTAGTCTGAAATATCTGATAAAATTGTCAACAAAAGTGGCAGCATGTTGGTGTGCGTGCTCTTGTCTTTCATTTCTCTCAGTCTAAATATATATCTCAGAAAATTAGTATAGGAGAAATCTGGCTACCAAACAGCTTTAAAATTCCATTTCATTATTATATAGCCTCATTGTAAGGAATGAAGTCCTGAAACCATATGAAGTTTACTTTCTGCACTGAATAAGGACTCAAGTATTTGAGATATCTCTTCCGCTTCCTTGCCCCAGTAGTAGTCCAGGGTGTCTTGTGATTTTTGTTTCCTCATGTGCACCCCAGTGGAAGGTTCCTCATAAACTGACAGGCTACAGCTGCACTGTAACCCACCCAAAGTTACACTCACGAAGCCTGCTACTAGGAATGTATGCTTTTATTTCTACATATTCCGTGCAAAGTTGAGTTCAGGCTTCCTATGAATTTTCTGTAAGCTTTACCTTGAATCTGGAACGTCTCTTTGTTCCTTGTTGTTTGACGTTACCACAAACATGGATGAAGAGTTGGGCAGAGAGGAATCTGATGAAGTTCAGCGAGGGCAAGTGTAGGGTCCTGTACCTGGGGAAGAACAAGCCCATGCACCAGTACAGGCTGGGGGTTGAGCTTCTGGAGAGCAGCTCTGCAGAGAAGGACCTGGGAGTGCTGGTGGACAACAGGCTCACCATGAGCCAGCAGTGTGCCCTTGCGGCCAGGAAGGCCCATGGCATCCAGGGGTGCATCAAGAAGAGTGTGGCCACCAAGTCCAGCAAGGTGATCCTCCCCCTCTACTCTGCCCTGGTGAGGCCACAGCTGGAGTACTGTGTCCAGTTCTGGGCTCGCCGGTTCAAGAGAGACAGGGAACTGCTGGAGAGAGTCCAGCAGAGGNGGGTGTTGGACTGGGGGATCTCCAGAGGTCCCTTCCAACCCCTACAATTATGTAATTCTGTGATTCTGTGAAACGGGCAAAGGCAGCAGAGACCCGGCTACACCTCATGAGCCCTCAGCAAGAATGCTCTCTGATAGGGGCACACAAGCCTGACAGCTGCTCTTGCCAAGAACTAATCTAGAGAGGCAGCAAATTTTGTGACTGTCTCAATGTGAGGGCACTACTGAGCATCAGTGTCTATGTGTGTTCAAGGCAGAACCTGTTACCTCAATTGTTGTATAAATATGATTCATTCAGAGGAGGTAATTTCTGTATCTAATAGTAATTTGCATTGGGATAGTGACAAGACGCCCCTGTTCGATTAGAGCAGGATCAGCATCAGTTCCTTGTTCAATTATTTCTTTGACACCTTACAGTTTAGACAGAAGATAAGAGAAAATATGGATATAACAAATACGATGTGAAAAATTACAAGATAATGGTGAGACAATTGTGATCTACTTCTGTAGCACTCAGGCTCTTTGATCTTTCTAAGGAAACACAATTCACCTTTATTTTCAGATTTGCCATTATCGTATAAGCAGTACAGTTAGTGTGTGTTGCCATATATATTACATAGTTTTTGTTGTTTCAGGTGATGGAACACTTCCTAAAGACTCTTTGTCATTATGTGATTCTTACACCCAGGAATCTTGAGGTCAGTAGGAAGTGGGGTGAAGAAATCTGCCTGGTGCACAGGACCTTCAGGGTCTGATGAGAAGGGGAAACGGGACTGATACATGACCAGCTCAGTCACAGAGAATGTCCATTTGCCTTATGAAATGGTAACCATATTATCAAGGGGCAGGAGCAGAGAATACCAATCAGATCAGGAGGAATAACCATTTTAACTTGCTTTAATTTTTGTTCTGAAATTCATGACAGTGACAGATTGTAATCTTTGGATAAATGTTCTTACAATTTTGCATGCTTTTACTGCTATGTCAAAGGAACATAAATCCTGAAAATTAAACTTCTTTAAACTTTGCTAGAATTATTATATTGGACAAACTTTCCTTGCTGTGCTGCAAAATGCAGAATGCTATAAGTAGTGACTCATCGCAGCAGGTGCTTTACTCTGCAAAATCACTGGGTACTCTCAGCACCGCACCCTGCAGGGGTGAGAAGACCAGCTGGTTTGAGGTGACAGAAACCATGCCTTTTGACACTTGTCAAAACTATGAGAAAAATGCTGCCTTTATTTGAGAAAATTTTGCAAAGACAACACGTTAGAGTGAAAAAGGCAAAAGGTGCTCTGGCATTTGACATAGCAAAATAAATTTGTTGTGATGGGCTTCTGGAATACCTGTCACCCCAGGTGCTGGAGCCTATGTAAATGTGAATCCCAAGTATCTGCATACAGCATAGACAGCCAACTTCCAAGCAGACCTTGTTAACCCAGTGTTGACTTAGAGGCAAGCATTTCAAGGGAAACAAGTCCAAAGCACAGGGCTGAACTTGTGCTGAAAGGCCAGTGAAAAGCTGAAGGTGTTTGTGCTGACCATTCTGAAGTTCAGTAAGGGCAAGTGGATGGTCCTGCACCTGGGGAGGAGCAACCCCATGCACCAGTACAGGTTGGGGGTTGACCTGCTGGAGAGCAGCTCTGTGCACTCTGCTCTAGGGGCACCTGCTTTAGCCGGGGGCTTGGACTAGACCATCTCCAGAGGTCTCTTCCAACCCCTACCATTCTGTGATTTCCCCCATGGTGATTTTTGCACTCTATTACACGGTGCAGAGTAAGAGCTGTGATTTTAGACACCATGTCTTTGCAGAGCGATGTTGTCAAGCTGCCTCTGCAGTGCTTGGAAAGGGGTAGGCTGCCAGTGCTCCATCAGGATTATCACACTCTTCCCATTCTCCTTCTGGGTGTTTCATGCACCTGCTTTATTATCGTATATATGGCCTGCATGCTCTTTCTCTGCCTTTTTTATCATAAAACTATAGAGTGCTTATCATTTATTTCCACTTACGGATTCTTGGTGTTACTATATTAATTGTAATTAATTANCCCCCATGGTGATTTTCGCACTCTATTACACGGTGCAGAGTAAGAGCTGTGATTTTAGACACCATGTCTTTGCAGAGCGATGTTGTCAAGCTGCCTCTGCAGTGCTTGGAAAGGGGTAGGCTGCCAGTGCTCCATCAGGATTATCACACTCTTCCCATTCTCCTTCTGGGTGTTTCATGCACCTGCTTTATTATCGTATATATGGCCTGCATGCTCTTTCTCTGCCTTTTTTATCATAAAACTATAGAGTGCTTATCATTTATTTCCACTTATGGATTCTTGGTGTTACTATATTAATTGTAATTAATTATCACTTCGCTGCTTTGATTGCTGAATGAGATTTGGGCACAAGGGAAAGGATGAACATTATCTTTTGAAGAATACAAGAAATGTTAATATTGGATCAGTCCCATGAAGAGACTTCAGTCAATGCTCAAAATGAACCGCAATTTTTCCTGTTATTTCTTCCCAGCATTTATCTGTCTTTCAGCTTAGTTGAGCACTATTACATTACATGCTGAGTTTCACATTTTCAATAATCATTGATGTGACTGAAATAAGGGTCTTGTATTTCCTTTCCTTTTTGAGCTCCTAAAATGAAGAATAATGGGCACTACCACTCTCTGTATAGCAAAATAACAGTAAAGGTAAATAAGCAAAGGGTGAGCTTAGTGCCCCACTAGGTGAGCTATAAATCAAAGGTACTGACCCATTTGGGTCATTAAAATCCCATGATCCTGTGGGTGAATGGAGAGATTTAGAGCTATGGTTCAAAGTTTATGTATTCCACAATGCTTCAGGGAATTTCTGACATTTTTCACTAAGATGACAAGTAACTAAGATGTCAGGTGGAAAGTATTTAAAGAACACTAACTGTGACAAAACCAAAATATCAGCATTCGTAACTTTTTCATCTTCCACCATTTTCCATTCTATGAGCAAATGCACAGGATTTTTCTGCCTTCCGTTATTAATTTTAGGAAAAAAAACAGAGCTCTCAGCTGGTTTAGGTAATTTTCGAACTAGAATGGTTCCAGCAATACCCTTATTTTTTTGACTCTGCCATGTCAAAACCTACATCAGGGATTCTGATCTGCCACAAATGGTCTCTGAATACCAAGTGAGTAGACCATTGATCACCCCAAAAATTTGTGAGATTTGGAGGCAGAGTTGGTGGCAAGATAGCCAAGCTGTTGCTGGCTACAAAAAGCCTGCTGACCATATTTCTGAATAATTGCTGATGCTTACTTTTGTCCTGTAAATTCAAATGCGAATCTTCATCTCAGCTAAAATAAAAGAAATATGACAAAGTGACAATGACAGTTATATAAAATTTTACTAGAAGGAATTTCAATAGTTGTTATGTTTTAGAACGGTGCTATTCGAAGTCAGGTCTGACCCATTTTTTACTTTCTGAATGATTTTTCCCATTATAGCCCTCTGACATATTATTCAAATAAACTCATTAAATGGAGTTATTTCTCATGGAATGAGAACAAGTCCTCACACTGTAAAATTCTGACATTTTCTTCCATGGGACAGACATTCTGCCTTTGGGCTGTTACTGTGTAAAGCAGTGCAGTTCTCTTTGACCTGTTTCTGAGCTGATGATATCTGGCTTCTACCTGGTATGTATTACAGTTTTAAAACAAAGAGAACCTCTCAACTTAGTTGAAGAAAGCACCATGGGACCATTCAAGTGAGCATATTATACAGAGTGATCTACTTGTGTTTTGTGGTATTTTTACACCTGTTCTTGGATAATTGCAAACTCTGGTGCCAATTCTCTTTATGTTAAACATAAACCCAAAGGATTACATATACCTTCAGTGAAATAAGACTGGCAACAACAGGAAGAATAAATTTAAGCAACTCNCAAAACAAAGAGAACCTCTCAATTTAGTTGAAGAAAGCACCATGGGACCATTCAAGTAAGCATATTATACAGAGTGATCTACTTGTGTTTTGTGGTTTTTTTACACCTGTTCTTGGATAATTGCAAACTCTGGTGCCAATTCTCTTTATGTTAAACATAAACCCAAAGGATTACATATACCTTCAGTGAAATAAGACTGGCAACAACAGGAAGAATAAATTTAAGCAACTCATGTAAGCTATCTCTCTCTCTCGCCACAGAAACTTTAGAAATCTTCCTGCAGGACACGTGGTCCTTGATTTCTTGCAGTTGAAGGCACACTGCATAAAACCAAATTCATAAGTAATTTGGTGGAAGATCAATGAGAAAAATGATGACACATGAAGTTGACATTTTCATTATTACTGCTTATAAAAGATGCTATGACATTTTTCATGAACAGAGTAGCATCTACTTTTCTTTCAATTTACATTACACCACTAGTATGAAAATGTCCGTATATATACGTAAACTTTGAGTTTTCAGTGATTTAATTTGGACAGTTCCCTTTCAATGAATCTGATCTATTGGTTTAATTCACAGGTGTTGCATTCTGGCAACATAATCTTGCAAACTGGATATCCTTTACTACGTGCTGCTGTTCCTTATACTAGATAAACATAGAGAATGGGATTTACATCACTTGAATTTAGATTTCTGCCTGTAGCTGAAGTTAGGCTCGCTTTATGGGGGCCTGGGGAAAATAGACTCTTTTGGGGTATAGTTCTTCTGATACACTTCTAGCTCACTTTATTTGCATACATAAGGATGAGATTAATACTCCAGAAGCTTATAGCACCACAAATATAGACATATAAAATACAGATATCTATATAGAATCACAGCTTGATGAATTATGCCAGGGCACAATGGAGGCTGGAGGCTCCTTGAGGTTGTGGGGGCAGGGAGGGGAGAGCAGTGGAGACTCCCTGGGGCAGCAGGTGCCCATCCCTCCACCGCAGCCAGGAGCAGGGCTGACAGGGGCAGCGGAGCAGCCCCAGCCCCAGGCATCAGGCACCTCACTGGGAATGGGGACATGACAAGGCCGGGCTGGGACATGGGCCTGCATGTGGGGTTCGTGTTCCACATTAACAGAGGACATGGTCTGGCATGGGCATTGCTATGCAGCATCTGCAGCAGAGCTCGGAAGGGGAACAAGCAGAGAAACCCCAGCTTAAAAGCAGATCTCAAGAAAAAGTGGTTTCAAAATGCATGGAAATACTAGAGCCCTATTAATATTTTATTTTTTCTGGAACAACTGTGAGTTTTGCAGTTACTTTATGGAATCCTTTTTATCTGTTCAACCTGGGGTTTCTCCTGTTAAAATAAAGACTGTGTGACATCTAACAGCTGAGAAACCTCCTGTGAAAACTGTTTGCAGCTGAAGTTAATTTCTGATGCATCTTGAATAGGTAAAAGTTTTTGTTTCAGAGAATTTGTTAATTAATTAGCCTGTCACTACAAAAATCTAATAGGCAAGACTGAAATTTATTTAACAAAATGAATAATAATTAATTATATGCCTACAAAGTATTTCTTCTCCTGTAGGTTCTGGAAACACTTTGAGGCCTGCTAGCCCAATCTGAACTAGCAGTAGGATGCTTACATCGCTGTGTTTATAAGTAATTACAGCAGTCTTTCTTCACTAGCAAAGCTACAAATGAGATTATTTTTTGTGCTTTAGAAAAGGAAAAAAATGCAACTTCTTCAGTTTTAACATCAGGGAGGAATTAGATATCCAGTAAACTAGAAATTTAGGAGTAGCAATGGGCTTAATACTATGAAAAGTATTATTGAGTGTCACGGTTTAGGCCCAGCCAGAAACAAAGCGCCAGTGGGATGGGGAGGAAAAAATGTAATGAAACCTGTTGGGTCAAGACAAGGACAGGGAGGGTTCACTCACCAGTTATGGTCACGGGCAGAAAACAGACTCAACTTGGGGAGAAAAAATCAATCAAAACAGCACAGGATAGATCTTAAGAACACCTTCCCCTACTCCTCCCTCCTTCCTGGGCTTGAGTCCCCTCGCTCCCCATTTCTCTCCCTTCTCCCCTCAGCAGTGCAGGGTGACAGGGAATGGGGGGCGCAGTCAGTCCATCACATGCTGTCTCTGAGGCTCCTTCTTCCTCAGATGGGGAGGGCTCCTCACACGCTGCCCCTGCTCCAGCACAGGGTCTCTCCCATGGCAAACAGTCCCCCACGAACCCCTCTGATGTGTGTATTTCCCACGTGGTGCAGCCCCTCAGGAACGCACCGACCCAGCACGGGCTGCCCACAGAGTCACGGTCTGCTTCACAAGTAGGCACCTCCCCTGGTGTGGGGTCCCTCATGGGCTGCAGGTCCCTCTCTTCTCCACTGTAGTCCTTCACGGGCTGCAGGTCCATCTCTGCTCCTCCGTGGTCCTTCATGGGCTGCAGGTCCATCTCTGCTCCTCCGTGGTCCTCCACGGGCTGCAGGTCCATCTCCTCCTTGCCATGATCCTCCATGGGCTGCTCCACTGCGATCCTCCATGGGCTGCAGGGGCACAGCCTGCCCTCTCCGCGTGGGCTGCAGAGGAATCTCTGCTCTGGCTGCCTCCACCTCCTGCTTCTGCACTGACCTTGTCATCTGCACAGGTGTTCCTCTCATGTCCCCCTCCTCCCTCCCCTGTAGGTCTTTTAGCAGTTCTTTGTCCCCTTCCCAAATACGTTATCGCAGAGGTACATCTACTGTCTTTAAATGGCCCAGGCTCAGCCTGAGGCGGGTCTGACTTGGAGCAGCTTCTCACAGGGACCACCCATGTAGCCCCTGACCTTCTACCAAAGCCCCGCCACACAGACCCAGCACACTGAGACATACTTACATGTGCTTATTCCCACAATGAACCTATATTTACTACTGATCATTTTTACAGAAACACTTGCTTTATTTTCTTCAGAAAATGTTTATGAAAGTACACAGGGGCCCAAGGGCTAACTAGACTGAGTACTGCAAACGAGCAGCTATGCTTTGTCTACAGTGAATGAGTTGCATCAGAATTACATTCAGCTCCCCTTACCAAATAAACACACACACACACACAGAACTGTCTAAAATCAGACAGTTTGGAAATACCTTGCATGAAACATGCCTAGGCATCCCAGAAACTTCAGCTCTTGGATGAAGGTAAATGCATTTGTACACCCAAGATCCAAAAGCTAGATTTTGTCCCTGATGTTTTATGAACAAATGGATGTGAGTTTTCTGAAACAAATGGATGGGACCTGCTTTTTCCTTGGCAGATAGACCCTTACCCCATAATAGCTTACAGATTAGAGAAAGCAAGACTTTAAAGGGGCTCACAGATACATCCAGCACATTTCAGGAGATTGCTCTAATCAGGAGACCAGGCTTGACGCTTTTAAGGTTGTGCCATGGTGTGCTGATATCCAGTGAAGCTGAGTCAGCAGTATAAGGAGGTGTCTTAGCCTTGATTGTGTACATGATTTTAATTATGTTCTGATTAACATACGAAATTTATTGCTTATGCGGCACCTATTTTAAAAGTATCTTTTCATTATTTTCCCATAAGCATGCTATGTCCGATAGGATTTGTTGCATTATCCTCCCTTTCAAAAAAAAGCAGTGATAATAAGTGGACTCTTTATGTAATTAAATCTTTAGACGGCCCTGTATGGAGTACAGAGTATATCTGCACTAGGTGAGTTGGAGGAAAGGAGCAATGCAACACCTGTACTGAGCTAATTTGCATGTTTGACCCACTTCTATGAGCAGCGTGTTTAATAGCCAACCTGCTGCAGGAGAATTGTACAGATGATGAATTAACATTGCCCTGTGAGCATTCTCTAATAATATTGTGTTAAATTCCTGCCCTAAATTCACACTTCATGGAGATAAATACCACTGCCACCATCTCTTTTATTTTTAATCATTATTCTGCCACTGTAGATACAGACATGTGAACAGGATTTGAACTCTCCTTTCTTCTTTTTTTTTTCC
>VZSC01019401.1:142545-180877 GCA_013398225.1 Steatornis caripensis
CAAACAAGGGGAAAGGGGACTAAGGTGGAGTATTTCTCCTGCCTGCCACAGTTGCTCCCTACGAGAACCTGTCACAGCCACGTTAACGTCTTAGCTGGGGCAAGCCCACAAGAACAACAGCCTGAGATCAAACTTGTTAGATCAAGGAGTGGAAAATCCTGCCCCAGTGGCTGGGCTGATGGGCACCCTCCCTACTGCTGAGGGAAGACAGGCCACACACCTGCAAACTGAAGGCTCTTAGCAGCACAAAGGCTAAGCAAAAGCAGCAAAGCACTCTGCAACACCATGCATACAGCAAATAAGCACGGAACATCACCATTGTCTGATGAGGCTGTAAAGTATGAAAATCCTTTTCTGAGCTGTGAGTCATAAAACAATTTTGTTGGTGCAGCCATTCATCAGCCTCAGCTCTCTAAAATTAGATATTTGGGATCCAAATCAGCAGAACATTTTCTGCATGTGCATGGAATTCACACAAAGCTTTAGATGCAAAATGTGTTTATTCTTTTCCTTGTCTTTAGGAACATCATAATTTACTCAGCTTGTAAAAGTCTTAGAAAAAGTCTTAGAACATCTTGAAAGACAATGGAAAAATTCAGGAAAAAAATCATTATTTTAAGAGCATTCAGTAACCAGACACTTCTGAACCTCTTTTAACCAAGAGCTTCCACAGTTAATATCATCTTACTTTAAATTTTTTAGACTTTTAGTATCCTGTATCACCATTAACATCATAATTCAAAGTATGTTACATTTTGATCTATGTGCTTATATTGGGTTTGCTTGGGAATGTTTTGTAGCAGGGGAGCTACAGGGTTGGCTTCTGTGAGAAGGTGCTAGAAGCTTCCCCTATGTCTGCTGGCCAAGTCTGAGCCCATCAGCCCATGGTGAAGACCATGGAGAGGCAAGCTGTGCCCCTGCAGCTCAAGGAGGTCCATGGTGGGGCAGATCTCCATAGGCAGCCCGTGGAGGACACCACACCGGAGCAAGTGTGTGCCCAAATGAGGCTGTGACCCTGTGGGAAGCCCGCGCTGGAGCAGGCTCCCGGCAGGACCTGTGGCCCTGTGGAGAGAGAGGAGCCCACACTGGAGAAGATTTGCTGGCAGGGCTTGTGACCCCATGGGATGGACGCACGCTGGAGCAGTTCATGAAGAACTGCAGCCCATGGGAAGGACTCATGTTGGAGAAGTTCGTGAGGGACTGTCTGCTATGGGAGGGACCCTATGCTGGAGCAGGAGAAGCGTGTGAGGAGCCCCCTCTGTCTGAAGAGGAAGGAGCGGCAGGGACAGTGTGTGATGAACTGACCACAACCCCCATTCCCTGTCCCCCTGCGCCACTGGGGATGGAAGAGGTAGAGAAAATCAGGAGTGAAGTTGAGGTGTTTTAAGATTTGGTTTTATTTCTCATTACCCTACGCTGATTTGATTGGCAATAAATAAAGTCGAGTCTGTTTTGCCCATGATGGTATTTGCTCAGTGATCTCCCTGTCGTTATCTTAACCCACGAGACTTTAGTTGTATTTTCTGTCCCCTGTCAAGCTGAGGCAGGGAGTGACAGAGTGGTTTGGTGAGCACCCAGCGTCCAGGCAGGGTCAACCCATGACCCTGCTCTTCTAATGTTTTGAAGTAATTAAAGAGCAGTATAATATTTACTCTGGAAAGTCCAAGATGTTCTCTTAATTTCTTTGTAAACAAAGGTAAACAGCTCTATTCTTTATCTAGCTCCAGAGTAGTCTTCATTAAAAAGAAAATAAAAACCCCCAAAACAAACAAAAATCCCCACAAGCTGACATGCTGTCTCAATTTCATTTATTTGGATTTCATTCCCATAAACACTTCATTCTCAGCCACTAGCATGTCCACTTGAAATATGGCTTCCTTGTTCTCTATTCATCTAAATTACCCCTTTTACATGCTAGCCATTTAGAATCTTTAGAGATTCTTGGTTTTGGCAATCTTTGACCAAAACCAAGTTAAGAACATATAAGCAAGATAGATGCATATGCTAAGAAATGTAGATTAAAACAAGACAATTGCATTTACATCAGTGTATCACAGTATTTTAGATTGTCATTTTTGCTGATATTTATATCCACAACGATCTCTGCACATGATTCATAGTTAACACACTGTGTCTTGATGCCAACGATCTTTTTATGCGGTTTGAAGGTGACTTTTTAGCTTTCCCATGTACTCAGCTACCTATAAAAATGTCTATTAAATTTTTTTACATTTATGATAAATTTAACTGTATTTTCAGAAAAGAGAGCTCATTTTTATTGCTGTTGGCTGAGCTAATTTTAAACATGGTCCTACTGCTTTCTAATAAAATTTTGTCTTCTACTTCTCCTTTCTGAGCTTCTTTTTGGATTTTCAGGCACCTATAGAATATGGGGCGTTTTCCCATTAATTTCTCATTTGAAAGACGACATGAGAAAAAAAAAAAGATGTTTTAAATGTTTTGACTGTAGAAGACAGTCAATAAATCTGTAAGTACATATAAAAAAACCTATAGCTTTCTCTTGGGAGTGCAGCAATTAGAAAAAAAATTAACAGAATGAATGAAAAAATATTTTTCCTAAGGCTTGTGAATGGTTAAAAACATGAAAGCATGCACAAAGAAGGGGGAAAAAAGCCTGTAATGGTACCTAGACTGCAGATTCAACAAGAATTCAGTCACATAGATTGACAAAATATTTGAGTTGTTGTCACTACCAATGGATACCAAAAACCTGTTTAAAGTAGCAGCACTGCGATTTTCCCAGCTGTGCCCTCAGAGTTTTTCCTTGCTTTCTGTCTTCAGAGTCACACTGCGTTTTCAAAGTGTTAGTTGAACAATGCCCTGTTTCTGCATTGTAAGGCAGAACAGCAATGTAGTGTGGTACAATACAGATTTACTGTAAGGCATTATAAGGTAATGGGGAACTTCTAACGATCTCCATTTATCACTTTGAAGTGAAAAATTCACCTACACCACAGGGAGAGAAAACATTAAACTCTTGCTATAATATTTAAAAAAATCAGAAGAAAACTCAATTGGTCTTGAACTCTGTCTCTAGCAGGAAGAAGAATCAATTGCACGTTCTATAGAGTCCACAGTTTAAATGAGAATCACAAAGAAATACTCAGTTTAACTCCAAATGAGTTGGTATTTCTACACAGCACAATGTAGAGACAGTGACTAGCACTCCTAGATAGATCACATAGGAAACAGCTTTAGGGTTTTTTTCTGCCAAAATCTGTATAGTATGTTACAGATACACTTGTCAGCTTCTACATGTTTGGCGAATTTGCTACAAGACTGACAAATCGACGGCTACTTCACAGTACCCCCAAAAGCCAAGACTCAATACCAGGGCTGACGTTTTTCATTATCAGCAACATGGATCACACAAAGTACACTTTCAGCAAATGTGCAGATGATATCAAATTAGAAATGACACAAAAAAAGGCAGAGCTTAGTCCAGAAGGACTTTGATAAATTTGAGGACTAAACTAATAGAAAGTTCTTGACATTCAACAAGGAGTGTGAAGTCTTATGCCCAAGGGTGCAATAACCCTCTGTGTGGGTGCAGGCTGTGGGGCAGCTGGCTGAGCAGCAGCCCTGCTGAAGGACTATAAGCTTGGGGAGTACAGCGGGTGCCTAGTGAGAGACAAACACTGCACCCTTACCACAGTTACTGTAAGAGACATAGTGTGCTACTTGGGCTACTGGTGAAGCCGCACCTGGAGTACTGTGTTTTGTTTTGGGCCCCCATGTCAAGAGAGGAGTGAAGATCCAGCCAAAGTCTCCCAAAAGGATGAGTGCCCTTGACCTACAAGGAGAGGACGGGAGAACTGAACTTTTAGTTTTACGAAGACAGAGTATAGAGGTGATCTCCTAGCAAAGCCACAACTCTTTGCATGGAATTTACAAAGAGAAGAGAGACAAACTCTCTTGCCAGGCAACAAGGAGTGATGGGTACATGCTGCAGCTTGGATGGTTTTATTAGATTTAGGGAAACTTTTCCTAATGGAATAGTTCACCATTTGATCAGGTGACCCAGACAGATTATGGATCTCCATCCTCGGAGGTCTTCAAGACTCATCTAACAAAGCCCTGGCAGACCTGTTCTTTTCTCAGCAACAGTTTTGCTTCAAGCAGGAAGCTTGCTCCGATGCCCACCAGACCTCTCTTCCAATTAACTTACCTATGATTCTATAGTCCTGTGTTAACACGATTATAGAGCTACTCAGTTTACATTCTAAGCAGGTCTGGTACCACCACCCATTACTGAGATCCCCCTATGTTACCATGATTTCTGCTTCCTGCCTACTTTTCCCCGTTATGAACTAAGCACTGACACTGTAGGCTTTGTCTTTGTTCTGAATTTTTTGTTTGAAATTTTTCACCTAAAAGAGTTGTCTTTTTCAAAAGGGAAACTAAGGTGAAAGTTGTTCTTTTTACAAAGTAAATTAAGAGATGCTGAGAACAGTTTTTTGGAACTATCCATATTTTACAGTACAGATATGAAAATGATAGCAGGATGCATATTTTAAGAGGATTTTTTTTGAAATATACCCAAATTTAGGCAGATTGTTAACAAACACATAAGCTGGTCACAAAAGACATTTGGTAAGCAAAAAATTCAGGTGGTATTATCTGCAACCGAAGAAGTTCCGCCTCAAACCTCTAGAAAGCTAACAAGCAGTTGCAGCTCCAGGACTGCTGAGGACAAGACTGGTCAGGAAAAAGAGTCATTTTAGCTTTGTATACAGGCTATGTCTATATTAGCAAATAAGGTTTGGTCCTGGGGTTGATCCTTCTCACACAATTATCCATGTGTGTTTTTGACCCATATCAGTAAACATTCTCCTATAAAATATTGAGGCTCTGAGCACCGTTTCCAACACCCAGTGTGAGATAGATCATTCTAAGCCTGACACCTGAGATGAAGGTCTTAGAAGGAAATCCACAAAGAAATGAATCATTCTGATTGAGAGCTGAATTTAAATGGCATGCAGTAAGTATGGCATGGGGTCACGTAGTGAACAAGACAAAAAAACATTGAAGAGCATAGCTATGCTGTTCACAAATCAGCTGTGCGGGTTCATGTGGAAGAGAAGATAATATATGAGCATATAGCTAAGGAAGTGAAGCATAAACACAAAGGACTGAAGTATCACAATCTTCAAAATGGCATCCCGATTTGAATTTGCAGTCTTAATTAAGTTTTTTTTATGTAGCAAACCTAATCCTTTTTCTTTTTCTGGCTTGATTTTCTTCTACCCCCCTGCAGCAGAGCTTTGGGACGAGAGGATATAAAATCCACAAAAGAAAAGCCCCCAGAAGCAGGAAATTAGCTTCCAAGAGTTTGACTCTATCCAGCATTATGAAGTTTTCTTAAAGACTGGAACAAGGAGAAGAGTTGGAGCACGCTTCCACATTGCACTCCTATCCTGGACGGGATTTCACTTATTTCTTCTGTTTCCTGTGTGAGTAGCACCTTCCTTTCCTCCAACATTTGTATACAACTCAAGGTGTCATACATTGTTGTTGCTGAAATCCATCTCAAGTTCACAACTACCTTCGCTCCCTACCTCCTTATCAGCCTCTCTAGCTTTGACAGTATCAACATTGCAGTATATAGATCCCTGGTATATTGAAAAGCAAAACTGCAAATTTAATGTTTAAAAGCCACTGGAAATTCTGGTCTTGGTCTCAGTGAGACTGAAAAAAAGCCACTGGAAATTCTGGTCTTGGTCTCAGTGAGACTGAAATTTCCTCCTGAAAAAGGAAGACAGGCTGGCCTGTTGATTCTCATAATCCTTTTCATAATTAATCCATTATAGTTTTCTAAAAGACAGATTAAGTGGTCGCAGAATTTCCAGTTTGCTGTATCACATGTGCACTGCCAACAGAAAGTCTTATACTGATTGTGTAAAGGTGTTTTTAATACTTGTTTATTAAGCCAACATAGTTTATCAATGATTTATAAAAAGCATTTCCTTGGCAGAAATTCAGTCTAGATTGCCATGAGACACATATACCAGGTTTCTGTCATGAACCATGCTTATGTCTCTCTGCACATATTTAATCAGCAAAGACACACAGATTTAGGCTGGCCTGGCTTACAGCCACATAACGTTGGAGCAGGGCCCAGTTTTGGAAACCAAACTTTCTGACCAAGTCAGCTTGAGTGAGAATCATTAGTTTGTGACTCCTGGCAGACTCAGTGGTGTGTGTGGAGCTCCATAACAATTTGTCTGTATTGATCCTGTGGATGCTGTGTGAATTTCTAATCCAATAGTTTGGGAATCTTTGTATTGTGATCTGTTTAGCTGTGTAGATGTGCTTGCTATTTGCTGCAGAGCTTCTGCAGTGATGGTTGTTCTGCATAGCTTCAGGCAACGGTATTGGGGAGCAGGAATAAAGAAGGGCTCTAGGGAAAATGCATCTGTGATCAACCAGGTCTATTAAACTTTTCAGCTAGCAGTACATATGAGTATTTCAACTGCTTGGCTCAGTTATGTGAGTTGTTTTCATTGTGTAGTAAATCTACAGTATCAGAGTGAGATTTTGTAATGTGTATAAGAAACCTCTTCATATGATTACGTTGTTAATACTTTATTGTATGCAATTGCCATTGATTTGGACATCATCCTGGGGTGGCTGCGTGGAAGACATTTGTAAACATTTACGTAAATGATTATATTTGCTTAATGAACAGTAGTCATGGAAAGTAATCACCACCATCATTTTATACCATTCTCCTTAGCATGGCACAGAGACCACTGTACTTTCATCAAAGAAGAAATACTGAGCGTAAGAAGAAGATAAGGGTACTTAAGACAGACACAAAGCTGATAGTTAGGAGTGCTGTTGTGAAAGGGTCTGTAAGGAACTGTAAAAGTTTTGAAGACATGCTGAAAAACAGAAAGAATGAAGAGGGTTTCAACTACCCCCAGTGATTTCTAACACATGCCATGTAAAGACTGCACTGAACAATAAGAGATAGACAGTGATTTAGAGGCCAGATGTTTCTATGAATGAGCTTGATCACGCCACAGCAGCTGAAAATACTGAAGATGAAAAAGAGAGAGGAGAAGAAGGAGGAGTACCTGGGAGAGATTGAAGGGAGGGAGGATATTATAATGGAGATTTATATTGTCACAATTTGTAGCGATATTGGAATAAAAAGTAGAAGCAGATTCTTTAAGCCCAAATGAAAGGCACATCAAGGGGAAGAGAAAGCAAAGTAATTCATACAAAAAAATTGCTAGCAAATATGTTGAGGCAGGCATGTTAATCCACAGAGCATTTCTGCTTAATTTTCAAAGCAAAACCTGCCTAGCACTGTAATAGTTTATCCAGCTCTGTAGCATCACAGATACAATTATTCAGGCTGGAAGGGAACTCACAATGCCTCTACTGTAACTTCCTGTTCAAAACAGGATCTACACCAAGTTCAGACCAGGTTTCTGAGGGCTTTGGCCTGGCAGGTCTGTAAAATATGCAAGGACAGGAGTTATGAAATCTCTCTGGGCAACCTGTTCCAATTTTTCCTACTGACTTTTTTTCCTCCCACCATGCACCTCTGTAGAGACCCTGACACCATCTTCTCAGTAACTTCCATGTTGCAAGGCTGCTGTCAGGTTCCCCCAAGGCCATCTCTGCTCCAGGCTGCCCAGCTCCCTCAGCCTGTCGTCTCAGGGCAGGTACTCCAGTTGAGAGCACTGGATTTTATCCTGGAGTCTCTCCGGGACTGAGTAAACCAGAAGCTGTCTAACAAGTTCTAAGTAAAGGAGAACAACCCCTTCCCTTTTAGCACAGCCCAGGATGCTGTTGGCTGTTGCTGGTGCCAGGGCTCACCGATGGCTCAGGCTTGATTCACTGCCCATGAACCATGGCGTTTATCTGCCTCCTCCTCCTCCTGTTTACTAATAAATATACTATAACGAGCAGGTCCCAGGATAGCATCCTGTGGTGCTTCACCTGCTTCAGGTATTCGGGTAGAGCACAACACATTGACCACTATTGCATGGGCTCGACAGCTCAGCCAGTTTCTCACTGAGCTGGTAGCCTCCCAATCTAGACAGTGCTATGTGTTTTAGTGCTTGAGTTGCAGACATGAGAATAGATGTTTAATGCACCTGTCAAAGAGCTTCTGACAAGCAAAGAGCAGTGCTCCCCTTGCTGTGAACAGTTTGTGCTAAGTGTAAAGACACAACTGGGAGTTGTAGGTTTTGAGGCAAATGTGAGTAAAATAAGCCTCTTCACTGGTCCTAATGATTTCATAGGAGTTTTGATTGCCTGCAGAAGGCCATAAATTGGCCCAAACCAAAGCATCTTAAACTTTTTAAGTAACTATCAGAAGCTGTCAATCACCTCAGTCCCTCCATGGGGCTTTTTAGTCATAAAATGGTAAATGGCCAAATATATCTGTTCTTTTGTAACTAGTTCCAGTATTTTTCATGTCAACATTGAAATGCAAATGAATGCAAATGTTATTGCAAGTTCTGTTACATTTGAAAACTAAGTGAATATACCATGGATGGCATTGCACGTCATGGGAGCCACTCTAACTGAACAGACTGTTAGGGGAAATGTTACTGCATGCAATTGAGATGCTCTGTTGCTGAGCTCTGCCCAAAAATACGCCTGCATCTGTCGAGCAGAGTTGAGAGAAAATCCCTGAAGCAAGCACAGCCATTTTCTTCCTTCAAACTTTGCCCATCGCAGCTGGAATTTCACTACATCACTCTAAATGAAAGAGGGGTAAAAAAAGTTTCTGGTCTTATACACTCAATCTTAGACCCCTACTTCAAACTGACTTCACTTGATATTAGAGTGATGTTTAAGGTGCCTGAATCAAAGCATTTATTACACTGTTTATATGTACAGTTCATGGAGCAAAAACATCCTAAAGACAGAAATGGTTTAAATCTGTCTTAGATTTACCTCTGCTGATATTATTATAGGTTCACCAGCCATTGTAGGCTGGCTAGGAGTTTAGAACCTGTAGTAATTTGCATTCCTCCTTTTTTATCATTTAATGTGCTTTTTTATGTGGAAAAGCATGAAATACAGCAAAGTGTTCCCATTGTTTTTTCTCTCCACTTCAATCTTTGAAAATACAAAATGAGGAAAACTTGCTTGGTTTTCCTCTTTCTCCAGCGTATTCACCAAAACTGAGTCACCCAGTATACAAGTCACAAAGACAGGCCAAGGATATAAAGTATTTCAGAGAGCAGGTAGAGCATCCCAGAGCCTTGTCAAATTGTAGGAATTTATAATATAATTTTGAGTTAGTGTATTTAGAGTTTTCCCAAATAATTTTTTGGATCGCATAGCTTAGCTATGTGATGGTTTATATGAACTATAAACATCCATTTGAAAGAAAATTATTCCAACGTGGCTTTGTCCTAAGGCCTTTGGCATGTGGGAAGTGCAATGGTGTGTTTTTGGTGAAAAACTTGTGAAAATTTAAACTCTGTGGGAAAAAGAAAGTTTTAAAAATCAACCTTCAAATTGTTAGTGAATTAAGAGACATAAATATGAATTCCCTCACATAATTTTTGTTCTAAAAATATAAGCCTCTGAATAGTCTGTATTTCCACTTACTTTGAAAACCTCTGCTGTGCTGGCTGATTCATTCAGTCTTTTTCAGCTCTTCAAAGTTGCAGATATAATTGTTGAGGACTTGCACCTATTTCTTCTGATCTATTACAAATAAAAATGATGGATGAGTGGGTGAATCTTCGTCCTTAAGAAGATAAAATTTTCATATTTAGTGTTGATTTTCACTTGCATCCAACCTCGTTAGTTACACTTTCTGAAAGACTTGTATTTTGTTTCATATTGTAAGTTATGAGTCTACGACCCCTATTAAACAAAGTACTACTGTTTTAAATACAATTCAGATAAAAATACGCATCATATAAATACACATTAAAAAGAGAAAATCCTCAGTAACATACAAATAACACTGAAATTAATGAATGGAAATTCAAACTGGGAAAATTCAACAGAATTTCACTTTTGCATCAAAAATCTGATGTAGCTCTATTCTGGACAGATATATTTAGGCTAACTGCATATCAACCAGTTTAATTACAACACTTGTACTTCTGTTATTGCTAAAAATATAGAGAACAGATCAATGTTACACTATGAAGAAAATGAGGTATCTTATCAGAGGTAGGAACTATTTAAATTAACTAGCCTTTACCTGTGCTATTAATTTTTGTCTTAATTAATGATCTGCTAAAAATACTACATAGTTCTTTTACGGTAATGATCCTAATTTGAATTCAAGTGTGCTTCTTTAGTAGAAAATATTCTTTGCATTTTCTAGTAGTTGTAGGAAAGCATACAAATGAAAACACTGTAACTTTATCTGAACATATCTGGATAAATTACATATCTGTATTTCTCAGGACTTTATTTGGTGTGCTGAAAAATACATTATATTTGATTTATTGGTTGCATTAAATAGGTGGCCATTAAAAGGTCAAATTCCCAAGGTACTCTGGCATTGAGGACAGTGCAGCTAGGCTGACCTACTTTAGCTGTGGATCTGGCCCACAGTTCAGAAGACAGAATGCTCCAGGGATCTCCATTTATTCAAGGTTATGAGTGGGACTTAAATTCACTTCTAAAAGACAGAATAATTTAGAAGAGGAATGGCTGAGCAGAAAAGGAGAGAGGAATAAGGGACTTAAACAACGAGCCAGATGTGTACAAGCATTTGCAACTTAATAATGCAGACATGTACTCAATGCGCTTTTAAAAGCATCAAGAACCAAGAATTCAGTGTTCAAAACTATTGCCTAAGCATCTGTCCATATCTTGAACTATTTCCTTATTTAAATTTGGTCATCGAGATAAACCGTATATAATTGAACCAGTTGCTTACATCAATACACAGAACCTTTAGAAGGGTATTGGAGTGGTCTGTGAACATGTGTCAGGGAAAAAAATTATAATAAAGCTAAAGCAGACATACTTACTGGTAAAACAATGGTACCACATCAGAGACACAACTGGGAAAAAGAATTCCCTTTGATGGGAGTTTTGTCTCCTTTTCAGTGGTCACTCAAAGTAATGTTTTTTGTTGTTGGGTTGTTTTTTTAAAATATGTTATTATTCTTGACATGTGTTAGCTGTTGTACATAGATCTAAGACAATTAACAGAAATCTGACTGTGAATTCAGGAGCGGAAAAGACATATCAATTATTTCTTAGAAATAGCTTATGACTAGCTTGTATTTACCGTGACATTTTTTTATTGACACAAGCACATCACAAATGATAAACAGTTTTGTCAAAGAACTTCAAGGAGATATTAGAACTGACAATTTCTGCTACCAAATTTGCATCTTAATGAACTTTCTGATGATGCAGCCCACTGCTATTCCAGTGCCTTACTGGAAGTGGCATATTTTATGTTCACTGCTCGGTTCTATCCTGTAAAACACCGCAGGGAAGGAGTGGGCTGAGAGAGACGGCAGCTAGGCTCAGAAGACAAAAAGGTGATGGCAGAAAACACAGCTGGCCTCTCAGCTTTTACATTAGAGGCTTGATAAAAGTGCCCAGCAGGTGCGTCCAGGGTTTGTCCCTTCACTTGGCACCCAGCCTGCCTGTCCCCCTAGCAGGCAGCGTGCTCCAGGGACAGCTGGCTCTTCAGGCACCAAAGACAAGACCGAATCCTGCTCTCTTCAGTGAAAGTGCTCACAGGCTGACCACAGCTCACTACTCTGATCTCTTCTTTCAATCCTGCATCTGTTGCAAACCGGACTCCCTTGCGTCGCCTAGTCATGCGACTCAGCTTGACAGTAATGCTGTCATTTGGTTCTTTTGCTCAGGGCATCATCGCAGCAGAGTTAGCCTTTCAGTGCTTATCAGCCATACAACCGAACTCCTATTTACATGATCTGCTTTTAGGCATCATATCACTGTTTTTAATCTCTTCTCTCCACATTTGAAAGACTAGAGCCGGAGGAGGCACATGCATGAGCATCTTTCTCAAAGCAGTGCACAGAAGTACAGTTAGACTTTGCTTCTGGTTTCCTGTGTCCATGAAGCGAAATATGGGTCAGGATCAGAGACGCACATTCTCCTGAATTGCCCCTACTCGGCTGCTCCCAGCATCACCCAGAAGATTAAGGGCAGGATTTTACCCTGAGCAAATAATTTACGAGCTGTGACTGCCAATTCATAGAAAAGTAGGGAAAAAATACCTGGACAACAGCTATCAGCGGGTGATAAACGACTCAAATGGTATTTTACCAGACTATTCATTCTAATGTGAAGCTGCTTATACAGTCAGTGTTTTTTCTTTCTCTGCATCTCTTCCCTCATCTCCCCTTTTGGCATATCGCTTCCTTGGCTTTGGAAGCAGTCTGTGCTGCACTGCAGGACTAGTGGTGCCTTCGTGGCTAGAAGGGGTGGACTAGAGTATACAACAATGTGGAAAAGCCTACTAAAATGGGCTGCAGGCTAGTCTGGGAGGTGCAAGACACAGCTTCTGCTTCCAACAAAACTATTAGCAGATATTGCACTACAAAGCAGTACAGTGCTTTTTTTCCTAGAAGCCTGACACTAAGAGGAGAAAGTAAGCAAGATTGGGCTTCCTTTCTAAAAACAAAAGGATCAGTCAAAGGTGTACAAGAAAATTACTTAGGGATGTTATCTATCTGATAACTTTAGAAATCTTGATACACTAGAGGTAGTTTGCATTTGAAATGAAATGCAAAGCCAGAATGGGTTTTGTGGTATGGTTGAAGACCCATCCCTTGCTCACTTGTTCCTGGCCAGGCTGGTGAGCACCTTGCTCTGTGTACTCTGCAGATACCTTCTTAAGCACTTGTCTTTCGTCAGACAAATTACTGCCAAACACAGGTCCAGGAAGTGGAGCTGCAGTCTCCATTTGACAGCAGGGTACCCAAAGCTTCAGGGTGCAGCACGGAGCTGAAGCTTCCTTCACTGCTACACCACCAGTTAGCCTGTAAGAAAGAAAAGCCGTTTTCTTACCTAGTGACAATCAGAAAGGGTGTCTGGATTCAGGTACATATATCTGCATGAGAGTAGAACTTTCTGAATTTTTCTCAGTCCCAGTATTCCTCTGAAGTAAACAGGTTATATTTTGCATCAAAGTAGGACACAAGACTCACATAAAACTCACGTTATCATCTGCTTATATTAGTGTGTTCTGATGCTGAACAAAATCCAGAATAAAAATCCAAAGAGCGCTCTTTAGCTGTTCCGTGTTCAGTCACTTATATTTCATTTCTGCAGAGTTAAGCCGTATCACCTGCTTTTGCCAAGGCAAATTAATTTATTTATTTGCTTAGTGTTCATTGCTGCTTTTAAACTAGAATTACTGTGTTCAGTGGACTTGATCCTACATCGGTGTATGTTAACATAGCCCCAGCTATTTTCAAGAGAAGTAGCTTCTCATGTCCATGTGATAAATATTTGTCTACAAGGCAGAAATGTAAGGCTTTCTTAGTGCTCTCAGCAGAAATGCTAACAGTGGATTGGCGCAGAAATCTCATTCTGCTCATTCTGCGTTTGTGCAAGGTAATGCATCACCTCTGGAAACTGAAGGAGCTTGTTGCCCAGGGCAAGCAGCTTCTGTGGGGAGCCTGGATGACCCACAGCAGCTGGAGAACCAGTTTCAGGGTTTGTACAAGGCCCTGGGGCCTAGGCCACTTGCAGAAGTTACTCAGTTACTGTTACTGGTGGTGCAGAGAGCCTCCTTCACATTTTACAGCTAAACAGGGTGGCTTCTGTTGTAGTCAGGAGAAGGAGAGGCAGTTATCTAACAAGTAGCTTTCCAGGATGGTGCTTTACTTGCCATTTGAGTTACTACTGAGATAAAGGAGAGGAAGAGGAAGGGGGAGGTGTGAGGTTTTTTTCCCACAGCGTACTAAAAGCATCAGCATTTGCCAGCTAAAAAGAGATAAATAAAGTGTTTTAACTCCAAAACAGGTAGCATGGAGAATATGAAATAAAAACACAAGCTCCCCAAGCACCTGTGAGATGAGGGGAATGGTGCCTCAGGGGAACTTGCAGGGATGGGACAGCACTCTGCCCTCCTCCGCTCTGGTCCTTCTCCTGGGGTCACTCCTGTCCCCAGCTCTAGCTTGTAGCATCGAGCTATCTCAGCAAGATACACGGTTCTCCTCTGCAAACAACATTTATCTTTCAGTTTGAAGCAGGGCATCATAACAGGATGTCCTTTGAGACTTCTCCATGTGCGTTGAACTTGATTTTTACCAATGCTCTGTATTTGCTCTGCATAGAGAAAATTAATTCACATTGATTCCCAATGAAGGAAGAAGTCAGTATAAAACAAAGACAACTGGAAATATCTGGGATTTTCTCTCAGAAAAAAATATGAGGCTGAAATCTCCTCACCTTGCTATGTCCCAGGCAGAGCAGACAAAACAACAACAAAAAAAAGGGGTTTATCCTTCTCAGCAAATAAATTCCAGAGATCTTCCTAAATCTCTCTGTGGCCTAGCACATGCTACAATACACCAGCATATTAGTATTACAGCAAAGAATTCAACATATTTTTCATTATTTCTTTTTTTTGACAATGCTATGCTCACATATAAACCACACATAAATTGCAGCATGTTTACATGACCCTTCACAACAGTTTGTGGATTAATCCTGTGCACAGTGACTTGTATGTCAGTCACAGCTCGACAGTTTAAAATCAGCAGTCGGGGTGCAGTGCATATTTTATGTTACAGCACCATCTACAGCAAGGACTGAGAGATCTTGTGGTAACATTTGTATTTTATCAGATGTTAAATGTCACAGTAGGGCTTCATCTGTGGATTTGTTATGTTATTCCCAATAACCTGCACTGACAATACCAAAATTGCTTATTTTCTGATTAACGGATGATAAACTTTTCTTTCTTGTCTGTTCTTACTCTAAGTCTGCTTCACTTGTTTATATTTTATAGGCTAACTTTTGTACTTTTTAATTTTATAATATTGTAGTCTGTGGTAACTCTTTCTGATGGTATAAAACATAGGAAGTATTTAGATTATATCAGGTGTTACAAATAAAACAGAGATCTGCAACTTTAATGTTATGTCACACATGTTACGCCTTACGCCCAGGTCTCCCAGCTTCCTCGCTTTGTCACAACAGGTAGGTATTTGCTGCCAGAGAAATAAGCTGCCCCGCTGTGTGTGGATTCTGGTCCACTGGTCTTCCACATATGTCAGTTCACTCCCAAGTTCTCACTCAAAGGAACCGATCAGCTTCATATGAGCTCAATCGCCAGGTGCTTTTGCTTGTTAGTTGTGCTGAGGATAATAAGAACAGAAAAAGTAATGTTTTTCTACCATACCATCCAAGTTTCTGGAAATATCTTATCTCTAGAGGGCACTATCGTACAAACTATCTTCCAGTCTGGTTGACCGTATTTATCCCCATCTCCCCTCAAATCTTTGTAATTGTGCAACTCGTACAACTTTGTAATTGTGTAACTCATTGTATACATTTAAATTTTGAATTTCTGCTAAATGTGCAAACTCTATTGGAAATGTCTGTAGTTTAATAGGGCATTTTCAATTGCCCATTGCTAATAATTTTTCCTTTATTTTTCTTTTTCTATGAATCTTACCTAAAGTATAACAAATAATTTCCCTAAATGCTGGAAATTTTTTTTTTGTTTTTTTGTTACCCGTTCATACCAATTTACACTGTGGATTCCAGGGAGTCTGCTTTACCTTCCAAAATGCTCCAAACTTTAGAATTATATTAGATATCCAAAATAAATTTATTCTAAACCTGCAATTCTTTGTTACTTACTATCCAAGTGGTAGAAAAGACAACATTTGCATAGATCAGACCACACACTGGAGTGCATGAAATAAAGTGCTTATTTTTTTCTGTACTATTATTCGCCCTTCAATTCTACTCTGGAAACAAAAAAAATGTTGCAGGTTGAAAAAAAAAGGTAGAACAAGGAGGTACAGGAGGTGTGGGAAATCCCAGGATTTTATATAAAATATAAACAGGAGTTTATAAATGTATCCCTTGTGTCCCGTAGTAAAACACCTGCACAAATTCTTGTGAACAGTTTCAGCAAATTATTTTTCTTCTGATGTTGTAGCATAGTCGTAGGTGATTCACCTCATACTTTCTCCTGTGACAGGAGAAAGAAGCAGGTGGAATTAGAATTACAGTCTTACGTAACTTAGGAGAGGAGATCTATGTATGGAAAGATTCTGTTGTAAGTTGGAATAACGGCTCCTCACAAGCAGACTTCACAGTTAATAACTTTACCTCCTGAGTGTCAGAAAAGTGTTGGCACAGCTAACTAGAAGCTGTAAGAGCCGTACCGGTGGCCCAATGTGGATTCATAAGCGGAATAATTCCTGAAGGTATATGTAATGTAACACGCATTTGAAACGATAAAGCAGCTGCTCCACAGTTTGCTCCTTTTTCACAATAACCTTAGCAGAAAGCCCTAAGGTTCACGAATTGAGAAGCCGGCTAACACTTCCTGTAAACTAGGCAGAGCAACAGAGATATCTAAACACTCCCAAATCGTCCATAATTTATAATTCCAAGTGACTGGATGTAGCATTTTCTTCACTTTTTCTCCTTTTTAACAAATGCTGAGTCAGTCTCAATGCTTTTCTTGATCATGAAGTCTTCCCGAGAGTGCTATTTCATCTTGATATCTCTTCCAGATCTAAAGAAACGGTGGCCTTCTGTACACTAAGAACGAGAGGACTTTATTATACACAGCCTATCCACTTAAAGACATAAGGTTTGAGAAAATAAAAAAGCATTAGACTGTCTGGTCTGATTTCCCATGTCTGACGTACCATTTAATTTTTGCACAGTTCCCCTTGCATTAGATCCTATGGTTTATGATAAATCCCATAATTTATACTTAAGCAAAGTTTGAGCAAGGTTTACTGATCTTTTTGTAGCTGGACTTCAAATAAGAAAATAGGAAGGACCATATGCATGACTCAATTAAGCTGCTTGTCTGTTCTAATCTCAGAATGGTGCTGCCCTTTCTGTTTCTGTACCCTGGGGTTGCTGCAGTATTCCTACCTGTGTTGCCTCCAGTTCTTCCTCTGTCTCTAAATGGGATTGAGATGTCACTGTAGCTTTAATTCCATTTAATACCTCATTGGTAACATGATTGTGCCTCCCTGGCTGGAAACCAGCTGTATAGGCTTGTGGTCCTCATACTACACATACTACCTACTCGTACTACAAAATCAGCCCAGTTCCTTTTGATGAGTGATGAGCTGGAATCTGTGCATTGACTTCTGAGGGTTTTGAGTTATTCCTTGTAATTTGCAGAAAAATAAACTGAATTTCCCATATCACGCTAATACTTGCGACTCCTTTCCATTACTGTTCTTTTTTGTCATGACTAAACATTAGCAGCCATAAACATGAGCAGCCCTTTAACACTTCATGTAATTCCAAAAGGCAATTGTTTCCAGACTGAACACAACCTCCCAACACATGGCAAAGCTGCATTCTTGTTTGGGTTTAGTAAATGCACAGAGTCCATGCATACATTTTGTTGTTTCAGTATTCTTCCACCTTATCTGTTATAGCATCATTCACAGTGCTTCTCACAGTTGTGAAGGATTGTATTTAGTTGAGGCAGTTACTGATTTCATCACCTCCTCCCAGCCTTTCCCAGCAGAATGTGTTCTCTAGCAACCATATCATAGATTAGACCAGCGTGACAATTTTGGACACAGATAGCAAGTTCACGATNCCACCTTATCTGTTATAGCATCATTCACAGTGCTTCTCACAGTTGTGAAGTATTGTATTTAGTTGAGGCAGTTACTGATTTCATCACCTCCTCCCAGCCTTTCCCAGCGGAATGTGTTCTCTAGCAACCATATCATAGATTAGACCAGCGTGACAATTTTGGACAGAGATAGCAAGTTCACGATCCAACAGGCCTTTGGAAATGACACAAACATTGAGACATACAGAAAAATGAAATTTTCTAAGATTTAAGACAAAATTATTAACAAGAAAAAGGAACAGCCATTGCTGAGAAGGAGAGTATCAGCTTTCGTGAATGCTGCCAGTGGCCTTGGTGATGAAAAATATATGGACAGCATAGTTCACATCTCAAAACAAGAAGATGATGCACGGTAAGAAACCCTGGTAACATCCAGCCTGATTCTATTTTGCTTTGTTTTTCTCTCCTAACGGTTTCATACTTTAGTTCAAAGATTAATTATTATGTTTATCACTAAGAGTTCATTTTATTGACCAATATGCAAGAAGAAATATGAGAGGATGTCCTTCCAAGAAAAGGATTTAGACTTCCCTAACCAAGTAAGTTTTGAGATTGGGGCTACAGGCTAAGTGTACACGTGCGTGTTGAGGGTTTGTACAAAAGAATGCCTTAATTTATAGTCATAGCCATGCACTTAGAGAAGAAAAATAATGCAAAACACTCCTTTTGAGTTTTTCAGCAGTTTTATTTCAGATGCTAAATAATTGATTGTGAGAACTTGAAATCAGTGGTCAATAAATCCATTGATTCTTACTTCAGGGGAGAAAGTCATATTTGGATTGCTATCTCTCAGATATTTTTGTGGTCATGTTGATTCTCTGTGCACATGTCCTGAAGTTTTCCTTTTCCTCAGTGGCTTCTCCACTATTGGCAAAAAGGACAGACTGATATGATGGAGAGAAGAGATTTCAAAGAAAAGTAAGCAGGGATACTGCTGAGGCAGGGGAAATGGAAGGGGTCTGTGAGCATCGTGGAAAAAGCACTGATGCCACAACTGCAGAGATCAGGTTCAGTTGTCCTACCGCTCGGGGTACAGCCTTGCTAAGGCAGAACAGCAAGTGAAGAGGGCAGCCTGCTAAATTTTGCTGAATGTTGTGATGAGCCAGGGAACCAAGGAGGACAGATAGCACTGCACTTTCTCTAGCACAAGCCAGAGAATGACTCAAAATCACAGCAACATGGTGGCAGCGGCTCAGTTTTTCAAGGACTGCCACAAATATTGTACTCAGGCATGGCTTATGCAGGTGGCTTCAACCTTACAGTGCCCTGAACCTAAGGGTGTATTAATTCATTTTTAGGGCAGTGCCATGGGCTTCTACTGTTCCCTGACGACTCTGCTCCCTGTGTTGGGAGCCCGTGACCTGTCCCTGCTCTGCTATGATGTGACCTGCAATTGTTGCAGCTCCATCCCATGACCAGTGCCTTGGATTTCAGACCATGTAGAAGAAGGAACTTGGAGAGGTGTGAAGTGTTTTGTGCCTCCAGCTGATGAACGTTGCAATGTTACTGCTGTTACGCATGATCTGATGCAATGTGCACATTTCCCTCTAAATGACTTTTTGTGCTAAAAGCAGAGCTTTCTCACCTGTTACAGTCACAGGAGGGAACACCAGGCAACACCAGACTAACACCAGAATAATCTTGAGTGGTCCAAGCAAGGGATGAGCTGTGACAGAAAAAACTTTGTCCAGATACAAACAGGCATGGAAACACACATGGAGTAATCAGTCAAGTGAATCAACCCGGGCAGCGATAGGGAGATGTGGCACTCACCCCAGCAGGCTCAGCGCTGGGCTCTGGACAACAGCGCAGCTCCAACGCAGCAGCCCCACTTCGGGTCCTCTGCTTGCACAACGACTTCAAAGACCACTACAATGCTTCCTCCAATCTCTGTTACTGGGAGGGAGGTTTATAGCCAGATGCCAGCACAAGCTGTTAGTCAGGTTGGTCCATGGTGAAATTAAGGTATGCCCTTCCAGGGGTTTTAGGTATAGATATACATACCTATATAATTGTATTGAACAAAGAATAAATCATCGTTGTCTTAGGATAAGACAGTTATAATTAATAACTGTCTTATCCCAACTCATAGCTCATCTTTATAATGAAGTATTACTTTGGTATATTTGAAGATACAGCACAGTATTTCTGTTGTAATATTTTCTCTCATTAATCTGGATTTTCACAAAAACACCTCAGTGTTTCCTTCATGGGCCCTAACTTCTGAGCAAGAGTTGGATAGACTGCTAAGCTCAGTGTGACTTCCAAACTTGAGGATAGATAGAGGAGGGCTCACTTTGCCTTGCAAGATGCGTAAATAGATTGCATTCCCAGTACAGTATTTATACCCTATTTTATTCTGAAATTGTTTCATTTTAGCTGGCAGTCATTGGACATTTTTATGCCTTTGTTTGCAAGATTAATGACCCATATAGTCACGGAAATCACTTTCCCATGTAGGTAGTTAGAGACTTCGATTCGCTTACTTCCTAGACTTACATTAGAGATTGACATCAGCTGTCTCAGCATTGCAGTCCATTCTAAGTTCATGTCCAGTTTTTTATCCAGCATGATTAGGCTAATTCCCTTCCTGAATCAGTGATGTCCAGAATATATTCCACAATGTGTAAGTAACATCCTTACTGTCTGGAATATCGCGACAAATTTGCTGCATTAAAATACGTATTATTTAAATGACCTCAGTTGGCTGCCAAATCAAGTTTTTTCCTCTAAAACTTATTTCCCTTACTATTATTTTTAACACTGGTGGGTTTTTTTGTATTATATACCACTATGTCAGCAAGCTTTTATATTGCCAATAGTTTTCTTAAGGATAGTAAGATGCCAATAACATATCCTTGAAGAATCCCACTTGAAATGTACCTGCTGGATTATGCTTAACCATTACCACTTACCTTTTAAGGATCTGTAAGAAAGATAATTATTTTAGTGTAGACTTGAAATTATAGTGTTAAACTTTTTATCCAAATACTACTCGATGCTACATCAAGTGACTTCCAGTAGTCTAAAATATTCCACCAAATTCTTCATAAGTCAAATCTGTAATTATACAATAAAAATTTGGTTTAGCTGGGGTGATCTAATAGCTATACAAAAATGTTGAGTGGCATTAATTAGGTTACAATCCATTAATCCTCTCTGAAACATCATGCAGCAACAATTTCGTGAGAACTTCATAAATATAGATAGAAAATATAGAAATTGGAGGTCATGTCAAGATATGTCAACTGTTTTAATGAATATTTTTCTACCTGCCTAATTTCATTAAAAGGCAATGTAAACAAGAAGGTATGATTTGGAGGAATATGGTTTAGAGGAACTGCAGATGACTGGAAGTGTAGAGTTGGAGTTACCCAGTCTGACCAAGTCAAGAGGAATTTGAGTTTTGCAGTGAGTGTCCTTTTTCATTCCTGGAAATCTTGTCAGAGCAAAATATATACTCAGTATTTGTCCAGGATCTCTAGACATCTCTTAACGCAGCAGGAGTTCTGGCCATAATGTCTGTAGATCAGATATGCCCACTGTGAAACCTCAGACCGTCATCACAGGATCAATATGTCCAGTCTCACAGATCTGATCCTGATCTGCTGAACATGTGTCACATCAAAATGTCTGGACGCGTGGGAGTTACTGCAGATTTTTAAAAAATGGTACAGTACATATAGAGTATGCCCCATGCTTCCTGGACATGTTTGACTCTCTGATGTGCTATATATAGCACACTCACACATACTTCTCGGCAGAAAATTTGATCAGAACTTTGGACTTCTTGCTGTCAGCCATGTGGTCTTAATATTTCTTTGTGGGCAAGAATTGTATAAAAACATTACGAGAAGATTTTACTTGCAAATTCCCAGGAGGCAGTTGCAATATGATACACTCCAATGATCCTGGACAAAGGAATGCATCTCAGAAGCCGTGACCTGTCACTTCAAGAGAGCAGCCCTGAAGCTTTAATTTGCATCAGCAAATTACCAGACTCCCCATCCTCAGTGGACAGAAAGGTCACATTTTCATTTTCACATAAGAGAAATGCTAATGAAATATACTCATAATACAAATGTAGAAAGCACACCACAAGGTCAATGTGACTAACTGAGGCACCTAATTTTCATGCAAATGGATCTGAATCTCAGGCACAGAGTACCAGTGGGGAGACACAATCTGCTCCCCTGAAGGAACATGCTTAAATTCTTTCTGCAGTCAGCAGAGAAAGAGCTATAGCTTTGAAGACTTCTGGAGAGCGATGAAGCAAAATTACACTGAGGTGCTTAGCTCTCTTACTGACTTAACTGAAACTACCTACAAAGACTGGCAACCAAAACTGATGATCTCCTTTAAAGGATATAGCAAGGTGGTCAGCAAAGGGCTGCTGGGTGTGAAGCTCTTCTCTTTCAGGGTCTCAGCCAACTCTTCCAAGGAAATGTCCTAACTGCTAGGTTTTGGGGTTGTTTTCATTCCTTTTATAGTCTTGCAGCCAAGAATGCAGGAGTGAAAAGTGGCGAGTCATGGAGAGCAGACCAGAGGGAGCCCAGCTCCCACCTGCAAAGCCTTGGACATTTTGTCCCTGCTCTGTCACACTAAAAGAGGTCTGTCACACCAGAATGGAAAAAAAGAAGATGTTTGTGGTTGAGAAAAGAAAGATGTCCAATTATTGATGTTGAATAAGAAACAGATCATTGGCCCACACTGTATAAGACATTTGTCTCCTCGGAAGATCAAGTCATTGAAGTCCATATAGCAGAGCAAGGCAGTGGTGCAATGTTTGAAAGGCGCCTGTCAGACAAACTGTCAAAGTTATTCCATTAATTTTATTCAATGTCTATTAGAAAGCTGGATGACTTTATTGAGAAAGCAAAATATCTTTCAATTAATTTATACTGCTGTTAGCAAAATCCTCTGGGGATTAGTCCTGAAATTGAGTTATATGAAGAAGTTCTACAAAGAACACATATGAAAACTGAAGCAAATTTAACATTTGATTACCACTCATAACATGATGTTTCAAGGAGATGACATTTTATTGCTTGCTGTCATACTGCAAGGCTTTGTGCTTGCTCTGAGCACAGGTGTAAATTCAGCATAATTCCTGGTAAGTACAAAGAATTGATAAAACCCTCAGGTCACAGACACTCTTTCCTGCTCTACATCTTTTAGATCACTTAATTTCCATATTTTGCACTTCTGATTCTATTTCTGTAACAAAGACTGAGGAAAATGATGTTGTGACATAAGCATGAGGTCTGCAACGACAACAAATCCCTAGGGAGACTTCAGTGGTGCAACACAGAGCATGCATTAAAACATAGTCTTAAAAATATACTTCAAGAAAATCAGTTTATTATCAGTGCTATGTAGAGTTAAGTCATTGCCTGATTTATTCCACTTACATACAAAAGACCTACAGCCTAAAATATTTCATATAATACTGGTTTGCTAAAAAATGTATCCAGTTACTTTTTAAAGGCAGTGACATTACAGCTGATGTCTGACTGAACTAAACAAAACGTCAAGCAGATTATGAGTCCTTTGGCTGAACTTTTTCTTTAGAAAATGTTAATTCACTCAAATTGAAACTCTGTAAAGGAACGTCCAGCTGTAGTGAGATATTCTCCCGGTGGGGAATCTGATGTCCAGAGCAGCACCTCTGTGCTAGGAATATTGATCCCAAAAAAGCAGGTGGGACACTTGCTGGATCTCTGGATACAAGAGGTGAAAGACATGCAGTAATAGAGTAGCACAAGGAAAAGCGCTCAGTTCACATGACTTGAATCAAATCAGGATCAAAGCAATTTATTGATTTGTTAATGACACAGAAATTATTGGCAATCAGTAATTTGGAATCATTATCAGCAATACAGTTGATAAACCACAATACTAGACACATACAAAGTTTCAACAAACACCTATGAATTTCTCAACACTCTTTTATAAAAAAATCAAAAAAGTTCTAATCCTACCTCAACACACACACGCACATACACATGCACAGAGTCGTGTGCACACATGTGCCCCTTCTGTGGCCGTGCGGGGTTACACGTGTACCTCCTATCCCGAGACTGGGGGTTCCCAACTTTGCACAGAATACGTTTTCATCCCTCACTGGCGATGTGGGTGCTCCAGCTCTGCATGTGCCCCTGCAGCTCCCCCCAGCCTGCTGGGGCTGAGGCTGGTGCAAAATGCCCTCAGAGTCCCACAGGCACACCGAGGCATGGGTCCCCATGTGTGCGTCCCCCTTCCCGAGCTGAGCGCAGTGGCTCATGGTGGCCCGCAGGAAGGATGCGATGCTGCAGGGCAGCTCCTGGCAGTGCCACACCAGGCTTTGCCTCACGTGCTTTTATGACACTTCTGTCTCACAGGTAAAAAAATTCAAGGAGTCTTTTATACTTCTTTTCAAGCTGACCCTTCTTATGATTGAACAGTCNATTTTCATCCCTCACTGGCGATGTGGGTGCTCCAGCTCTGCATGTGCCCCTGCAGCTCCCCCCAGCCTGCTGGGGCTGAGGCTGGTGCAAAATGCCCTCAGAGTCCCACAGGCACACCGAGGCATGGGTCCCCATGTGTGCGTCCCCCTTCCTGAGCTGAGCGCAGTGGCTCATGGCGGCCCGCAGGAAGGCTGCGATGCTGCAGGGCAGCTCCTGGCAGTGCCACACCAGGCTTTGCCTCACGTGCTTTTATGACACTTCTGTCTCACAGGTAAAAAAATTCAAGGAGTCTTTTATCCTTCTTTTCAAGCTGACCCTTCTTATGATTGAACAGTCCCTGGGCAAATGCCTGGTTGCTGTTTAATCTGTCTGGTGGTCATCTTCCTGTCCAGTAGCACCAGTCTGCAGGCAAACATCCTCACAGGCAGTTTGGGATACTCCATTCATACATCCAGTTTTCAAGCACTTGGGCTTGTTGGCTTTTGGATGTTTGGGGGGGGTTTGTCATTCCCTAACTGCAATGACTGATTTCAGCTGTTCAGATATTTTAAGAGATTTAATGGATTGGTTGCAGTTGTCAAAAGTTTGAAAAGGGATTTGAAATTAGGTACTTAATTTTTATATTCCTGAAATTAGACACCTTTACAAAACCTTTTTTTAAAGATGTCTCAAAAGAGGAGAGAGATAAAGGAGTATCTGATTGCTGCCTAATACAAGGTTATAGGCAAGACAGAGGCAGACTCTTCTCAGAGGTATTCAACAAAGTGTAAAGAAGCGACAGTTAGAAGCTGCAGCAAGAGAAACTTCAAGATTTTATTTACGTATAGAAAATCCCCACGAAAGTGGTTAAACACAGGTTGCCAGAAGGCTTATGATATATCCATCACTGGAGATTTTCAAAAATTGACTGGACAAGGCCATGAGCAGCGAGAACTAATTTGGAAAGCAGTGCTGTTTGGACAAGGAAGTTGGGTTAGATGACCTTCGTTAATCCCTTCCAATCTAAATAATTCTGTGATTCAGAGACAACAGGTACTATTGCAGCAATAGGGTAGAAAGGATCCGCCCCAGGCAGCGCTAGAAGTGCGTGAAGCAGTGGCACCAGAGCTGGCCTTGAGCCAGCTGAGATGATAGAAACATTCCTTTTCTGAGCTTCAGCACCACCTTTCATGTATTTAGTGCCCTCTTAAGCATAAATGCCTGATTATGGAGAGCAAGTTTGTAGCTTAGTCTCACAATTAAAGCACTCATTAGGAACACTGCATGTAAAGTAGTAAACAACTTCATTCACCTGCTCTAAATTGGCCAAAACTGGGCAAATTAGTTCTCTTAAATTCTCTTAAACACCAAACCAGATGGGTGCTATTGATTTTAGGACCCTGAGAAATATAGGAACGTGAGCTTAACAGAAGAAAAGGTGAGACACTAGAAAATTTGTATATGTCTATGCTAACTGCATCACTACTGGGAAAGACCTGTAATAGTTAGATAGTCTGAATGTAAATGTTAATATCATTATAATTGGCCTAATAATAATAATAATATTGTCAGACTAATAACAAATTATTGGCTACGTATAGAAGGTGTGTTTCTTTAGCCCACTGTACTCACACAGGGTGCAGCCTGGTACCCCACGCTTGAGAACCAGCTACTGAAATTTGGATATAATAATTGAATGTGGGCAACAAAGGGTCTAACGGGTTGCATCATCTTATCAGGGCAAACAGTTGATTTGAACCCAAGATTATTTGGAAAAGTCCGAGACAGACTAGACCATATGCACAAATAGGAAAAAGCATTAACCATAGAAATCGAGTTCCAGTGTCCTTCCTAACTAGCACAGACATGTGCCCCTCTCCACGATGGGTATTCAACTCTACATTCTTCACGCCCTTTGTGAATGCCGTAGACAGTGGTTGATAGAATAAGTGCGTCTTCAGGTCTGTTTGCCGAAAATTGTTAGGAACCCAGAAATGTTAGAGCCATGAAAGCAGCCTGAGATCAAATACAAGGTGTTACACTGTCACCTGGTGATCTCGAGGCTTGGTTTGACGAGTAAGGACAGACTTGTACATGCTTTCCCCAGATCAGTTATGCATTCTTCATTGTATTCACTTTGAGACTAAAACAAAAACCAGAAATAATCTGGAGAATAAACACCCTGCCTGAGGACCTCCAGTCTCCTCCCCCAAGGGAGTGCCCTCGCTGTTTGCTCTGCAAAAGCGGTGCATTACTCGGCTTTCTCAGATGTTAACATCTGTGGTTGCTTTGCTGTCTGCTGAACTCTGAGCTTACTGTGTGGCAAGTAATGCACAAAGATCACACCTAACACACCCTGCTTTCCCCAGGGTTTTAGTCAGCTCTTTGACTCTGTTCTGAATCGCAACATAGATGAGGCAGGAACCAAAAAGACTTCTTTGTACGTTTGCATGCCAGGGGAGCTTTGCAAGGCCAAATGCAAATGCTAATTACAAGTATGTTCTGGAGCTTAGATTTTTCAAATTGCTCTTCTTGACACTGCATCTGAAGCTGGTAGCATTGTTTGAAAGGTTTCCATATCTGAAAGTCTGATAAGAAGAAACAGATAGATGGAAAAATAAAAATAAATACTTGGTGTTCATGTTCAGGATCTCAGAAGGTCTACATAGTCAGAAAAAAAAAAGAAAAAAAAGGAAAAAAAAACAAAAAGAAAAAAAGAAAAACCCCAAAAGAATCTGTTGCCTAAGCAGAAAACTGTCTGGAGAAAATGTATCTGTAGGAACCGGAGCCATAGTTTGTAGGGAACAATCAACAGCAAGAGTGGGAAAACTAGAAAAATGTCTCAGTAAAATCCCTTTCTCACAGGAGTTATGCTTGCTTTAGCTTATTTTCTTGTNGCTGTCTGGAGAACATGTATCTGTAGGAACCGGAGCCATAGTTTGTAGGAGTTACTGGGAACAATCAACAGCAAGAGTGGGAAAACTAGAAAAATGTCTCAGTAAAATCCCTTTCTCACAGGAGTTATGCTTGCTTTAGCTTATTTTCTTGTTTTGTTTGGAGTTTGTGCTGTAAAAGGTCCAGGTTCAACAGAGAAAGCTCAAAAGAGAATCAGCTCTGACTTTTCTGCCAGCTTTTTGGCTACAAAGTAGGAGAAACTGTAGTGCAAACATCCTCAAGCTAATGGAAATCCAGAGCCTTTTCCTGATTTCTTGGCAACTGCTCTACTACTGTGTGAAATAAGCTCTCCTGCTCATATTTCCTTCTGCAGTGAGTGCCTGATCCCAAAAGAGCAACCCGTGTCTGTATATTAAGCTGTCAGAAGCGCTGGTTATGAATCCTAAGTTGGTCACCAAATCAGTCACCCATAGGGGACTTTCCAAGTGGTAGAGAGGTGGTTTCCTAACTGAGGGTCTCTGAAATCACAGTCTGGAGACCTGCGGCCAGGTAGGAAACCCAGGACCAGGTTATGTTTCCTGAATCACTTTATGAAAGCCTAGAGTCTGCTTTTTAAGCACTAAAGCATTCCAGTTAAATGTGTCAAGTGGGCAGTGTAAATGACAGCTTTTCCTTATCTTTGAGAAGCGTAGGACTTCCGCAATGTTTTGTTCCAGTGCAGGAGAAGAAAATAATTTATTTCACCTATGTAAAGTTAAAGCCATAATGTCTTCTTTAAAAACTCAAATGTAGTTCTGCTAGAGCATATTTTGAATATATTTCATCCTGACAGTATTCAGCTTATACATGGATTCCTTTTTTGCTACATGGATACCAGGACAAGCAAAAAAATGAGTTTTTTGTTGTTACAGCAGTAAAACAGAATTTCCTTGTTCATCAGTACAAAACTTCTTCACTGGCATATATTTTAGAAGGTGTTTCGTACTTTCCAATAAAGAAAATTTTCTTTTACTTTTCTAAGAGCTAGAGTACTTAGGTGATGTTATAGTAAGAGATAAGAGAATACGTTTTCACCTTTCTCTGTAAAATAGCGTCTGTGGTAGTAAACATGAAAAACTTTGCATTGCCTGTTGCTAACATTGAAAATTATCTATCAAAAAGTATTAGGAAATTCTAGAGTTAAGTTTCCAATTCTCATGCTAAATCTTAAGTATCGTTTTTATACTACAGCCTTTAATAACATAAGCATATACTATATTTTTCCACAGGACACTATGTCATTCAGTGTACAGGATAGGCTGTTAGGCCTATAGTGAATGAAAACGTCTGTGCAAATCCTGCCTTATGTTTGATAGAGTTTGGAACTTATATAGAAAACAGAAAAAATAGGGGCTTAAGGAGGAGAAAGCATGGTCTTGTTCATCAGTTGGTTGAGTACAGACTGGGTATATTTCTGCCACTTCCAGATGTACAGCTTCTCAGAAGAGCCTAATTTCAGTGTTTTCTTTGAAAATGAGAGTTGGAGAAAGCAGAACTGCTGGAAACATGGTGCAAAGTTGCACTTAAATATATTCATCCGCTATTTTTATTGATGTACATACTTTATTATAGAACACATTTATAAACACATTAAACATTTATAAATTTTAAATATCTTTATAAATCAAGGTCTTAAATCATAATGTTTGTAATTAGCTGCACAAGTTGTTCGAAGTTTACAGAGTTGATGCATTAAGTACAAATTGGAAGATAAATCTGTCTATTGCAATACCTTGTTATTTTTAATGCAAATTATCTTCTATTAGAGTAATTGTCTGTTTTCTAATTTCAGCAAAATTGACTATGTATTGATTTTGGCTCTCCCTATTTAGTACGTAGGTCCTCCAGGAATATTCACAGACATGACAATCCTTGTGCGTGCTGGGAAATATTTCTTCCCCACAAGGTGGTGATATTACTATGTCATATAGTATTTTCGCTTCAGAATGAACTGAAGCAGTTTTATTTCCAAAAGGAAGAAAATGTCATGCCATTTCGTGCAATGAGCAGTACAATTTAAGCTTGTGTTTATGTAGTTAAAAGGTTAAATTACTCCACCCTCTTCGACTTCAGGAATTAAAATGTCTTTTTGCAGCTGTCTTTTTTGTAGCTATCCATTGCCTAGACAGTAATTTTATTTTACGAACCGAAGAACTGAAATGCAGAGGAATCAGCTTACCTGTGGTTACAGGTGTAGGATATTTTCAGTTAGATAGAGGACTAACAAGTTTCTGCATGTACTCAGCAGCTCACATCAGGGCTTTGGGGAGCTGATGACCAACGTGCCTAGATGTGTGGCAGAGGGTTGGTTAAACCGTGCTGCGGAACGCCAAATTGTGCTGGTTTTAGCTGGGATAGAGTTAATTTTCTTCATAGTAGCTAGTCTGAGGCAGTGTTTTGAATTTGTGCAATAATGATGTTGATAACACATTGATGTTTTAGTTGTTGCTAAGCAATGCTTGCATTAAGACAAGGACTTTCTCAGTTTCTACAAGAAGCTGGGAGGAGACACAGTCAGGACAGCTGACCCAAACTGGCCGCAGGGATATTCCGTACCATATGACATTATTCTCAGTATATAAACCGGGGGTAGTAGGCCGATAAGGTGATCCCTGCTTGGGGTCTGGCTGGACATTGGTCAGCAGGTCGTGAGCAATTGCATTGTCCATCACTTGTCTTCCTTGGGTTTTTATTTCTCTCTCTTTTTGTTGTCTCCCTTTTCATATAATTACTAGTATTAGTATTATTTTATTTTATTTCAATTATTAAACTTTCCCTCTCTCAACCCACAAAATTTACCCACTGGTGGGGATATGAGGGAGGAGTGAGAGCATGGTTGTGTGGTGCTTACATACCACCTGGGATTAAACCACAACACAAATCCATTTCTTTTATATAATTGATTAAAAACCAATGTCTATCACTAAAGATTCAAAACTGCTAGATGCTTGGATAAATTAACAACTAAATGAGTTTCAGAGTGGTATCTCCTAGCTATATGTCCTTACCGAAGAAACACAAAAAGTCATAGTACTCTCGAAGTGCAAGGACGGAAGCCAGCAAGCTGAAATTGCTCCTACCAGCCACATCAAGAAATGGAGCAGACAATACCATATATCACTGTGGTCATTAAGACAGTAAGTGCATTTCACCTTAAATTTATTTTGGAAAAAGAAAGAACTGAATGACTGTGAGCATCACAGCACGGCTAGTATTCACAATTCACCAAAAATTACTGGCATCGAAGTAGCCAAAAAATTGTTAGTTGGAAACATCTTTACACTTGAGATGTAAAGGGTCATCTTGGACTCTAGTTGCCCTATGCTTATTGAACAATGTTGGAATTGGCTTCTTATAGGCAGGATCAGTATACTGGTGTTATGGAGTACAACATATTAGGTCAGAAGTGGCATCTGGAGACACAAATCTCATAGAATCATAGAAGAGCCCAGGTTGGAAGGGATCTTGAAAGATCATTTGGTCCAGCATTTCATGGGAAAGGGATCCTACATGAGATTAGCTAGCACCTTGTCCAATTGCGTCTTGAAAACCTCCAGTGATAGAGACTCTACTACACCCCCGGGGAGGTTGTTCCAGCACTTGAAGCACTGTTACTAGTATCAGCAAGTAATTACTGAGGGAAATCTGTTTTATAGATGCAAAGATTGGCGGCTCTGAACACACCTCTTTTTCTTGCTATATGAGAACATTAAACCTGCTAAAAATTCATTGAAATATTTGATTCTTCTGAAGTATCACATTTCTACTTTAATTAGAACAATATCTAAAGTGAGAGAATATACCAGATTTTAAGTTTTTCACTTCGGTGAAAATACAGGAATGCGACACTATACGACTATGTATAGTAAAATTCCTTTCAAAATATTCAATGTAGACCAAATCAATATACAGTAAATGAGTGCAACTTCATGGGAAACAAACTTTTGAAAGCCAATGGTAAAACAGGTAAAATCTGCCTTCAAAAACACACATGTAATTCACACTGAGGAAATAATATTCTTTATCACTCTTTTACAACCTGATCCTTTGGCCACTGGCACATATAATAGCAGAATTTAGCATTCATGTAAATGGAAGCAGACTTTGGCACTGAGTGCTTTCTTCAGGAATCTTGGTGGTGTGGGATCATTACTGATGTGTCTGCAGTCATGTGGGAGAAACACATTTAAACTCAGCTCAGAGGAAGTATTTTTACTCCAAGCTATGAGATGAACTGTTCGTATCAGTCATTTCTAGGATAAAATTATCTAGTGTGAGGAGTGCCCTACTCTGATTAGTATTGCTTCAGATAATGGCTTACAAATGTAGAAAACAACAAAAAATGCAGCAATAATTTGACCGTAGGCAGCTAAGAGGAGACTCCCACCAAAACTGAGGATTCTGCCTTAATCTAAGATGAGACAAATTGCGACATTCTTTGCAAAGAGATTACTTGATATTAAAATCCTTAACAACCAGTTTCTTCTTTCTTTTCCCTTGAATCACATTAAGGAGAGGTTAGATGAGAAAATAATTAACATGCTAATAGTATGTTCTTCTGAAGCTCTTTGTGATCACTATATAACTACTTTTTAAAGAATTTTCTCTGCAAAATTTTCTTTTTGTTTCATTTTCTGAATAAACAGTCTGGCTAAGAGATTTTATTTTGGAAATTGGGAGGAGAAGAGTGCTTTAGTGAAAGAACAGGAAATGTCTTACTGGAAAAAGAAGAAAGTGAATTAAAGATAAACCACTGAACATTGCTCTATTCTACTACAATCAATGTGTGACAATATTTACAGGGTGAGAGGGGGGAGCAAAAAGGGAAAGTAATTTGTCTAAATGATAGTTAAACCAGCTTTTTTTTTATGGCCTTTGCTTCTGTGTTGGGAAGATCATAGATTGCTGGGCTGTACTGCTTACTTTAGCCTCTGAATCTGTGAATCTTATGATTCATCTTTCTTTTTTTATAATACGTGAGAGAGGGTTACTCACATTGTCTGCCATGTACTCATATCAACTGCACTTTCACATTAAGATGATGACGACATGCAAATCTCAGCTTCACAGTTTTCATTAGCTACCTGAGGATTTTCTTTGATACCTTTCTGGCCATTCAGTAGTATGAAGAGTTGCACACCAAGAACTACTCAGTATTACTTATCTTTTAGTCCATCCATGCAATGTTGAACTTCATGGTGCAGGAATTCACCCGCAGGAGCTCAAGACTCTTGCCCTTCCACTAGGATTTCTAATGAGTAAGCTACCAAGCCACGCTGCCCTGATCTGGCTACTTCTTGCACTGTTTCCTCCATCTGGCAAACCTCCACTGAAGCAATGACTATACTTCCCATCCCACCTCAGTCTTACATCTGAGCTGCTCTTTGACAAGGAAAGAATTTGAGGCTTATATTCCTCCTTTGTCTCAGGCAGTAAATAAACCTATGTGACTCTAAGTGACCCCTCCCCCAGGTACATGTTTTAATGAACATGATTGATAGTTATACAAAAGATAGGCATCTTACTCTACCAGATAATCCAATTCTATAATATTCCTTTAAATGCATTATATTTTTGTTGCCAATCAAGCATAGGCACAGAACACATAATCACTGAGGTCTGGCACAAATTCCTAAACAATTCTGTGCCTGGAGGTTGCACAGAACCAGCTATATTTTTTGACGTGAGTGCTTGAACATCATGGGAATCCAGTTCCTAACATGACTAGAAAGAGGTCTTAATTATTCTTAGATAATTAAGGTAACTCTAAACCATGTTTTAATTAGTCAGTATGCCTGCCTGGAGTCTTGACTCTGCACTTAAACTTGAGACAGCAGAAAAATTTCTGCCATAATCTATCTTTGGCAATTTCTGTTGGCTAGTCATTTTCTCTCAGTGCATGGGGGTTTGGGACTACCATTTTGAATTATACAGCCCTTCCCATTCCCTGAGGACTGCAACTCTTGATTCTGGATTGCATTTCAGGGAAAAGTGCTTAACATATAGTTGCTACACTGCCTAACTTCAAGATCCTTAAATCCTCTTTTGGCTCTAACCGAACCTCATATTGAAGGTCTATCTTTTAGCGCCTAGGAAGTCTATGAAACAGAATTTCAGATTGTTTGCTAAAACACAGTGTCAGAATAAGGTTGAACAAGTACTTAAGTCTCAATACATTGTGCACATTTTTATGCTTTTTCTTCCAGTTGGAGATTAATTAAATTAATGCAAAATTGATGCAGTAAAACCTGACACTGGGAACCACATGAGATAATTGCATGTACAGAGCTGAAATCATGCCCATTTAAAGATTCTCTAAGCTTCATATTTACCCAGACCACTTTGAGGTTTTACGCTGAAATTATGTCTAACTTGGGGTTTTGACATGACACCAAGTGAAATTCTGTTTCAATTCTCAGTTGCATTCAAAGGCCCCAAAAAAAAGCGGGGACTGTATCCTTATTTGCTGTAAACCAGCATCTCCACATTACTTTCAATAAGGCTGTGTAAGTTTACAACAACTGAAGAGCTAATCCTAGTGAAGTAAAGCCATGTGGTGAATCGAACCAAAGAAAATGTTCAAATGAGTGAGGCCAGCTGTGTAGCACAGGCAGACTCTGCAGAAGGGCACTGTGCCAGACTTCCCCATTAATTGCCTCTCTACGCTTCATTGAAAGAAGTTTGAAGCCAGTCCAAACCTCCTGTGCTCCTCAGCACCACCCCTCTGTTTCTACTCCAGTTGCGGCTTCCAGACACTGCTCTTGTTGGCAACAAAAATGGGAATACACACAAGGAAGTTTTCTAAACAGTACTTTGCGTGAGTCGCAGAAACGGAGCTTAGTCATGGGTAACTCTAGTTCCTGGAGCAGCGGTGGTGTGGGGGCTAATGATGAGATACCAAGTAGAGAAAATGAGGTAGGAGGAGAAGTTGGTGCTGGAGAAACAAGGAGGGAAAGAAAGCATATGGGAAAGTTAGAGATCATCTGAGCTGCTTTCAAAGGAAGGGGGAAGAGGCAGCTCAGAAAGCATAAAGGCTTTTAGAAAAGACTGAGGGGAAGAACAGGGAGGGAAAGGCCAAAAGGGAGCATACAGGACAAGGTTTGTGAGTGGGGAGATGTTTGCAAGGTAGTTCTGTGTCTGGAAAGGAAACTGAGTGGGGCAGTGTGGTAGAGGATTGAAAAACTCTTTCAGGATAAACAGTCAAGGAAGGTTGACTGGGCCAAGAGAGTGTGGTGGGAGTCAGCAAGAGACACTGAGGCTGTGGAGATTGCAGCTGAGAGCTGGAGTAGGAAGAAACAACACTGGATAAAAGGCTCAGAGAAAAAACATTAATTGACTGAGCAAAAATCTGGAAATAGGATGTGTGAGAGGAACACCTGACGGAGCAGCTGGGAGAGCAGAGAGATTTCACATGAGCATGGTGGTGGGGACATCAGGAAAAAGACTTCCTCTCAGGAAAGGATGTGGTCTGACATGTCAGGATCCAATGAAGCGCAGCCTCCCTTAAAACTGAAACACAGATCCTCGTTTCTGAGCATCAACATTTCCAGTGGCAGCACATAAAGCCAGAGTTCATTTTATGCTGAAGTGATCAAAAATGGCATGTATTGGAATGATTCTGCCCATCGGCTATCTGTGCTGCTCAGTATTAGCGTTCTGGCACTTTACTTCACTCCTTCCAAAATAGCACTGCTGAAGCCTATTGGCAAGCAGTCTCAATTCCCTCTAACAGCTATTGCCAAGATGATAGCAACTTATTACTGCTATCCATTAATCTCTGAGTTCAAGCGGGGCTCGAAGAGGAAATGAGAACAGAGTGAAAGCCATGTTGTGGAACTGATGAACGAATGTGCACAGGCCAGAAGGGCTATTTGAAAAGATTTTAATTTTTTTCTTCACTCCAAAGTAAAAAAAACACCCCAAACCTAACAAAAAAAAAACCAAAACAACCTCAAGGTGCAAAAAAATTTCATTAAGAAAATTTCATAGTTTTGCTATCAGTAGGACTTCTGCCTGATGTCTTTCAGAAGAGAGAAGACACATAATGAATGAGACAGGGAGGAAAGGAAAGGAAAATTCCTGGAACAAAGCAGTTCTACCCTATGGGCTGTCGCCAAGTCCCTTGGCCATGCTGGGCAATCAAGCCTGTCAGCCAGGGCACAAAGTCTGTATTTCCCATTCCCTGGTGCCTGATTTGGAGGACTGAAACAAAGGCCATTTGCTGCTTGCCTTCTCATTTCAGCTATGTTTTCTGATGAAAAATGTTCAGCTTTAGTACTTGAGCCTTCTCTCAAAACCCTCCAATTGGAAGGTCTGATGCCTTTAGCCTCTCTCTGCTCCTTATAGTTACCACACGAGTTCTGTTACAGAACTGTGCGTACGATACATATGATAAACACTCTGAAGATAGTTTGCTAAGTGCTTTACCAAGTGTCATATGTAATCAATAGCTAGCAAGCCAGAGGTTCGTTTTCCTGTTTCTATCTCCAGAGCACGTATGATCCCTCAGTCCCCTCGCCCTGGCCTGTGTGAGCTGGCAGGAGGTCCCTGAGGACGTGCCAGCTGATGGCTGCTGGAGTGCAGGGCAGGCTGGGCCCGCTCCCTCCCTCTGCTCCCTGCCAAGTCCAAGTCGTCCTCCAAGCGTGCATGTTATAACTCTGTCTAAACGGGGATGCCCTCAGCTGGTGAATTGTAGTTCTCTCTACAACGCCAAAGGAGAGTTCTGAAGCATGAATGGAGTTTTACATTTTCTCCCAGATATTCACTAGCACAACACTGACTGCAAACATTGTTCCTTTGCCTTCTACTCCAATTAAGCCAGACTTTGGGCCAAACATTCCTGTCGGTTACAACTGTGTAGACTTCAGGCAATTCTATTTTACTGCAAAGGTACAATAGTGTAAGTACTGCGACTCCGTATTTATAATGGTTTAAATTCCTACTTCTTCTGTACCATTCAGTGTAACTACATTCTGCCTTGGTTCTTTTTAATTGTGTCTTTCCTTAGCTTATTGTTGAGTCTGACAATAACAAATACAGCTTTCTGTCATCTGTAGTCTCCGTCTCCAGCTTTTATGGAGTTTAGGTTGCCTTGGTGAGCTACCTTCCCACCCCCTAATCTCCTGTTATAAAGTTAGGATTGGTGGGGGGGAGCAGGGGGACACAGTGCATGACATAGGGATTTTCCTTCTTTCAAGTAGTTGTATTTATCAGAGTCCATGCTCTTTAACCCAGAACATAAAAGCAGAGGTTATACGAAGAGGTTTGAAAAGCATGTGGATGGCATGTACTGGATTTATTGCCACTCTATAAATTCCCACAAAGGTTTGACTTGCTTTGTTTTTAATCACCAGCAATGAAACAGTTCACAGTGCACTGCAAACACAGAGCCAGCTTTTTGTTTGAGGCAGTTGGAGAGGAGAGGGAAAGAGAGGGGGAAGGCTCATGAGAAACATGAATGAGTAGGTTTTGCTGACACTTCTAACTACAGGGCCTGACAAAGTGCCTATAAGCACATTTCCCATGCTGTTAATAGCAGAGCAGGAGCTTTGTTGTATGATAAGTGGGTATTTTGAAGCTTGTCCAACCTAGACAAGTGGGATGAAATTGTAATTCACATCTCTAAAGAGCACAACTTATTAAAAAGTTTGTCTGTAGTATAAGACATATCTTAACTTTGACATGATCTCATAAAGCAGTAATACATAAAAATGCGTTTGTTCTACTGATTATGTTTTCAAGATACTTCTTTAATTTTTACAAATCTTTCATTATATACAATCTCCTAGTCTATCGAAGCCATATCACAGACGTTAATCACAAACACCATTTTTTGTTATGAAGTAAAACTGTCCATGCATGGTATATGGCACTAACGCAATTACTGATCCTGTAAGGTTACACGATTGCAAATAACGTGAAAAAAGATAAGATGTATGAGAATGCATGCCACAGTGCATACCTGAAAGGAGTGAAATTTTCCTTTGTTACCTTTCACTTAGGTCTCTGTATATTTATTTCCTGAAAACCTGTTTCAGTCAAAAACTGGAAAACTTTCATAGCAAAATCTCAGAAAAATTTTTAGCAGATATAAGCATGAATCAGTTTCCTTTCCACTAAATAAAAGAATCTTAAAAAAAATTAAAAAATTAAACAAAGAGACTAAAAACATGTTAAAAATTTTTTTTAACATGTCTAAATTTCAGAAGACAGAATTTCAATCTCTGTGCTGGTATCGCGGTTCATATCTTGCAAAAATAAGGATTTTCTTTAGTCACTGAATTTTTAAAACGGCATGAGATCCAACGCTCAGACTCTGGATCTTCTGATGTCCCTAGTTATACTGTTTTCAATTGCCTTCAGAGCAGGCCGTAAAGTTTCACTCAATTCCAGTGCTCATTGTGATTTACTGTGCCATTTCTATTAGTACTAAATATTTTACAGGTTTGCTCTTTTTTGTTGCACTTAGCTAAATCCACAACGATACTTTTATTTAAAGAAATTCATTTACTGTTTTATTAGAAAGGGAAGATGCTACCTGTAGTTCATTTCAATCATACCAATATCTTCTGAAAATGACTCAGTCCGTGGTGCATTTCCTATTGGAACTGTCGATAATTTCTAAACTGTGTTTTTGCTTCCTATTTGCACGAGGCCTGAGAGATGTATCTTTGCTCTTTTCAGTGGAACGAAATTAGAGAAACATACTAATGCAATCTGGTGTCTGTAGTTGGAAACCAGATGATCTTCAGAACAGGCTGAGATTTCAATGCAAGCTCAGGTCTGTAATATACCCCCTGCAGAGGTACTCTGGAGTTCACATAGCATTTTCCCTGCAAAAGAGCCACAAAAAAGCACTATGCATTTGCTCAGTGACATTTTCCATGTGTTTCGGTGTGTATTTCTCTATTCACTCCCCTCGTTCCCTTCATCATATATCATCTTCCATGATACCTGCGTGATATGTGTAATTGGACTCCTACGCACAAATCCGATTGAATATTACCCACAGAGACACATATGTTCTAGAAATATTTTCCTTCATACTTCAAAACTATAGATCCCAGTCCAGCGCTCCTTCCTCCAAAACTTCAAAGCTCACTTCTAATGAGTCTAATGAGTAAAGTTGTTTCCTAGCTGTCTTCGTTTGTTCCCTCACCTCAGTTGC
>VZSC01019401.1:182286-204953 GCA_013398225.1 Steatornis caripensis
AAAACCACAGCAACTTGTTCCAGTTGCTCATGGCCTCCGCCATGCCTTCTCTCGTTGTTTGTAAAACATAGCTCTCCGTGTGACATTTTTGCCCACTAAGGAAACGATCACTTACATTTTTACTCTAGCCAGAGAAAAGCATATGTAGGGAGTCACAAACCTGTCACTTAGAGCCTTTAAAAGCAATAACAAGAGTGGTGGCTAATCAGATGTGTAGAGGTAAGGAAAACAGGGTAATGAGGTTACTGGAAGAAGTCAAGTGGGAAAAGGAAGGTAGAAGACTGTACATAAGAATGGATAGGAATTTGAGAGGCCAGGAGTTGTCAGTGCATTAACTAAAACTTTATCGCCCTTCAGCTCACCATCCTCACCCTGGGAGAGTTTCTGGTACCGCTCCCTCCTTCTGCTGGCTCTGGCAGCCAGCACACTCCCACAAAAAACAAAGCTCAAACCCCACATGGAAGGTGGAGCTTTGAAGTAAAAGGAATTGGGCTGTTGGCAGAGCACGCTCTGGAGCTATCATCACGTCAAAATTGTGCTGTAGCTAAACAAGACGAATTTCAGTGCAGCTTTCCAAAATTTCAAAATGTGTTTTCCTGAGGTGCAGTTAAATATACTCAGTTATATTCAAATAGGCTTCAATTATGTGCATAGAAGCACCATGAATTGATAATCTGAAACCACACAGGAAAGAAGGTTTTGGGCAATGTTAAAGTGAGAAAAAAATGGATGAAAACCTTTTGTGCTGGTTTCGGCTGGGATAGAGTTACTTTTTTTCATAGTAACTCCTGTGGTGCTGTGTTTTGAATTAGTGACCAAAACAGTGTTGAGGGGTGTTTTAGCTACTGCTGAATGGTGCTTACACAGCATCAAGACCTTCTCTGTTTCTCACACTGCCCCGTCAGCGCGTAGGCTGGCTGTGCACAAGAAGTTGGGAGGGGTCACAGCCAGGACAGCAGACCCCAACTGACTAAAAGGATATTCCATATCAAGTCATGCTTAGTAATAAAAGCAAGGGGAGGAAGGAGGAGTGAGGGACATTCAGAGTTATGTTGTTTGTCTTCCCAAGTCCCTGTTACGCCTGATGGGGCCTTGCTTCCCTGGAGATGGCTGAACACCTGCCTTTCACTGGGAAGTAGTGAATGAATTCCTTATTTTGCTCTACTTGCAAATGCAGCTTTTGCTTTATCTAGCAACCTGTCTTTATCTCAATCCAAGAGTTCTCTCACTTGTACCATTCCAATTATTTCTCCCATCCTGCTGGTAGGGAATGAACAAGAGGTTGTGTGGGACTGAGCTGCCTACCAGCATTAAACGACTACACCTTTCAAACAAGGGTTTTGTTGGTTTTGACTCCAGGAGACACAGTAAAATGATCAGTCTGAGAAAAATGGCCTCACTGACAATACTCAGTGGCACAGTCTTAAGTGCATTTAATTATTTCACTTCTGGTTTATATGAATTGATATCTCAGCATGAATATTAGACACTAAGAATGAGTGAACTTAGGAAAAGAGCACAAAAGGTAAGAAGTACTGGAGAAGATGTTGAAAACATGCTAACTAAAGGAGCATTGCAAATCTAGGATCTGAAGAGACTTCCTATTTAAAAGCTAACGGTAGCCAACTTAGACAGAAAAATGTTTATTTAAATTGTGGGGTTTGTCCCTGAACAGGCTGTGCTGCCCAGAGCTGCAACACCTGAAATTGCATTCCTGGTTGCAAGCATTGAGTTCACAGCGCAGGCTCAGGTATTCTCATCATTATACTGCGAATACAGGGAGATTGAGAGTCCTACTCATGAAATTCCCAGTGGCCCACACTGGGCCTGGGCCATCCAGGCAAGATTTCACAGGAGTGGTTTTACAGAAAGGGAGTTACCTGGAGCCTAATTCGGGATCACATTTAAGCTTCTTGATGTATGTCAGATTCATAGGTAAGGATTATAGACAAGAATCATACTAGCATTTGACTAATTCAGAACCATGTTTTTGAAAAAGATTTCCCAAGTCATCCACATGTATCACGCTTTGGTCTTAGACCACCCACACTGGACTGGGTTTGAACGAAACCAAACAAGAGAGCGTGCTCCAACCTCTCGGAGACATTCAGCATATGGGACCAGACAGGGAGCAGTCTAAAATGTGCCCAAAAGATGTGAGGTGTGGACACTAACTGCCTAGAACCAACCCCTTTCCTTCAAAGCTGTTCCTAATATGTCACATAATATGTCACATTGCTGACATAGACATAGCCACAGTTTCTAGCTACTTCTTATGCCGAAGTCAGGCATTTTGAGTCCAGATGACTAGATCACTGTTTTCTCTCAAAGCGCCGCAAATGCCATGCCGTTCAGTCCTCGGAGCGCACTTAGAAACCCAAGCTCCAGATCCAGGTCATTCCTGATTGGGGACATGCCCCAGTGACACATCAGAGGTATGGGAAGGTTGTCACACTGACTGCGGGAGTCCCACTACTGCGAAGGCTGTCAGACACGGGATTAATAGTTGGGCATTCCTGAAGCTCAGAATAGCAATCAGTCATCATCCAGAGACTAATGGAGCTTAAAAGGGCATGAAACCCAGTGACTGGATGCAGTCAAAACAAGCAAAAGTCTGAGCGGTGAGAGAGACAAGTTGTAACAGGTATCAGAGTTATCTGAAGGTGCTCCATCTTTCTCACTTTCTCACTTCTTCTTATTTCTTTGGAGCCACAACGTGGAGAAGCTGAAGGGAAGCTGGAGAAATCATTTGAAAACATCATCAAACACACATGTTCAGAAAAAATGCATTGTTTACACTAAATACTTAATGCAGGAAACTGCTCTGTCAGACAAGATGTTCCTCACCTGATTATGATTTGAAAGCGATAAATAGAAAGAACCAGTCATAAAATAAATGGCAACTGAAAACATATGCATTTAGGTCTTTGGCTCCAGAATAAATTAAGTAAGAATGTAGATTTTTCATAAATCTGCCAGAACTCAGATATGTATTGTTATTTTAGCATATTTAACAGACTGCTTGTATGAGACATTTTTTCTGAAGCTGAAATACTCATTGTGTTAGAGCTGTAAAGATTTGGTTACTGATGCAGTTAAAATGAAAGTTTTTTCTCCTGCTTTTCTGTGCCTGCACAGCTACCATAAATGCCAGTTAAGCTTCCACATACATGCCGATGGCAAAATAGACCATAAGGTCTATTACATCATTAGGTCTATTTACTTCTTTAAGTCTTTGACTGTTAGTAAAGTCTAGTGTTCATGCCTTATGTGATAGATGTATTTATTTAATTAAACTTAGTTGATTAAAAAGCCCTCGAATATTAGAATTTAATGTGCCATGTTCAAGAATAAATAGCTGAATTCAATTCACAGGTAATACAAAGTGACTACCAACATTTAAAGAAATACTCTTGATTCAGCCATCAGGCAATTTTGATGACAGCCTTGAACTCCATAAGCTAATGTTCTGATCATTCTCCTGTAATAAAGCTCCCTTGAGATCTGGTCAGATGTCTTACATTTCATGTTTTCAAAAGTACTTAGACACTGAAATCAGTTAAATCAATTTCAGTGAAAGCCGGATGCTTTTTCATTGTAGGACTTCGTCTCCTTGGGTTTCAGTTTCTTATGTGTAAAATGGAAATTTTCACACATCCATCCACTGTTCAAATGTCATTTTGAACAATAAATTTTCACATCAGAAAGGACAAACAAAACCAAGAGACTGCAGAGCACAGGCAGACATAGGCATAAGTAGCTTATGTTCTGCAGTTATTACAAGTCGTCATCATTTTATTTGCAGAACAGTTCTATGATTATCTCAAGAACTTAAAGAAGCATAAAACACCGATATTTGGAGCTCACTGTTATTCTACAGGACATGGCACCCTCCCTTGGAAGTATCATATAACTCCTATATACAACTCCTAGTTCTACCTGCATTACTAAAACACCAATTTCCATAAATGACTTAAGGCTGTGTCACCAAGAGCAACTTTGTGGCTGTGACTCTCTGCTTTTTCATAGTCTTTAACTACTTTACCATTAGGATTAGAATATTAGGATTAGGATGGTATTCAGAAGTCTCAGCCACGTTATACAAAACCTCACAGCAGTAGTCAATCCCTGCTCTGAAGGTCTTAGGCTCTCAATAAGGATGAGAGAGAAAAAAATACTGTTTTCCTGACATTGCAGATCTCCCAGCTGTAATACAACTTGATGCTTCTGCTCTGAGCAATTATCACACACTGGAAAGCAGAAAGTGCATGATAATTGCTCGGAGCAACTCTTTCCTGTTCAGGCAGTAAGTGGCAGCATTGCAATAGCCTTTGCTTCTGTATCCTTGTTGTCTTTAGAGGCAGTCCTGCTTTTCTGCTCAAGCACACAAATGTCCTTGTGGCATTTCTATGTCCCTAAAATTTAATTTTACATTGCATAATGATGTATTATATTTAGTATAAATACTTTTATATGAAGTCAAATCATGACAAAAAGAAATTTGCAGAATTGGGGTCCCTTTTGTGAATGGAAACCGTGAATATCAAAACCAATCCATCAGTTTCTATGCTCTCAGTCAAGGAGTATTCAACATGTCTAAAATCCGTGTTCCTGAACAAATTAAAACAAGTATAAGGACAACCGGAGTCTTCTCTTTCTGCTCCTGAAGCAGAGGATGTAAATGGGGTGCTTATAATGTAGATCCTTATTCTTGAACTTTCTGTTTGATGGCCGCTAAAAAGTAAGCTTGCAAAATCAGCATCAGATCATTTCACATTAATTGACTCACCAGTGATACAGGATTGGATTTACTCTGTTTTAAAAGGGCTTTTTGGAACAACAGCTGTGATTTTTCCTGGCTTATAATCAGCAGCAGCCATAAGGAAACTGCAATCAGAATGGAGGAGACAGATCTGCTGATGAAGCACAAGCCTGCCTCGTATCTAACTCCCTCTCACAGATCCCTTTGTTGGCTTCGCAGTGCTAAAAGGAACAACGTGCATCAAGAACTCAGTGTTGTCACTCGAGAGAGCATATAGGCCTAAATGTGAATTACACCGCATTCAAAATGTCAATGGCAATTTTCCAGTTGTGGGATAGGACTAAAGAGTGGATCCGTTCAGCAAGAAAGGGATTCCCAGGATGATTGCTTTTCTGAGTAGACCCGTGGTGATTAGTTTGTGTAGACTTTGGTTCTTAAGCTGGTTTCACACTACCTGGCTGCTTGTGTACCGCGATGCTGGATGTTACTTGTCACAGGTTGTTGCTTTCACTGGTGTGGCATTTATGCTACTGGCCCTTGCAGAGGAACGAAAAGTGTACGCTCTGTTGTGGAAGTGTGCCTTCATAAAGATCTGGTTTCCTCCTAAGAGCACTGCAAATTGTGTAAGGCGGCTTTTCATTGAGAAGCCCTGCTTATTAGCTGTCAAGGTTNTCACTGGTGTGGTATTTATGCTACTGGCCCTTGCAGAGGAACGAAAAGTGTACGCTCTGTTGTGGAAGTGTGCCTTCATAAAGATCTGGTTTCCTCCTAAGAGCACTGCAAATTGTGTAAGGCGGCTTTTCATTGAGAAGCCCTGCTTATTAGCTGTCAAGGTTAAGAGGTGAATGAAAAGACTCATTTATTCTTCAGGGCAAAATGGAACATTCCCAGTGACAGAATCCTGGAAATACTTGCAAAGGAAAGAAACAGAAAATGGTTTCATAATATCTTGCACAATGCTTATGTCAAAAAATTGCTATTTCTATGACATTTCTGAGCCCCCATTTTGAGTAGTGTCATATTAACTTAGGCTTGACTTGATACCTGGGATTTTTTGTCATGTTTAGGAGAACCAGTCATAATAATATTTTAGTGGAAATTTTAAATTGGTTAAAATGATGATACACTGCATAGTCTGGCAAATTATTCAAAATTCACTTTCAGTGGTATTTATGGTTTTCTGCAACAAGTCACACCAAGCACAAACACTTTTATTCATCTTGTTTTTAACATGCTTTGGAGTACTGAGAATAAAAGTGCCTTATAAATGTAAACCATCACTATTAATTATTACTACAGAATTTTTCCTTCATCATCTCACTGACCTTTAAGGAACATTAATGAGAAAGTTTACTCATTGTGAGTGTGAGCTGGTTTTAATGGATGTCTTTTACTGAGACGATATGACTGCTACGATGAAAACTCTCAAATGTTAATGCACTGAAGGTTTATGATGTCTAATGTTAATGTCATAGGACATAGGTCAGGGAAGTGAACTGGGAGTGATTGTGCATAATAAACCATCTGCATGTTATTTCGCAGCAACAAAACAGGGTAAACTAAGTCCCATGACACGTCGACTGAGTTATGAAGTTATTGCAGGACTTCATCTAGCATTAATGAGGCCCCATTTGAACAAAGGGGAAATTCTTGAAATAGGATATCACAGAACTAACTTGTGGGGGGCTCAAGGGAACAAATTTTGAGAAAAAGCTAACTAGGTTTGGCCTTTAATGATGCATAGGGAAAAAGAGGAGTGGAACTTCTCACATTTCATATTCCAGTGTTAGGCTACAGAAACTGCCTTGTGTCCCCTTGTGAAAGAAAGAAGGATTTTTTGCAGGATTTTTTTTCCTTTGGTTTCCTCTCCTTTCCTCTGTATTTTGTAGAGGTCAAGATTTGAGATTGCATGTTCACACACGGAACAGTGAAAGAAATCTTGAAGCTGGATGTGTACATTCACAGCCATAAAGCATAAACATTTTCTAATGTCACTGCCCCTACCATGCTCTAAACTACATTTTGCCTGTCGGTATCCAGCTACAAATGATAGGTTTCAGGCTAAGCTGCTGCATCAGCTAGATAGTGATTCACATGTGCTTTTATTTTATGGTCTGGTTTACATTCTACTTAGCTTTGTGTTGTTCTGTGATGAGGACAAAAACTGTACATGGGGTGGAGGAGAACTAGAGAAACCAAATATCTCTTCGAAATTGAATTTTTATCTCTTTGAAACTGAATTTTTAAATCTTTGAAACTGAATTTATTCTTGAGCAACACAACTTGGGAGTATCTAAGTCTGCAAATATTTTGAGACCACCAGTTTCAAGTGTTAAATTGCTTTTTATTGCTACAAGTTACAGCTTCAGAATATATAATGGCAGCTTCCCTTAAAATGGCAATGTGGAATGTACAAGGGTTATATTATCCAATTAAAGGCATGCGCATCCTGCTAGCATTTAAGAGAGCAAACACACAGCTAGTTCTCTTAGAAGAGATGCATTTCTTTCTCCCTGTGCTCTCAGGCTCACAGAAGCAAGGGTTATGTAAATTTTCTGCCCAGCTTCTTATAGTCTTCCTGTGGGATAGCTAAATCCTTACACTACAAAGTGACGAACTCACTTGTACTCAAATTTGTTCTTACAGGATTCCCTGGAGGCTAGTTGATGGGAGTGAATGGGATTAATTCCAGCGGAGAACTTGAACTATTTTTTGTTAAGTAGGAAAACAGCATCAACTACCATTGTCATAAGTCTCTTCTGTAAGCTTTATAAGAAATTAGAGATATGTAAATAAGGTACAGGAAATTATTTTCCTTTCCAGGGAATTAGGCTGCTTGATTACAGCATGCTTTGGTTATTTAATAACATCTGGAGAGGCAATTTCAACTGCCTTCAAGATAAAAATTAGATAAAAATCTTGGAACATACCATTCGTGTACTAGGAAGTCATGGAACTATTGCTGTGTATGAAGCAAGGAAATAAATAACAACCCATGTATTCATGTTATTAGGCACTGCATAACACTCATTTTTCTGTGAAATTCTTTTTTTTTTTTGCTTATGTCAGTCATTCCTGGCAAGTAATCTCTTTAGAGTATGTTGCCCCTTGCTACAGGGTAGGACATTTTAAAGCAACTAAGGTATTTTTGGCAACCACCAGAGTTCTATCGTCTAGTAGTAGAAATGCTAAGTTAAAAAATTTCATGGTGCAATAGACCTCCAGAGCTTTCTACTGGGCGCATACAGGAGCTTTGGACAGACGTTCTTCTTGATTCTGGTCAGGGAAGATATGAAGTGTGTTAAAACAACGTGGTCGTGTCATTGGTCTTTAAATATGGACAGATACTCCCCCAGCCTCCCCCTCAGAGCTGAACAGATTGTCAATGAAGAGAAAGAAGCATTCCTGAATTATTATGGATCTCTTCCAGGATGAGATGAACTACACTCAAGGATGAAGGGCACCTCAGTGACTAGTATGAACATTTACTTTGTAGACATCCTCATGAATCCATGAGGATGAATCCAACCTAAGGAGTTATATTTTCTCAGAACTGAGAGAAGGTAATCTGGGGTTCATTGGTCAGGTTAGATCCATCTTCGGAGAATCAGGCAGCCTAAGCAGCAGATGTTTGCCCATATAGCCTATGTATGCAACCATCTGTCAAGGAATAAGCCTCATCAGTGTTTTTGCTTGATGTGGTATGGTGAGTAAAAGTCCAAAGAAAGCTAAAGGGTAAAATGAGATCAGAAATTATTTCTTCTCAATTTTTGTCGTACTCATATAGAAGGCTAGCTGGGAGTCCTCAAAAAAAGACCCCAAGCATTGTCAGAGACTGGAGAAAATTAATCCCTTTTAAGCAGAGGAGTCTGCTAGCTGGCATGTGAGCTTGGAGGAAACCAGTAGTGTTGGCCAATCTGCATCTAAGCTTGGCTTTTGTCTTGTAATTAGTAGGATGATTCCAGGACACCTCAGTTCGCCCAGACCAGCAACATCAGGGAACATGAAGTTGGAACCATTCAACTCATATCTGGGTTTTACTCTTTTGAGCCTTTTATATTTTATCTATAATAAAATAATTCAGTTTAGCTGTTGGACTTAGGGACCTAGGCTCAAGTGAAATATTTTAATTATTCTTATGAGACCTGCTGCCAGTGTACTACTAAATTTTTCCTCCGAGTTTCCTTGCCTTGCAACTGAAGGACCATACTAATACCTGCTTACTCTTTAGTATTTATTATAAACTATATAAATTATGAATATTCAAACTACATATTAAAAGTGTATTGAATAAATTAGTGAAATCATAGATAAAGTAGCTTGCAGATTACGTTCCATGCAGCGAAATAAACTTCTGCAGAACAGAAACTGTGAGCGTTTTCCAGATCTAAGGATTGCCAGAATAACAGGAGCTAGAAATATCACCTGACCTGAATGGTCTTGAATGACTATATCCTTTACCCAGCTGTGACTAAACACACATATCTAGCAGACTGAATTACAGTCAATTAATTTACATAGGAATTACAACAGTTTTCTGTATTCTGATGTTGTAATTTCCTTTGCATCAGATCACTCTTACTTATCTGATTATTTAGCTGACCAGTGGCCTAAACCGTCCGCACTCAATTAACAACGTTGTTCCTGCTAAAAAGTGAGCTTGTGTTATTTGTAGGGATATCATAAGGTTCTTGTTAGTTTGAAGAAATGTTGTGCTGACTTAGCTAACCATTCATGGGAAAGGAAGAGTTGGCACTCACTGTAGGTACTATGGCTGCTCTAACACGTCCTCCTTCTTTGCTACTATGGAAAATATTTTAAAGCAGACATTTTTAAACACCTCTTAACAGCTAACCCTTCACTGGGGCACTGCAAAACAAAACGGCACAAAACATGTATTAGCTGTCTACTGACAAAGGACAACCTCAGTGAGAGTCATTTCATTTAACTTCAGATACCTGCAAGGTGTACGTTTACATCCAAGATCATCATCCTTGGTTCCTTTGGCAGGCAATGAAGAGAATGAGTCACATTTAGGACAGGATTCACCTCAGCACAGACATTCACAAGTTTAACCCTATCAAACTGTAAAAGTGTTAATTTTTCTTCATTGATGGTGAAGTGAAATAAGCCTGACTAGTCTGAGCGCAGATGCTCACATTATAGATGTCTAAAGTGAAGTAGAAGGAATCCAGGCAAGTCCTGGCTGTTCTTTGAAAACCTGAAATGCCTGTCACCTGCTGTCTTGTTTTGCCGTGATTTTACTGTGGAAGTTCAGACCATGGCATAGCTTTTCAGAAAGTCGGCAGACTCCCAGGAAATATACCAAAAAATGGAATAACTTTAACAGGAAGCAGGAAGCAAAAGGAGCAATGAAAGAGAGAGAAGTTACAAATTACATAAATTACAGACTAGGTAACTGTCTGTACTACATACAATACAATACTACATACTGCATGTCAGGCTGACACTTTAATAACATATACGCAAATAATATCCTGGTGCTGTTGCCACACTTCTCTGTCCCACGTTCACCATCCTCTCTGTTAATACAGCAGAGCAGAATACTCTCTGTTTTCTGCCTTTTGATTGCTGGCAGTGAGTGCTCTGCAGGGACAGGTGCAAGGCTCCGCCTCACAAAATGTCATGCAATTTAGGTCCCTATTTTTCCTCAGACACGCTTCAGGTGCTTAAATTTTCCTGTGGCTGCCTGTCTGGGGCAGATGTATCTATCTTACAGGCTAGTTCTTTTTAGATTTCCTTCTCAGTCTCATTGATTTTTCTAATCAGATAGATACACAGAAAATTCATGTTAAATAAAAAATTGCAGTATTTCCTTTTCAACAGTGGTTACTATATATACCAGAAATGTTCAGTAGTGAAATTTCAATGTTTACTTCCAGTTAGGAACAATAAAGATTTCACACTCCAAAATGAATGTGAAAGTCACAATTCTTTTTCATTCATCTTTTTTTTCCCCTTAAGATCCACTTTTCTTCAATTTTCTTATTCACAGTATCGAAGACCGATTGTATTCTTTCCCTTACTTTTGCACATATTCTGGATTTTTTCATTTCTTTCTGAAACTTTGCATTGCCCAGGGTAAGATATCAGTGTATTTCTCATAATGACTCTGCTCAAGAACGTTTCCTCAGAGAAGTTTAACAAAGTTCCTCTTCTTCCCATAGGCAGCAGTGTGTATGCACTACTCTAAGGAACAGACCCTGCTAGCGCAACAAGCTGGCCCAAGAGTAGTGTCTCAGTAGTGTCCTAACAATGTCTAGTTTGCTAACTGCCAGTTATTATTCTGTTCGTTAGAGTCTATCCTATTAATAGAGGCAAAATGTTCCAGGGGCCTTTCTGAGTACTGATGAACTAGCGTCCAGCATAAGGTAATCTACGCTATTTCATCATGTAGCTGTGCCCAGTGCAGGGTCTCTGCTTTGTGCACCTTTCCTTTTGTTATAATTGAAACTTTGAACCCTCTTTTTTTTCTGCATATGAATTCTGTTTACGTATGGCAGCTTTCCAAAATAGCACCTACGTAACAATATCAAGAGCACTTCATATTTTCCATGTATATCACATTAAGGGAACTGAAGTTAAACATTCAAATTTATTAAAGCATGACACGCATTCCTGTGCTGGCACAATCACACAGTCTAAATCACAGATTTCTGTCACAAAACAAGATACAATGTCTGAGTAAACTAAAATATATCCTTTATATATTACCTTAATAAAGGCTGTGTCAGTGCCAGGTTTGCAAAGATGCTATACCTGTTCTAACCACCCAGATTTAAAAATATGCAGTGCAAGAGAAATGCACCATTCACCAGGTAATTAATTCACCGTTTAAGTTATTCCACATTTCTTAGTGATGTTTTATGCTGAAAAACTCAAGTCATGCTGAGACACAGAAGCTGACGATTGTCTTATAACGGACCATACCGGAGCACTCCCCAGTAATTCACAGCTCACTCCTCAAGGATTGCACAGGGCTGAAGGACTGCAATGCAGTAAATTCCATGCAGGATGATTAGTTATCGCTCCCTGTTTCTCCAGCAGCAGTGTAAGGAGACAAAGTGGGAGAGCAGCTGTTGGTTCCTGTATTTGATAAATTATTTAAAGCTTCCCTTTGCCTTCATTATCACTCTACTGATGCTGAGATTATCGCAGGTTTCTAAGGATCTCCCGACTTCAAAGAGGGATCTTACAGGAAAGTAAGCACAGGTAACAAAATAAGCCAGTCCTGTCTTTGAAAAATCACAATATAACATTTGTTGGCATTGAGTCTCCCTGGAGAATATATTTCTGCCTGACATGTTCGTTTTGTCATTTTAAAGGTCTAAGCACTATATTTATTTTTATAAAAGTAAACCTATTTCATTTTTCAATTCCTGTTTGATGGGGTAAAAGAGGTTCATGAGTGTTTACTTTCAAATAACTAAGGGGAAAATGTAAGACCTAGTTGTGCTAATTTCTATGTCTTCAAACACAGTTTGCATCCATTTACAAAATAAACACCTGTGTAGTTATGGATGACCAGTGGACTATGAGGTTTCACGCCCAGTTAAGTCAAGATATAACAGGCGGCCTTACCAGTGGCACGTGACTACGGTCACCTCCTGCGTAGGCTCCAGATTCCCACTGCACCCTGTTGGTACCTACTGCACGTTGCTGCACGCTCTTCTCTTTGTGATTGTCCTTGCTGGCAGGAGTTTCGTTACTACACAGCAATACTCCTGTTAACGTTTCTCCATTGCATTACTCTCCCTGTGCTGCTCATTCACATTCACATGGTACATCTACACATTATTTCACACCAGCACTGGGCAGGTTTAAAGGATGAATACCAGCCGTTTGCATATCTTCATTTAGCCTTTTGCCTCCTGAGGAACTGAGGTTCAAGCACTAGGCCTTGACCCTGTATGTGTCATCTTAAGTGGGTTCATAATTCAAAAATCTCAATTCCTGGACTCCATTTATTTGAAGAAAGCACATCTGGACACAATATTGCCCAAACACAGTTTCTAGACCCACAGTCTATACTTGCTCTCAGGCTGCTAGCCTGTGAAAAAGAGTTTTGTGACTAAATATAAACTGAAATTCATTTCTTTACAAAACTGATTGGTGTCCAGGGAAACTTCTGGGTTTGTTTACTTCACTTACACTGGTTTGTTTTTTTTTTTTTTTATCAGTCACCACATGTCTTGACTTAGAATTTCCATTAAAATTCCTTTGAGATGTGACTACAAATATGTAAGGAAGTTAAATATGGATAAAATTGAGTTTTGTTTGTGACTTTGTTTGATGCCATAGCTAACTCCTCTTAAATTCTTGAACCCATATTTCAGATCTAAATACTGATTTTTTTTTTCCCCTTAGTATTTGGGACTTGATTTGAAAAAATTAAAGAGTCTGCTTTTCAGAAGGTAGAGGCTATCTGCTCTAAAAAATGAAGCTTATTACAGTTGAGCAGCTTTTGAAGAGATTCAGTTTAATGCTTATAAATTTTGTCCCACTTATCAACAAGGCAAATTAAATCTAATTTTGTGTCTTTCCATATTTTCTATAAATACACTTGCTTGCTGGGAAACATCCTGTGAGAACAAAGCAACAGCAAGTTCCCTGCTTGAGAGCTCAAAAGATTAGGCCAATGGCAAAGTCTCTTTTCCTGAAAGAAAGTGTAGCCCAGCAAAACATAGTAGCTTGCCCCAGGCTTAACTAACTAGAAGAATCAATTCTCCTGCCAGACATCTTATCTATGGGTTAAAGATGTTATACTGTAAATTGCAGATCTTTTAAGCAATTTTTATTAGCTTAAATGATGCACTGAGATTCTTGCAGAGGTCAGTGGCACATAGGTGAAACTTATAAAGGGTGCAATAGGAGAGAGAGCGGAAGATTTTGAATAATCATGTTGGAAATTTAGAAAGTTAACCAACATGCTGTGTTGTGGGATGGAAAATGACACTGAGAAAATTCAGGAGTTTCCATACACTTCTCTGGTTTTGTGACTCACCCTCCCACATTTATCTTCCCTTCCTCATTTCTGTCACAGCTGCGCTTTAAATACTCTGGGCCTGATTCCGCTTTCCCTTGTCCCAGTTTCACTGCAGTCTGTTGGGTTTAGAGTTTGGTTTGTTTCTTTACTTCAGGCAATAGTAATGTTATATCCAGGGACAGGAAGATAGAATTTGAGAGAGTGACATAGTATTTGGGAGTGATGCTGTGAGAGAAAATGTAGAATGAAAACTATTTATTCACAGAGGCCAAGTTGCTAAACTTCAGAGAAATATTTTATCCAGTTCCTTGTCTGAAGACCAAAGTATCTGCGTACAGAAGTTTTTTCCAGTTGTGCAGCGGCTATGGATGAGGTATCACGCAGAAAATAGTGTTTACTGATTTGGGGAATTTTTCACATACTACTCAGATATTACATTGGTGGGTGCTGCAGGAAAGAGTAAAGTGAATTACAATAATTTCAACCCGAAAATTAACATTGTATCTATGGTATCCCAGAGCATATGCAAGAAATTTCCCATTTTGAGTGAATAATTTCTAAATCATCTCTAAGAAACAAAATGGATTAGAGTTTGGAGCACACTTAGATCTATGGCATCAACACAGATCTACAACTCTAGCATTTCTAATAAATAATGAATCACACAACCTGCACACATCTAATGTAAACAAAACTAATGTACTTCATGTATACCAGATTTGGCCCCCGAGTTACCTGCTGTGAAGAAGATGAGACAAACTTCAAAAATGTGGCAGTACTAACTATTGACTGTTACTGTACGTGTTGCAAGCATTCTTGTGATGTAAGTTTCCATTTCCTATTTATGGCCCTACCTACCGGTTTCTGCCTTATTTGAGTGAAGGAACTGGCAAGCAGTCCAGAACCATTGTAGTTGTTTCATATTAAAACGGAGTATAAGAAAAAGAAAGACATCTTCAATAATTTCAACTATGTTATCTAAGTGAGGACAAATACGAGAAAATTCCAGCTTTTTCCTTGAAGGAGATTCAGAATTTATGCTATCTTGCAGAGAAAATGATCAAATATCCTTTAAAATATCATTGTTCATTTGACTGCAAAAAGAGGGTAAGGTTGCTAGGTTTTCAGAATTTTGTCTGTAACCCACAAAGAAACAGTGAACCCAGACGAAGCTAAGCTGGATTTTTGTTTGTCTCAGTTCCTTCTGTGCCAGTGGGCAGGCAAGGTGACAGGAACTCACCAACCCCAGCTCCACAGCCCTCCATCCTCGCACAGATAGTGATTGCTTTTGTGGGGAAGCTGTTGGGCAGCATTTGGGAGGTAACGCAGGAAGCTGGCAGAGAAACTACATCTGCGATATCCTCAAATCTTGAGTTGTCTGGGAGAGTCATTTTATGTATCACATAGGTGTCATACATCACATGCTCAGGCTGCCGTATGTTGCTTTCTCTTCTACTAAACCAGTAACCAGCTGAGGTCTGAAAGCACTTTCATTTTCTAAGTGTGACCTTCCTGCAAGTGATCATTGACAGCAAGGTCTGGACCCAAACAACTTACAATCCCCTTAAAAAGGACAGTCATTATTATCTCCAGTCTGCACAGAAAACCATTATCTACTTTCCCAAGGCACCCTTAATAGACAACTTTCTGTGTCTCACAAGCACTGAACATGCACACAGATCAAGGAACACCTTACCAAGGAAAGAAGCACATGTAGTATCTACCAGAGAAAAAACAACCATGATATACCTAGGGATTTTAATAGGTATTTTCCAAATCAATTCTCTGTTTGGTATGGTAACCCAAGAGGTAAGTGTCACTTTGTTACGTTACTTCACTTTTCTTTTTCCTTGTTCTTTCTGACGAGCCTTGCTAACATTTTGATGTCAGTACAAAACCCCATCTCCAAGTCCATGGGTGTATCAGGCCAGTTTGGCCTATTGCCAGTGTCTAAGGGAGTACCTCTTGTTTCTATACCGGGATTCCCATGGGAGCGGGTAACCCCTGGGATCATGCAGCCTTGCAGAGTATCCTGGCAAAAGGCCACCTGTGCTAACTCTCAGCCACATTTCTACAGTGAAGGCTCTAGCATTTCCTTCTTTTGAGAAGGATGAGTATCTGAAGAAGAAACCCCTATGTCCCTTTACATTCTTGCAGTGCCACTTACCAGGGACTTCTAAAACTACATGCTGCAAAGATTTCAGAGGCAGCATCCAGGTCTTCATCTATCAGTGAACAGAAGAAGTCACGGTCACAGGGATTGCTTCATGTGCATGATCTATCCACTCAGGGCATCTAGAGCCTCTGCCCAGATGTAGCCCTGGACAAACACACTGTGTAGATAAAACCAGCAGATTTCCTGCTGGTCACCAAAAGATGGGAGCAGAGAGCTCCTTCCTCTGCAGAACACTATNGATCCATCCACTCAGGGCATCTAGAGCCTCTGCCCAGATGTAGCCCTGGACAAACACACTGTGTAGATAAAACCAGCAGATTTCCTGCTGGTCACCAAAAGATGGGAGCAGAGAGCTCCTTCCTCTGCAGAACACTATGACACAGTGTTTACATAACGTCCTTAATAATTTTTTTCAAATGTGTCACACAGAAGTCTTACAGTGTTGCTCGTCTCAAAGCTTCTTCCTTTCACGGTAAGAAAAGGGGTTACTCTTGAGTCTAATCCAAGTTATTGTTCCAACTAAAGACAGATTGTGTTGCAGCATTGAGCAGAGCTCTGTTTATAGCATACTTTTTATATTTTTTTGTATTTTAAAAGTAGATACAGGTCTGTTCTCATCTCTTCAGGCATTCAAAAAGACCAATAGCATGCGTTTAATGAAAAGAAGGGCGGGCTTAGATTTTGTTGTTGTTGTTACATTTGAGGTAACTTTACATTGTATAATATGTACAGAGTTTGTATACTGTATATGTACTCTATATAAAATGCAGGCTCAGTCGAGATGAAAAGAGCATTGAGAGAAAAGCACATTGCAAAATAATGCTAAATTATGACGAACAACTTGATTTTTGAGTAGCATATGAAGTGTATCACAGAAGTTACTCCTAAACTAAATCAACAAGACTTTTAAAAAGATTTCCATTTGGCCCTCTCTTTCTCAGGTTATTCAAGGGAAACACACATTGAATGAAGTGCCACTGATTGAACGTACAAAGCATAAAAAGCCAAAAATAATGTTAGCAGGAAATCCACCTACTTCACACACAGCATTTTATACTGCCAAGCTATTCTGTTTTCTTTTACATCCTGGAGATTTTAGCATGAATTACTGTTTTACAATTGACAGCTGTTAGCATTCATACTGTTCAGTCCACTCTAACAAACTTCATTTGAGATTGAACTATATGATAACAAGCTATCCAATAGCAGTGACTTCTGATGATTCCTTCTAAAGGCAGGAGACACAGAACATACTATTCTTTACATCTACAACTCTCATGCCAGGGTCAAACAACCTTAGGATTGCAGAGAAACCCTGGAATTACTTCAGATAATGTGAAATAAGATGCTGTGGCTGTTGCACAAAGACAAAAAAAAATNACAGTGTTGCTCGTCTCAAAGCTTCTTCCTTTCACGGTAAGAAAAGGGGTTACTCTTGAGTCTAATCCAAGTTATTGTTCCAACTAAAGACAGATTGTGTTGCAGCATTGAGCAGAGCTCTGTTTATAGCATACTTTTTATATTTTTTTGTATTTTAAAAGTAGATACAGGTCTGTTCTCATCTCTTCAGGCATTCAAAAAGACCAATAGCATGCGTTTAATGAAAAGAAGGGCGGGCTTAGATTTTGTTGTTGTTGTTACATTTGAGGTAACTTTACATTGTATAATATGTACAGAGTTTGTATACTGTATATGTACTCTATATAAAATGCAGGCTCAGTCGAGATGAAAAGAGCATTGAGAGAAAAGCACATTGCAAAATAATGCTAAATTATGACGAACAACTTGATTTTTGAGTAGCATATGAAGTGTATCACAGAAGTTACTCCTAAACTAAATCAACAAGACTTTTAAAAAGATTTCCATTTGGCCCTCTCTTTCTCAGGTTATTCAAGGGAAACACACATTGAATGAAGTGCCACTGATTGAACGTACAAAGCATAAAAAGCCAAAAATAATGTTAGCAGGAAATCCACCTACTTCACACACAGCATTTTATACTGCCAAGCTATTCTGTTTTCTTTTACATCCTGGAGATTTTAGCATGAATTACTGTTTTACAATTGACAGCTGTTAGCATTCATACTGTTCAGTCCACTCTAACAAACTTCATTTGAGATTGAACTATATGATAACAAGCTATCCAATAGCAGTGACTTCTGATGATTCCTTCTAAAGGCAGGAGACACAGAACATACTATTCTTTACATCTACAACTCTCATGCCAGGGTCAAACAACCTTAGGATTGCAGAGAAACCCTGGAATTACTTCAGATAATGTGAAATAGGATGCTGTGGCTGTTGCACAAAGACAAAAAAAAATACTCCTTCTAAATCAGGAGTGAAAGAGTTTAGCATTGGCAGACTGGCAGTCTGGAAAGAGGATATCCACATTCAAACAAGGATAGACGATACCTTTAGTCTGCAAACATTTGTCCAACCATTAAACCTCAGCTAGAGTTAAGTTGAAAGAAGATAATTCCTAGGGATTAGCTTTGAAAATAATAATTTATTAAGTTATTTATTTTTAATTACATAGTAAATGTCACTTTGGCAAGTCAAAAGCAGTAATAATAATTCAAAAACTCGTGTAATTTCAGTGAAAGGAAGGAAGTGAGGATGCACATTAGAGCTCCTATAGAGCCGCTCTACTTTAACATTTTTATCACATTTTGCTCTTTAGATTCCTTTCCACATTAATTTCTAACTATTCAGAAAGAGGCTGCTACTCATAACAACTTGCTCACTTTACAAGGGCATGGCAAGATAGTTAAAAATACTACAGAGGTTAAAAGGAAGGATATTCACAGCACTCAGTTTTATACACCCAGCTTGTCTGATTAAGTTAAAAAGCCATTATGCATTGAGCTGTGTGTGAAACCAGCTGCTTTGAGGGAGATTGAGACCAAGACTACTTCACCTACTCTCTGGCTGGAACAGCGCAAGCCAGGGGCAATCAGCTGGAAAGCAGAGAAGGCCCTGAGGGTCCTGGTGATATGGTGTTATGGTGATATGAAGTTAAACATGAGCTAGCAATGGGCTGTCACAGCAACTGCGTTAGGCAGAGCATTGCCAGCAAGTTGAGGAAGATGATCCTTGCTCTCTGCTCAGCACTGGCAAGACCCATGTGGAGTGTTTGGTACAGCTTTGACCCCCTCAGGACGAGTGAGACATGGACATACTGGAGTGAATCCAGCACAGGGACACGAAGATGATAAACATCTGATATACAAGGAAAGGCTGATGGAGCTGGGACTGTTCAGCCTAGAGAAGAGAAGGCTCAGGACAACCTTATCAATGTATCAAGCGTTCTTATTCCTATTTGAAAATTTTCCTTGGTTCTTGAAATGTAAGTTATGTCACTGCTACAATTTTCACATCAATAAATCACTTCTAAATGATCCTGATTACTTAGTGGCAGGAGTTTTAAAGGAACTAACAGAATCTGATTTACCAATCACCCTCATGCTTTTGGTCAAAGGCCATGAGTATTTTAAACTGTTCACATACCACCCCTACATATAAAGCCATTTCTGATGAAGTTAATGAAATTCTAAATGTATATTCACAGACAGAAAGGCCAGCAAGTTAGAGCCAGATCTCTGTTCTGGGCTTCCTATTACATTGCCCATATACATAACTTGGTAATTCTGCTCCACTCATATAATTCCTACACTTTGAGAGTTTTTACTTTTAAGAAGTTACCTTGCTATCAAGAAATGCACCAAGCATAAGGCATGAAAAGAACCGGTACCAACAACTGAATAAAAACTCTTTGAGCCACAAAACAGGTCATAAATAGAAAGCATCTTGACAATAATGGAACAGCTTCCAGGCAACAACTGCCTGGAAGAATCACACATCAGACTCCTTTTACAGCCATCCTTCACACGAATTTTACTCTCTCTATCCCAGACAGCAGGCTAAGTTTAGGTATCACTAACACACACGCAACCAGACGGCAGCCAGTATTCTTCAGAGCTTCCAGCTCAGCTGTCACCCTGACTGATTCTCAGTGGGCTTAAATATAATCCATTGAAGATGTCATTCCCACAGGAAGCTGAGGATCAGTTCACACAGGACTTTCTGTTTGTTTGCATATGCGTATTCACTGTAGTTAATGTCATTTTACTGACTGCACTTAAAAATTGCCCTCCCCCCTGCACCGTGTGAAATGAGATTATCCCTCAAACCATGAGACTGTTTCTGATGAAATACACGTGAATCAAGCCACAGAATGTCTCCCATGTTCATGAGAACTACTGGTTTCTGAAATATCCACCTAAATAGCTTCACATCCTATTTTGTCTGCATTACTCCTAACAGAAACAACGGATTGGTTTGCCTTCATAAGCTTATGGTCCAAAATTATTGCAAAGTGAGTACAAGCAAATCCTTTATGTCTAAGATAGATATCAACTTTTTCCTACAGGATGTTGTGTCATATCATCTTCCTAGGATAAATATTGAAAAAAAAGAAAACATTTTGACTCAAGTAAAATTACTGGAAGGATAAATGTGCAAATGAAAACAGCAAAAATCGGACTAAATAATAGCATTCCTATCTGTTAATGAAAATGTTATAGCACCTTCCATTACATGAAGAAATGTTAATATGACAATTAAAAATCTTAAAAGTCAGTTCAGTTATAGATAGAACTGGATGTTATGCCATCGCATAGTGAGTGGTAAAGAACTGCTACAAAATCACCTTAAATTCATTCTTCCAAATCAGTTCAAACTCACTTCCCATAAGCATTGCCTACCACGTTCTGTTCTGCTCCAAATTCTATGAATTCATAAAAAATTATCCTCCTCTGAGAAACAGGAGATAGGAAAATTCTGCATTTAGTGTAATGTACTATGCTAAAGAAAAAGGGATTTGTACATATATTCATGTCTATATAATACTCGTGTACCTTTATGGAGGGCAAAAGCAGAAGGGAGCTAAACTGAAAAACATAGTAACTGCTGAGATTAAGTNGTATAATACTCGTGTGCCTTTATGGAGGGCAAAAGCAAAAGGGAGCTAAACTGAAAAACATAGTAACTGCTGAGATTAAGTTGAAACAAGAGCAAAATAAATCTTAAAGAATTGTGTAACCCTAGAAGACCAAAGTCCAAATGAGAATGTGTAGTATAACTTTTACCTGTTTCTGACTGACTGTGGAAAGACTAGATATAGTTTCAAGAAAAATCTTATTACAACGCCTTTCAGCCAGCTGGTTGTATTGAAGTAAATGAAGGCCCATCAATTATTGAGAGAAAAATTGCAAGAGAATTAGGAAAACACGTTTTTTAGAGAAGACCTCTCTAACAAGGAGTAGTTCCACAGCACAAAATGCAAGAATTACCTTTACTTGACACACAGAGCAAAAGAAGAAAACAAAATTACTAGAGAAGGTGGCAAAATTTTGTACTAGAAACAAGCATCTGTCCACAAAGAATAGAGACTAATCATGTGATAAACCTGTGAGGTCCCACCACTGACTAGAAACGCATGGCTGTAAGAATATGTGGAGAACAAACATGAGTTCCACAAAGCTGAAGATCTCATATAAATAAGAAAGAGAAAAACAGAAATGCAACTGTTGCCAGCTAGGATAATAAACATACAAAAATAACCATCTTGTTTGTATTCTTAACTATAGAAAGTCCGATATCTTTCTGTTTCATAGTGTCTTAGGCACATTTTAATGTCCTGTGTACCCTAGAATAAAAGCATAGTGTCTTATATGCCACAGCTTCCAACTATAGCAAAGGCAGCAAAGATCCACTCACCAGTTGCGATGCATTAAGCACTAAGTCTTTACACTGGTGGGACCTACCACCAGTTTACACTGTCTGGATGACCGAGTGCCCAGTACTGGTATTATAGGACAAATCTTTCCAAATCCTTTAGCAACACTGATAATACAAATATTATCCTGTGCCAGCACACTGTCAAAAGCTGTGCTGCTGTCCACAGCAGTCTCAGAGAAGAAATAAAAGACGCGGTAGGTGAAGAAGTGCAAATATGAGATCATGGAAGACAGGTTGGAAAAGGTGAACAAGGAATTGAGTACATCTGCTTAAATAGGAAGTGTGGAAACATCCCTTCTTTTCCCCTTAAACTTTCCCTCTCCCAGCGTTCAGCCTTTGAAAAGGTGTTTGGGTCACTATTCTGGGNTTAAGCACTAAGTCTTTACGCTGGTGGGACCTACCACCAGTTTACACTGTCTGGATGACCGAGTGCCCAGTACTGGTATTATAGGACAAATCTTTCCAAATCCTTTAGCAACACTGATAATACAAATATTATCCTGTGCCAGCACACTGTCAAAAGCTGTGCTGCTGTCCACAGCAGTCTCAGAGAAGAAATAAAAGACGCGGTAGGTGAAGAAGTGCAAATATGAGATCATGGAAGACAGGTTGGAAAAGGTGAACAAGGAATTGAGTACATCTGCTTAAATAGGAAGTGTGGAAACATCCCTTCTTTTCCCCTTAAACTTTCCCTCTCCCAGCGTTCAGCCTTTGAAAAGGTGTTTGGGTCACTATTCTGGGAATTCCCTTAATTTCTTGACCAAGTCTCTATTGTCGCGGGGGAGAGTGGTTAAGGTTTAACGGTCGCTCAAAGAATCACCACCAAAGATATGAGGGAAAGGTGATTTTTAATATGAGTTTGCAAAAAGGTGCAACTTTATAGAATTCGATGGCAAGATTCACTCTATTACTTACTGTGT
>VZSC01019401.1:205152-245349 GCA_013398225.1 Steatornis caripensis
TGGGCTGCGACCCATGCAGGAGAAGATTTAGGTACATTTCCTGGGTAACAGGAGTTCCGGAGATGGTCAGGGAGCGCCTGATCACTTCAACTCACTGTGATTGCAGCAGGAGTTCCAGGTGCAATCAGGGAGTGCCTAATTGTCCCAACTCGCTGTGCTCATCCCGGGACAAAGCGGTACCGTATTACTTCTTATCTTGGCTCATTGTACCAACAGGCAGGGTCGTAGAGTGCCCAATTATCCCAGCTCTTTGTTCTCATATGGTGCTGAATGATCTGACATTGCAATGCGGCTTGTTACTAGGGGGGGAGCAGGGCCTACACCACAACATCTATGCAACAGACAAGCTCTTCTGATAAGGACAGAAGAGTTTTATACTTTAAGACACACGAGTTTTGTGACATCCAGCTTCTGATATCTAAATTCTGGGGCTTACCCAAAAAGTGTCTCTATCAGGACTCAAACTTTGTTTCAACTGAGGTGGCCAATGATGAAATAGACTTAATTCTCCTGAGGAATACCATCAAAGTTGGTGGGGGAAAGCTTCGAAAGATCAGACCCAAATTCCTTACTATTTTCTGTTTTATTTCTGTTAGTTGAGTTTTTTGCATGTTAGTAAATAAAAAAAATATTTAACATGTACTGAAAAAATAGATAATTATTCAAGCACAGTTTGGAGTAACACATTTTTCCAGGGAAATTTGCAAGGTAGTATGGAAACAAAAATCCTACCTGGCAAGAAGGCAGCTAATAAAAGGACTGTTGCAATGGAAAAGCGTGCTAACCCCAGAACATAACATGACAAAAACTCTGATAAACATCCTGACTCATTCGCTCCCAGAAAAATTCCCTTCTATGTGATGACTGTTGCTGTGTAATCATCTTCTCCTGTATGTCCCTGGGAAGAACTATTACTCCAGGTTGTTTTTTGGGGTTTTTTTTGCTTTTGATGACTGATCTTCTGTTTTAGCAGCCAGTGGAAGATTGCCCTTCACTTCTACAGAAGCTGGGTCAAGATCCAGAACAAACAGTGACATAGATTGCTATTTTGAGTTGTATGAATTGGGTGAAAAAACAAATATAAATGTAAGAGAAGGGTACAATGAAATGAATTTAATGGTAGGGAAAATTCTTTAACTAGGGCATGGAACAATATATTTTGGATCAATACTATAGGCCCACATTTCTCATATCAAAGCAGAAGCATACAATTAAAGCTAGCTGGTCCAATTTGGCAAACTCACCTGTTGTTTTAGTGGACAGGCCAAGGATTGACTAGACACTAGATCAGAGCTGGCAAAAATCCTCATGCTTGTACTAGATTGATTTGTGCCGACTGAAGATCTAGCAACACATCATCCTCTAATAAAGCAAGGCATACAGGAGGTGATGTGCTAAAACTTAATTCTGGTAACACTCAAAAACATCTACTAGCAAAATAGTTGGAGTCAGGCCATGCATTTGGAGTCAGGCCAGCAAATATTTGCAATACATTTGAAAGACATTATCCATGATAATCTTTTACTGAAAAAATGAGATTTCTTGCCAAAAAGTGTGCACAAAAATTTTACTTTGTAGAGCAGCAGAAATGCAAGCCCTTTCTATCAGGTGTAAACTAACTCTATTTTAGCAACTAGATGTAAAAAAAGTCCAAACATCCAGACTAGCAATACAGTAAATTCAAGAGATTGCTACTGATTGCATCTATGTGTGATTTCAGTTAGATTATTTCTGATGTGAATTTAACATATCTAAAGCTGATCCCACAACATTTTAGCTCTTCATCCGTCATAACAATATTGTATAATGCCAAACAAAGTGCTGCTTCACACAGATTTACTCTTCTGATATCTCTAAGATACTTGTCGTCTTCCCATTTGACCAGGAAAATGTCTGTTATTGTAAATAAAACTAGTGTAATTTTGTTAATGTAAATAATGTGTTCCATACAGCTCTAGAATGTGCTAATTTTAAAATCTCAATTGCAGTGACTCAACTGAAAGTTTCAAATCTGAAATCAAATAGGCAGGAAGAAAAGTAGCAGATGGTCAAGCATCTGGAAATGTGCAGGTGTCTTTGTGCCACACCTCTTTAAACTGTTGCAAATCTCTGCTGCTACTTGTTCAGTTTCACCAATTTTTAATTTGACCATACAATACATACATAAATGATTTTAATAAAGATTCTTCTCTCTGTTTTGGCCTTTTTCTATGGGACACCTGTTCCTAAATGCCATTTCTTCAATATGTGGAAAAAATTAATTTGAACCGTTTTTTTCACAGATCAGAAGGGGGGAGTTCTAATTAACTATTTACTGTGCTCACATGTTGATTCATAGCTAATGTAACAGAAATGCAACTATGCAAGATTCCTGAGTAGGAGTCGTCAAAATTGGCCACATAGTACTGGGCCACAGTCAGGCTGGTTTCTGCTTTACTCCAAAACCAAACCTGTGATTTTCTGCCAAGATTAAAAATCTGCCATGGGAAGTAATTCTTACAATTAAAGTAGCCGTTTATCCTTCAGCTTTCCTTAATGTCGTGCTCTGCTAGACCTACACAGAAAGAATGTATTTTAAAATCCAAATTCAGAAAAAGTAGCAGACATATGATCTTTAAAATACATGGTCCAGATCTCCAGGTGGTGCAAACTTTACTGCAAATATTGCCATAAGAACCTATTTGCAACATTATTTGGTTCTACAGTTCTCACGTCCAAGAACATAGAACAGGATAGAACATAGAACTGGATTTTTCAGTTTATTCTTTGGCCTCAAGTTGCATCAGGGGAGGTTTAGATTGGATATTAGGAAAATTTCTGCACTGGAAGAGACTGCTCAGGGAAGTGTTTGAGTCACCATCCCTGGACATATTTAAAAGATGTGTACTTTTGGTACTTAGGGACATGGTTTAGTGGTGGACTTGGCAGTGTTAGGTTTATGGTTGGACTTGATGATCTTAAAGGCGTTTTCCAACCTAAATTATTCTATGGTTCTCTCACTGGATTGAATATAACAGGGAGATGGGAAAACCATCACTTCACACACAACTGGGACATTCCTGAATGCAGCTGTTTGTACAAGCGAAACTATCTGGTGCCCAGTGGGGGTTATGCTAAGGCTGACATTAGACAGAATTATGGAATTTTACCTGGTGATTCTACAAGTATGATTGCTACTTACGTTGCTACTATGCACACGGCTGCTATTCTTCACAGATTAGCATTTTACCTATGCAAGGTGCAGAGACCTCTTCTTGATTTGAGACAGACTATCTTCTGGAGAAATGTTTTCTAGGCCGCAAATGTTTCTGTATTCATGGCTGGAGAGCATTATGATAGCACCATAGTAAGTTTGTCTGTACAGAGTTCCTGAGCAAGCGATGGAAAAACAAGCATCTTACGAAAAAAACAAAAAAGTGAAGATATTAAAAATACTATTTAAAAAGAGCTTTAAAAGTCATTGTCCATTGAATTGCCTGGAATTATCACTGAGTGGCTCTTATTGCATCTTTATGTTATTAAAAAGCTCATTGCCACACATTATAATTTCCCAGTTTGAGACTGATTTGCGTGTTTTTAAAAATTTCCAAAAATATTTCTTGAGAATGTTATGTTTACCAGTATGTGCCTAGTTCAGAGCCTATTGTGGTCAATTGAAATACTCACAGTAACACAGTATGCTTCAGTTTGTAGATTTGTTGCCATTCATTAGAAATTATATCAGGAATCAACAGGAAATCATACTATTATATTATATGACTTAGAATTTTAGAAAAAGTAATGAATGGGGAAGAGTGCCTGATTTGTGTTAATAACCATACAGTGTGATTATTCAATGAATCCAAATGAGTACAATACATTTTTTACAACTAGAATAGTGTGAGACATTCACAAGAACATCTAAGCTCTCGTACATATTTTCTCAGGTAGATATACTGGCAAATGCCCCTCAATGTTCAGGTTTCTCTTTGGTTTAAGATATTCACATGGAGAATTAAAACTTCCACACTCTCAGCCTGAGGCCAAGTAAGGCTTTGCTGGAATCCTTTAGCTGCCAGATGAGCAGAGTCCCAGAACTTTCACAAATTTTTCTTGCATCCTCCTGCAATAAAATGACTGCCAAGGTTAACTGTCAGATATTTGTAAGGAGCAGTAAATCTCACAGTGAGAAAGGTATTTCCCATTGTTTACTTTTTTAAAAAAAAAAATTCTCCTCAGAATATATGTGAGAGGGAAAGACAAACTGTGCTTTGAAGCCTGGGCCTTTTTCAAGACTGAACATCTTGACTCTTTGCACCAAAAAACATTTGCAAAGAATTAATATTTGAATTGGAGCTAGCAATTCAGCAGCCATCATGGAGCAAATTATGGATCATGGGCTGAGACTTTCCAGGGCACAGCCAGTTTTACGTACTCAGGAACGAATCTGTTAGCTTAATTTCTCCTGGTCTGGCTATGAACATAGCTCACAATTAGTTTATAGTTTCTTTTGGGTGGTTCTGATTTTTCTAAATATCTAAATAAAATTCCTTCAGTAATGTTTTCTGGCCAACACCACTCCTGTTCTTGTTTATGGAGCACTTCCAAATTGAATTGCTTATGATATTTTCTTACTGCAAGCTAAAATCAGTCAGAAACACCTGTGATTTTTGCATTCTTTTAGCATCTTGGTATTATAGGGCAGGATCTGATATTTACCCTGTAAAAACAGTAATCCTGCAGGTCCTCTAAGAAAAGAACAAAAAATGTAACCAAATCTGTGGGTGGTATAATTTTTAATCAAGATAAGAATACAATTAAAATGGACAAAGTCTTGAGGATTGTTCCACAGAGCTAAAACAAACAGGAGAACGTATTGATTTTTTTCTACACAACCCTTGTTTCCCCACCCAAGGAATGAGATGGAGTTTCCTATTCTCTTTCAGCTCAAGTGATGGAGCTTTCAGAAAAATTCTTCTACTTGCCCTCATTTGGCAGAGAAATTCCGCACATGAAGCTTTACTTTCTTTCCTAGAAACAGTTCCAAATTTCATACAGCCTGTGATCACTACCCTAGATTAGAGACATCCATGTTATCTGAACTTAGGTAATAACTATTGTGCTGGATATTGCATGTGTACACACACATCTTCCTATTACTTATTGCAACAGGCTGCCAAAAAAAAAGTAAATATCAAATTGTACATGAGGTTTTATCCATATTCCTCTCTGTGTTGTCAACAATCACTATGGGTACAAAAATAGCTCCCTACATCTCTATTTTCACACATGTTTTCGAGTATAGATGACAGAAATAAAAAAAAAAAAGATGTGAATATTTTCACATCAATAGCACTTAACAGCAGTTGTCATAAATAAAAAATAGGGAAGTGGAAAAAATAAAATTGAAAAGCCAAATGAAAAATTATAGGTGCAATACAACTGTCATGAAGTCAACANCTCTGTTTTCACACATGTTTTCGAGTATAGATGACAGAAATAAAAAAAAAAAAGATGTGAATATTTTCACATCAATAGCACTTAACAGCAGTTGTCATAAATAAAAAATAGGGAAGTGGAAAAAATAAAATTGAAAAGCCAAATGAAAAATTATAGGTGCAATACAACTGTCATGAAGTCAACAAAGAGTTGACTTAATCGGAACAGAGCTGAGCTCTAAACCATATAATAAGGAAGTCCAAATAATTAAAAAGACTTATCCTGCTTCCCTAAATATGCAAACTGGAAACAGGAGAAATTATCTTTCTAAACCCATTCCCACGGCAAATATCAGTGGAACATGAACTGTGATCTACATTCTGTTTTTTTCCCTACCTGGAGCTCGCAGAGTTGTCTTGGATACACAATGAAATCATTCATTCAATGAAATCAATCTTAGTGATTATTAGAATCTTAAAATCAGTACCTACGGTGGAATCATTGTCTGGCAAAGTAACTCTTCACCAAAAATAATCTGAAAGATTTAAGGATCACTGTTTTAGAAGACAGAGAACAAGACGGAATATTACCTCTTGTGTTTTGAAAATTTCTGACTTATTCTATAGAAAAGGATGAGCAGCTCTGTAAACATCAGCCCAGTGAATCTGGAAAAGAAACCTATTATGTGGAGAAATCAATACGAATAAAATACAAAAAGTGATGCTGACAGTACTTAAACATCCTTGAAATTTCAGTATGTATCACACAGTAGTTCTCTCATTCAATGGGAGTGTATACCCAAGGAAGTGAAATCGCATCGCATTGTGAGAGATAAAAAGGAATTGGTGGTATAAGTAAAATTAATGTTTGTGTAAGTACAATAAATAAGTTTGATTACACTTGCTACATCAAGCACAGTAAAGTCCAAAGTAGTAATAAATGCGATTAGTGGTTTGAAAGAGGAGTTTCCCAAAGCTGAGAAGAATTATGAGTGAGGTCAGGTGGCAGAAAGAATTTAAGAAGACAAATCATATGGTAATTAGGAACCAATTACGGACATTTTGCTCCAGGCCCAGAAAGTCATAATCCTATAAGCAAGAAAGAAAAAAATCCCAACGAACAAAATGAGAAGACAGCTATAAAATCAGAGCGATGTCTAGAAAATCAGTAAAACTGATACTAACAAATATAAATTAGAAGTTGGAAAATGGGAAGGAAAAGAATACAAAAAATTAATCCCCAACAGGAATAAGGTCAATGAGAAAGAACACTTCAATACATGAGAATTAAAGTTGGACAGGTTTATTATTCTATAGAAATGGTACATCCATAAAATGATACAGAAAATGCAAAAAAAAAAGATGGCCAGTGATGGCCAGTGTTGTTTGAATGTGGAAGGAAACCGAGTAATGCTTTGGAATGGACAGGCACACATTCTGCCATCAGAATGCTAGTTCTAAAAACTTACTCCCATTCTTTGTCTCAGAATTTATAATCAAATGTGGTTAATTGGTATCTATTTTTTCCGTGATTTATTAAAAAATAATTACTCCAACTTTCATATTTCCCCTCATCCATCACCTTCTCCATCACTTTGTGATATTTTTCTCCTATGAACACTCCTGTACAGAGCTCATCCTTTGCCACTTGTGTCTCAGGTGTCATGTTAAGTGTCTAAGGCAAAAGGCTTTGGGCTACATCTGTGTTAACAAATCAAGCACTGCCATGGAATATTCCTGGGCACTGGAACTTGAACATGTTAAATTCTTAGAAAATTCCCTGGCACCATTTTTTCCGTGCCAAAAATTGCTCTATCAAACAATTTCCAGGTATGGCCTGAGTGTTAGTGCAATGCAGGGACTGATCTTGAGGGGTGGATACCCTGCTTTGGTGGCTAAGATGATGAAGGATTCTCTTTAATGCCACTTGGTCTCAGTGCCAGAGGATAGTCCTAGGCACATAGTTTCCTTGTAAATGTGTAGCTTTTTGTCAGGTCAAATAAAGACAGACTCAGAATTAATGTCTCAGATCCTGAGTCAATGTCCTCTCACATTTTTGGCCCTGAGTTTTAACTGTTCCCAGAGCAAAGTCACTTTATTTGACTATTTTAAAGCTTTACTTCGGGTTTAATTATCTTGGCACTAATAAGCCTCAGCCTTCTGTTCACTTTTCATGTCGGGAACATGATAATATAAGTTTCCTGTAGACAGTTTTATTAGCCATAGCATGCCCCTTTCCTTTGCAAAAACTAGGTTTAGTTCAGAGTGGGCCTTGGGTGTTTCTGAATCATTTTAATTAATCTTCCTTTTTTTTTTTTCCCTTGCATTTGTTAGTTTCCAGCACTGCAAAACAAATCTAGTCACTTTCTAAAGGACAGTATGCTAAAACCTTGAAACCTGTAGTTTTCTACATTGTCTTTCAAGTTTTTAATGGTCTAGACAGGCAGCTGCTGACATTTTCCTGCTGAAGGTTTCCATTTAATCCATTTAGTATGGGTATTAAATAAGCATTTCATGATCTCATGGCACAGTCTACCCAAATAACATTTAAGGTATAATATTTGTGAATCTGAAATCTGCCTGTCCAAAAACAGTGCCTGACTTGCCTGTTTAGTGGATGGAGACACCCCCTAAACCGGAAAAGGGAAAACCTTTCTGCCCAGCAGAAGCACCTTCTGCAGCTCCAATGGCATACATCAAGCCCATCTTCCTCTTAAGACTTCAGGTAATTTAGAAGACTACATCTGCCTTTAAAAGTACATGGAGCAAGGATGCAGCCTATCCTTGGCTATTTCTTGACAAGGCTGTGTAACCATATTCAGTGAACATATTTTTCTTTGTCCTAACAGGTTAATGATTAGAGAACTCAAGCAGGAAAGAATAAATTGGAGTTCTTGGCTCAATTTTGTTCAAAAGAGAAGTGTTTAAGCACACAAACATGGAGTAGCTGCATGGAAGCTCCTTGCCTTCCATTCTCTTTTGAAGGCAAAATGCTGAGCACTGAAGTAAGCCAGATCTTGTGCTGGGGGTGTAATTGAGGAGGCACCACTTTCCTAAGCTGTTTCTCAAGTAATCAGGTGAGATGAAGCGGAGACAGAGATCTGGTGCCTGCTTGCAGGAACGTTTTATTTGTTTTGTTAATAGTCCAAAATAAAACATATGAACCTTCCAAGAAACAAGACCTGAAGACCTGAACTGTCCCAGCACTAACCAGTTGACAACATTTAGGCACCTCTTCCCCACTCTCTTTTCACACGAAGCTGCTTGCAGACTGAACTGTGCAGTGGGTTGAGTGGAAGTGAACAATATTTTCCCTCACACTTATGATTTACAAATTAAGCAACTACCTAGTGAGGGGAGTTCAATACCTTTACATGAAAATCTGTGCTTCCTACTTTCTGAATTAGTGCTTTAATCACCTGGGTATCTTACAAGAAATAAGTGCCGTGGATGTCTGTTGAAACATGGACAAAAGCAAATCTCTCCACAGAACAGCCCCTCTGCAGATGAATGTAAAATGCCTGAAAAGTGTCATGGGAACTTCCAAGCTAAGTTAGGATGTGTCTAATTAATATTGATGCACAGAATTTTAGGACATCTTGAAGTTAAGACTGATAAGATTCCTGTCTGAAACCTAGATGAGTTTTAGGAATTCACATTCTAACTTGGGAAGGAAGAGGGATCTCAGGACTACCTCTATGCTACTAAGTTAAAAATGTCCAGGTGCTGCCTTTGGCACTGAGGCAACCTGGCATGAAACTGGCCGTGTCATTAATAATAAATGTTTTTTACCCCTCCAAAGCCGGGTGGCTTCATCCAAACTGCAAACTGAAATTATTATAGCACTGTTTACTTCATTGCTATAGATGTTTCAGGTGGAATTCATCTCATCCAAAATTATCAGTTCCATATCCGAAACAATCTTCAGCAAAGTACTGTATTTTAGTAGCTGATTTTCTTCTCTTTTCCTCCACAAATGCACACATTTCTGCTATATTTCATTAGTGGAGCCCCTGTTCCTTAACTAGTTCTATGGTCGTATGATCAATATTGTTATAATAAAGAAGATTTACATTATCCAATTTTCCAAGAAGCAGTCATCTTAACACACCTGCAACCTTCTATTACCCTGGATGTTCATTTGCAGCTGTTATTGCTATAAGTGGGAGTTGGATATGGGGATTAAAAACAAGCTATTTCCTTTGGGGAGTGATGTTAATACTTCTGTTTAACAACACTGAGTCATCACATTTGCTCCAATGCTGTTCACTTACTATGTGCTACATTGAAAAATCCAGATCTTTCTTTCATTCCAGCTCACAATTTTAGCAGGATTTCTCTCTGCTCTAAACACTGCATTTTATTCTATTTCCAGTGCATGAATTTTGTTAACTTGAATTTAGTCTGTGTTGTGAAATATTCCCATATGTTTTATGGGCTGTGAAGAGTGAATGTATTTTGACAAGATTCAGACATGACATTACTGAAGCCAAATAGCTTAGCTGTTTTCCAAAACGTATTGGACCTTTCTATGAATAGTAAAATTATCTAGAGGATAAAAAAGATTCAGAGAACTTTTCTTTCACATGTAAGTCCTCAGGTTTTAAGGTATGAACCAGCTTCCAACTGCTGAAGAAGAAGGAACTTCCACATAGGTACTATCTGCCACAGCAGCCTGTTACATCAAGCTGAAAGATCTGCTTGCGGCCACTGCCGGACTGAAATACACCCATAGTTGTCTGACAAGAATTAACATCTTTTGTTGCTTTCACCATTATTAACATTCTTCACAAACATTTCCCACAATTATTCACAGTTTTAACATAGTGAATTCGCTGGTGTCATACCCATTGTTTATTATAATCTTTCATCATGTGTGTTCATACAAACAAATGCGTATGAAAAAGGAAGGGAAACAAGTTGGTGTATACATCCAAGTCAGAAAGTCAATTCTAAGAAACGCATTCAGCCAATAAGGGAAAAAAAAAGATCCAGAGAAATCATGCAAAATTTGCAAGTCAAGCAACAGGGATCGACTTTCAGGTTTCTCTGATTGCCAGATGAAAAAGTAGAGAGTCAAATAGTAAGGGAACCAGTCCTGTCAAAACTTAATGAGAATCCACTGAAGTTTAAACAGTAAAAATGTCCAGGAAAACTGGAATCCCATGGTATGTTTTCCTCAGAGACGTCTTACAGGAAAGCAGATTGGATGCACACACATGATTAATTATAGTGACCTGCCAGGAGTATCCACACCACCATGATCCAAAAATCAGAGCAGAAATGACAGCAAAGCTACAAAGCAGGCTGTGAAAAATGTCTGAAAGAAGGCAGAAGGGAATAGGGAGCCATAAAATTAGCTGTCAGGCCGGAGAAAACAAGACAGAAAAAGGAGTAGCTCAACAGGAGACAGAACGTTCAAGGGCTCAAGCTGTCATAATAGAGCAGCTGGAACAGAAGAGCCTTTTCCTATGGTAGCTATTTCTTCACATTTCTATTTTATGCTGAGATCTTGGGAGAAAAAACAGACTCTATGTACGCCTTCCTTTTCTTTGTTCAGAAATTCACTGGAATACAGGAACTCGGATGATGTGAATGTCATTTAAAACAAATAAATTAGAAGTTACATCAGCAGAGAAACTTGCCAATAGAGTGCTTTCTAACATGACCCGGCAAGTTGACCGTGTTTTGTCCAAGTGTGAACATGCACAGCATTCACTTAGTTTCGAAAATCCATTAAAACTGACAACACTTAAAAAGAGAGCTCTCCCGACAGGAAACAGGCAAAATTGTCCAAAGTACTGGGAGGAACGCATTTTGTTCCCAGTTCTGCCAGTGAACTGCTGTTCTTTATCCCTCTGTCAAGTTTCTGAGGTCATGGTTGACAGTAATCAAGTGTTATATACAAAATAAATATATCATAAACTTGATAAAGAGGCTTGATTAAAAAATGCTCTTAATTTTAATTAAGGAAGTTTGAATTAAGCAAATGTCAGTTGTTTCCATCATCTTTTGGGGTTTTTTCTCAATTAAAGTAAAGCAAATATATTCAGTTACTGGTGCTTCCTACCCTTCTGTTTATTCTTCTGTTCCTCCATCCCCTAATTAAAAGTGGTGTGAAAGCAATATCAAAGAAATTAAAATCAAGCATTTGTTCATTTTGCATGTCATTTAGAATCAAATAATTTTGGTTGGTAGCTATCTCTGGAATCTGTCTAGTCCAACCATGTTCTCAAACCAGGGCCAGCTACTAAGCCAGGTCAGGTTGCTCAGGGCCTTGCCAAGTTGAGTTTTGACTGTCTCAAGGATGAAGATCCCATGGCCTTTCTGGACAACCTCCTCCAGTGCTTAACCACTGTCACAATGAAAATTTGATACTCATACCCAACTGGAATTTTCTTTTCACTGACTATGTTTAAGAAGATTTTAAATCTGTTTTCCCCTCCTTAGGTGGCTGCAGATAACAATTCGATATCTCCCCTTTTCCTTCTCTTCACTGGGATGAATAAGCCTATCTTTATTACATTCTTCTTACACATTATGCACTAGACCTCTATCTATCTTAGTGGATGTCTGCTGGACACGGCCCAGTTTATTAATTTTTTTTTTGCATTGGAAGCACCCAAATTGGACCCAATACTCTGCATATAATTTTAATGAAAGCAAAGTAGAGGGGAGTATTCACTTCCTTTGACCTGCTGACTGCACTCTGGCTAATGCAGCCCAGTACGTGATGTCTCTCCATCGCAAGCATGCACAGATAACTTGTACAACTTGCTATCATCCAAGGCACCCAAGTACTTTCTAGCAGAACTGCTTTCTTGCTGGTCACTCCTCAGTCTATACCGTTGCTTGAGGCTGTTCTGTCCCAGAAGCAAGACTTTGCATTTGTCTTTACTGAACTCCATGACATACCTGTTGGGTCATTTCTCCAGTCGCTGTTGACAGCAGCTCCAATATACTGCATATTCTCTGCTTGCCCCAATTATATGAATTTGCTGAGGGTATCTCTGTCCCATTAACTAGGTTTTGATGAAGATACTAACAGCACCACAGGAACACAACTTGTAATCAGCCACAAGTTAGATTGTAAGCCACTGACCACTGTTTTTGAGACCAGAGAGGTCCGTCCATTCAGTCCCTACAACAACAAATTTATAGAAATGTTATGTGAGATTGTGTCAAGGTTTTGTTAAAATCAAATGAAACAACATCTGCTGTAGCAAAGAGAAGTTATTTTAGTGCCAGATGAGCCTCAGTAATTTTTCTGCAACATTCTGGATCCAGGCCCTGAGCAAGCAGTGAAACTCCCAAGACAACAGGTCTGGTCAGCAGATAGGTGCTGCCTTGCCCCACAGAAGGCAGTCTCTGACCAGTGTCACCCATTGCTTCTTCTTTGCGACAGGTTCTACCCTCAGACCATGCATGGCCAGCTATGACACCTCCCTCAGATAGTCTGGAACGTTTCTTATGGACCATGAATTCTTACTGACCTGGAACAAAACTTTGTTGCTATGAACTCCATGCTTGGCGCTGGAAAAATGAATTTTCCTTCAGTTTTAAGAAGTGCCACAAAAAAGTTTGAAGACAGGTGAAATTAATTTATTTTTGGACAGAGCAATACAAAAGAAAATACAGTGAGCAGCTAAGATTAAAGTTAACCTATGTATATGAGCTTTGCACGTGACAGGCCATAGATACTGCTGTCCATTCTGGGGATATTCTGAAATTAGTGATGAGGATTAAGATATTTCTATAATGAGTCTGAAGAACTGGGTGAGCAAATAATTACATGATAGAGACATCCTTAAAGCAATACGCAGAAAAGTATGGATCTTATAGCCATCATCCCTGAAACTGAAATACTCTAAGAGGTTTATTTTTGATATTAATGATCCAGAAATGGATTGCAAATGTTTTTCTCATTTAGAATGAAAAATAAACCCAAGGACTAAAATTTAAGAGTACAACAGTCCTAGTCCCATATGTTGAAAGAAAATTTTGGGGTTTTTGCTTCCTTTACATATCATAAAACATTTCTCTGAAAAAAAAAAAAACAAAACATGAAGAAATGTGGAAAAAGTTCAACAAATTCATTTCAAAATTTGTTAAAATGCTTAATGTTAGGGAACACTGGGCATTCCTGAAGTTCTCTAGCAAGTGAAGGCTTATTAATCTTAGATTATAAAAGATCGTTGCACTTGAAGGAAAATTCCCATTCATTATTTAGACTTTGGCAAGTAACCCAACAGAGCAAAGCTGAGATTTTGTATCCCTCACTAAATGTGTGCAATCACCTTGCACACTTAAATGGTGCTCACAAGGAAATTCAAGTTACCATTCATTATGGATTTTAATTTTTCTCCATAACAAGGAGAAAGTCCATCACCTAAGACAGCATGTCCTAGGATTTTGGTGAAATACCTTTCCCTTGTAATCTCAGCATCCCATTTTCTGTTTTCAGAGAAGGGAGGAGTTGTGAGAAAATCCTTTATATTGCACTTACATGAGGATGAAAACAAGCATTCCCCTCTCAGCAATGGAGTTCCTTCTCCTGCTAGGGTATATTGAGGTCTTAAGTTTGCAATTAGAACACATAAGTATCTACCAGCATGACAGGTTAAGTTCCAATTACAGTGTATGGAGTTCTAAAGTGTGCTGTCAATGGAGTCTCAAGAGCACTTCAGTTCCCCCTCTATTAAATGTACAGGAGTTGATACAGTTTATCAGATGCATCCAGTGCCATTTGAAAGGTCCCAGGATCTCCTGTTTGACACCTTGCTGCCATCTGGTAGGGCACAGACGTTCCCAAGTTCCTGTACGCCCTCTGTCATTCTGCTGTGGATGTCTGGGTCAGCCTAGGGCACCTCAGATGGCACTCAGGAGCCACTGTGCTGATGAGCTGGTTAAGTAAATAATCCTCAAATACTCAGAAATAACACTGAACCATATTTTCATTGCCTGCAGTGGAAGTTTAAGCACTTAAAAATGCCTGTAGATATCTACCCTCAAGGACGTAAATAGAAATGTCTTTAGTGCCATCAGTGTCTGGGCTACCCTAATGCAGAGTAACAGAAGTGGCCCTGAAACATTACCTGTGGTAATGAGGCATCAGTGACAGTGGTTTTAGCCACCTTCCGCTAACAAGAGTGGGTTTAAAAATAGGCTTACACCAGAATCACTGAGCAATTTCAGAGAAATCGTCTGGGGAAGAATGCAATGCTATTCAGCAAGAATGAATGTCAAGTTCTGCACATAAGTATGAGCAATCAGCTGTATAATGACAGGATGAATAATTACGATCTCTGGTGAAAAGTGTCTCTGAACTACAGTGAGTCATAAGTAGAAAATGATTCAATGTTCGGCTGCTACAAAAACCAGAACATACCATACTGAGATAGATAAACAATAGTTTTGTCTGCAAAACATGTGAAGTAATTCTTTCATTCTACTTGTCAGTAGTATGACCTCAGGAGGAGTACCATGTCCATCTTTGGGCAGTGCAGGTCAAGAAGAATGTGGGTCTGTCCAGACAAGCAACAACAATGACTAAAGGTTTTAAAAACATGACCCGTACAGAAAGGTTGAGGAATTAGGATTGGTTAATCTAGATAGGGCTGAGGGGAGAAAACTTGGCATAACTTAACCTTTTCTGCCTTTAGGAGTAACAAAGAGAACAAGGAGGAGAGACAGACACAAGGTCATTTCTGGTGCTGTTCCCTACTAAAGACTTTTGACAACTACGATTTATTTCTCCAATGCGTGTGCGTCAGGAGCAGGGTCCGTGCAGGCAGTTTGTCCATCACTACCGCTTAGGTCACCCTCATGAGCTAGACTTTTGGCAGGAGAAGGCTCTCTGGAAACAGGGAGCTGTTGCCAAATACTGAGGACTGTCCAGTCTTGTCACCCTTTTTCCTCTATACTGGGTATCAGCTTGCGTTTCTACAAAGAGTGTTTACACCACCTAAAGAGCTGACTGAGTCAGAAACAGAGGCAAGTTACACGAATCATTTCATGAAGAAGCTTGATCATCTCTCTGTTTCTTTAAAGACAGAATCAGAGTGTAACTATCAGCTGAGGTTTAAATGGTGCTGTGGAGTTGTACACAAAATGTACTTGTAGTTAAAAAAAAAAAAAAGAAAAAAACCCCTTTTATTAAAATCTGATGTTAGGGAGTAGCAAGGGCCAGCTGCTGCCTAAGGGCATGGGAGTCAAAGGAGATCCAGCGCAAGCCATGCCCTCCCCAAGAGTGCACAGTCCCACAGGGGCTGAGCACAGCGTGCAGAGGCGTAGGCTGCTAGAAGGGTCCATCAGCAGCCCCAGATCCAGGCCCACAGTGGCCGCTGGAGATCCCATAATGAGCAAAAGGAGATGGGGCAAGGGAGATGGCTGCAGACACTGTTGCAAAATAGCTTGGGCAGGGACAGAGAGCCCCGGGCTGAGCTGAAGTGGAGTCCTGGGCCTGCAGGCAGGGATGGGGGAAACCAGTGGAGCCTGGGCAGGGTCAGTAAGGTCTCTTGGTCCTCTCAGGGACCTGAAAAGTTTCCAAGGAACAAAAAATAACATACTCTTGATTTAACAAACACCTGACTGATTTTAAGGGTATCTGTATTTAAAAATAATTGATTCTACACAGCACTTTCAAGACATAAATATGACAGATAAAATTCAATAAATGCAATGATTTATTCACTACTATTGAACTCAAATATAGACAATTCTACCAACAGCAAAACATCAGATATATTTGCTAGTAAATATGGGCTGAAGGAAAGATTTTTTGTTCTTGGCTTAAGCTGGACGGTTTAAGTTTACCAGAATTACGGTCTGGGTTGGTGGCAGAACCAACCGTGCCAAAATCTTATTTAACAGTTTTGTGGTTTTGGCAAATATATCGCAAAACCTCCTGAGAATTGTTGTTTTTTGAGAATCTGGCTGCATCTCAAATGGGAAACAGGCTCTTCCAGCTTTGGGATCTTACTGAAAACTGTAAGTATAGGAGTGATGCTGAAACTGGGAATTCAAATGTTTCCCCGCCCTTCTTGGCCACAGATAAAATGAGTTGGATGTGACATCCTAGTTTCAATCCATCTGTTCTTTCAGGCACTATCAGATGCATAGCTCATTTAACTGACAGCAAATTCTCAGAATAATTTGTATTACTTGCATTCTGCAATAGCCTCGGTGATCTCTTCTCCTTCCCCACTTCACTCACAAACACAGGCTTAGCTATTCATCATGCGTTCCTCACCTCACTGTACTATGAGACAGCTGTGCTCTCATGGATTTCTTTAGACCATTTGGCTGCAAAAGCTGGCTGGCAATCCTGTACAGCTGTGACCTTGGCCCACTAACTTTCTAATGAAAGCCATGCCACCGTGGGTACCAAAGGGAAAACAAATACCCTTTTGTCCATGGAAAGTCTGGCAGGGAAGCAGATTCACTTCTGTTTCAATAGCAAATTTCCTTTGACTGCAGCCCTCTCTCAGTCACCTCTTTGATTTTTTTCACAGTTAGTCAAGTTGACTGATTAGCCAAGAACTGGAGAAGATCTACAGTACTTCAGGCTACAGCTGCCGATCATTTGAAACAAAGAATGTATGAACAATTAGCAAATAAACTCTGCTAAATGAATTCTTAGAGTACTGCCTTACTGGGAGGTGGTTTCGTTCCTCGAACTGGTCTTTTTTTGTTACGCACGCACATGCAATAGCAAAGCGTTGAGCAGTGAGGAATGTCTGGCATTTCTGCTGTCAGTGTGCATGTACATTGGAGTGCGATATTTTTAGAAGCCCATCACATCCAAGTATGCATGAATTCTCACGTAACCTCATAGTGCAAACAGCTCACAGAGCCAGGGATGTGAGGGTTTATCAGATTAAGCACACAACTTGGTTCCTGCTGAGTGTCCAGCAAATATTGAAGATGTGAAGTTCTCACATATGCTGCATATTGCAATCCAGGGGCAAAATATGCTGTAAGACTCAAATGGAGAAGAGAAGCAGGATAGGCTATGGTAGCTGGGCTATGCATAGTTCTGCAGCCCAGAGCTAAAATTCATCAGCCTGAAGACTGCATGAGGAAAGCTGGATGTTCAGTGCCCTTTAGACAGCCACATGTCTCTTAGAAGCTGTTCCTTTCTTAGGGGAAATTTTCTGTAAATAAGAGATTTCTGCTGGTCTACCATAGCTTCTGACCCATGCCCAGAAATGAAGCCTTATTTCTTCTCTCTTGGCTGTACCATCTGATAAACAGCATGTAAGCATTTTCTTCCCAGCAGAAGAAAAACAGTCAGCTTTACAAAGAACGCCCAGGGAAGGTCAGCTTCAGAGAATGTCTAGTTTGAGACATACAGTTACTAGTATAAGAAGAGGAACTTCAGAGAAAGAGGCAAGTTTGGACTAGAACCTTTCTGGAGCTTTTTCAATTTCTCTTTATTTCCAGAAGCACAAGAATACCATTTATTCCAATACCAAAACCTAGCAAATGTAAGGAAAACATTGAAGAAAATATCCCAGAGCTAGGGATAGAAGTTTTACTGTTTGAGCCACAGAACAATTTTACAACAAACTTCCACTTAAAGAGGGCACTGTTTTAAAAGCAGAGTAATTGTCTCTAAGCTGCTGAGTGATTTTAGATCGCTGAAATTTTGTACGCCAAGCAGAGGACAGTTTAAAGAGCCTTGTATCTTTGTCCTAGCACTGAAACATCTAAACTCACTTGACATGTAAATGATTAGGTGTACTGAAAAATAAACATGACCATATTCCACCAGGGTAATTTTGAAAAAAAATAATTTTTGCAGTAAAATAGGTCAGAAATAAATGTGAACCATGGGTCAAGTATTTTTCATTTTATTTTCATTAAAGTGCTTAATCAGACCTTAAGTACCCAATTTAATCACCAAATCTTGGGCCTCAAGCCATTTGCTGAGTGATATCCAAGTTTAGAACATAAATACAACATTCCTGCATAACGCAGCTTTGATCTAATGACTAATAACAAGGAAGGATTCTTGTTCTATTACTCCCAAAACACAAATGAAATGCCCTTTGTGTTGGCTTTCTCTAATCTTGATTGCAACTGTATGTCTTGTAGGTTTAAGAGGGCAAGACAAAAGTAATTTTAATTCCGTTAGCTAATCTCTGCTTTTGGATCCAGAGATTTTTAAAAGGATTGAAGTGACTTCTTTTCTTTTTTTAATTTTTTTTAACTTTCTTTAAAAAGAGAGAATGAAGAAATGGGAAAAAGCTAATTGTTGCTTCTTGTGAACCTGTCCAGAATTCAGAATGCATTTTTCCTTAAGAGAGGAGACAAATTCTTAAATAAATAAAGATAACATGGTGTCACACTACTGGCATTGTGCAGGCTCATACAGCAGCCTGCAAAAACACTGTGGAAGAATATGCTGAATGTCTTTGTAGTCCCTATGGTAACGACTGGAGCAATAAGTTGTTCTGAGGACAAGTGGAAAAAAACCCTATGAGAAAAACAGATCCTTCCTGACTACAGCAAGGAAAAGGCATGATCTCTGCAGCCTCCTAGCAATAACGTACACTGTGATTATAACTTTAAATATGCAAACAGAGATCCAAGTGTCACAAAGGGGATGAAAAATAAAGAGCTGGCCCACGGCTCTGTCGTTTTGTGATGGGGCTTGAGGTACAGAGGTAATTTTCACTCTGTAATTAATATTTCCCTGCTACTGCCAAGGTTTCCACAGACTAATCTCTCCTCTTTCAGAGTTCCTAATTGGATATCCTCTGAACAAAGTCCCACAGCTATAAGTAATACAATGATCACAATAAAATTACCGCATAGTAGCAGTTCTCCAAATACTTCCTAAGCACTGTAGCTGGCTCTGCTGCTGTTCCTTCATTTCCTAAGTAAGTTCTCACTTTCTCCCATGACCATCTTCTCATTTTGCTTAGCGCCCAACATCAATCTTCAGAGGTGCGTCCAAGACACTGCCAGGCATGAGTGGGATTTCCTTACTCCAGGGCAGAAATACCTACTACCATCAGCGTAATATATCTGTAGCATTCCCAACAGAGTTCACTAAGCTGAATTTCTTGTCACAGCAGTATCTTATGTGAATTTACACAAGTGAAAAATATGATTTGCTCATAACTGAAAGTAGAAAAGATCAGCTTGGTATACTGAAGATGGCGAATCATGCTGTTTCTGCTGTAGAGATATCAGAAAGCAGGAAGGAAATGTTCCCAAGGAACATGGGGGAAAGGAAGAGTATCTGGAGCATGAGTGTTCAGCAGAGAATTGGAGGAACTAGCTGGGGAAGAGGAACACCTGGCATAGTACTTAAAGTTCATAACATGATTTTACATTTGAACATCCTATCTGTACCAAACATTTAAAACCATGTATGTTAAATACAGGTTCTAAAAACATATACCTATACTCCAAAACATACCAAAATGTCACAACATTTTGTACGTGATGTACACAACATGTACATCAAAATGTACAACAATATATTAATGATTGTAATAAAGAACAGCTTTTCAGGGAACTAAAACATAGGAACCATGATTCTGCATGTCAGACTGTAAAGCAACTAGAAAAGCAAAGTGTTATGTGAGAAAATTCCTGCAGTTCATAGCCAGATAAATTTTATACCTGATTTTAATAATTGTCTAAATAACTAATTGAGCATTCCACAATGCTCAAACTAGCAAAATAGACTTTTCTACCAAATACATGATTGCTCAAAGTATTTTCTTGCATCTCACTCTGAAAGCCAAAGAGCTCTCTCCTGCAGCTCACCAGAGCAATGACTGCCGTTGAAGGGGACCCTTCACATTACATCTCTGATCCAGGAAAATCTTGCTCTAAATACAAATTCGTAAATTCTTCCCCTCTCAGCAGCCGCTGCCCCTTGAAATAGCTCTTTCCCACTACTTGAAAAGGAAGAAGAAAAAATCTGACACATTTAGTTTCTTAAATAGAGAAAATACATTCTTCCTTCCCGTATAGCATTTCCAGAATTTTAGCAACAGATGTAACTCAACCACCAAAGCTTCTGAGACCAGAAGGCTTGAATTCACTTCCTCCTGCCTTAGGTAAGGTAAACTGTTGTCTGGGAAGTTTTTGCCAGACATCTCCTAGGCAGAAATATGTGCAAATGTGCTCCACAGCACAAACGGAATGAGCTGGACACAGATGAAGGACACATGGATCCCACTGCGTATGTGATGCACAGATCAACATCTCTGAGCAGAAGCGTATATTTGCAAAAAGTCTGGTCCGTCCAAAACATGGGCTATCAGTGAGCTATATAGTTCATAGACATAGAATATAGACATAGACATAACTGTGTAATTAATGCAGTTTATACACATAACACACTACTAGCTTCCATCGTAGTAGCTGTAGTTAGTGTCTAACATAAGACAAATCATCTTCACAGATCCCCGTATTCCTTGAACTCCATTCAGATAAAATTTTCAGGTGAAAAAGCAGACATATCCAGGACATGTCCATGTCTACCTGGTAAAGAACTCTACTTCTAGGGAATATTAATAGCATGTACCAATTTGCTTTCCAAATCCCGAAATCATATTTTTCATCTTGTGTATCACATAAGGCAAAAATCTTTAGTAAATTTTTTTTTATTATTGCTCTTATCTTGAAGCAGCTACCCCAAATCCCCCAAGTCTAATTTTGCTGCATTTATTTACTTGTCAACATCCCTTCACTCTCATCCCTGAGAATACAAGTCTCAGAAAGGTCATGGTCTTGAAAGAACACTGTTAGCAGCAGCAGGAAAAAGATGGATGGAAGATCCAGTTTTGACAAAGCTTCAAAGCAAGGACATATGCACTCTTATCACCCTTTTATCTCATTTTCTCTTTATCAAATCTCATCTCTTGCTACTCTTAGCAGGATGCGTCAGGGTTTCCCAAATAGCATGAGGTCCGTCACAGAATCACAGAATCACATAATAGTAGGGGTTATAAGGGACCTCTGGAGATCATCTAGTCCAACCGCCCTGCTAAAGCAGGTGCCCCCAGAGCGGGTTGCACAGGAATGCGTCCAGGTGAGTTTTGAATCTCTCCAGAGAAGGAGACTCCACAACCTCTCTGGGCAGCCTGTGCCAGTGCTCTGTTACCCTCACAGGAAAGAAGTTCTTCCTCATGTTCAGGTGGAACTTCCTGTGTTCCAGTTTGTGCCCGTTGTCTCTTGTCCTGTCGCTGGGCACCACTGAAAAGAGTCTGACCCCGTCCTCTTGACATCCACCCTTTAGATATTTGTGAGCATTGATCAGATCTCCTCTCAGCCTTCTCTTTTCCAGGCTGAACAGACCCAGCTCTCTCAGCCTTTCCTCATAAGACAGATGCTCCACTCCCCTAATCAACTTCGTGGCCCTCTTCTGGACTCTCTCCAGTAGTTCCCCATCTCTCTTGAACTGGGGAGCTCAGAACTGGACACAGTACTCCAGCTGTGGCCTCACCATGGCAGAGTACAGGGGGAGGATCACCACCCTCGACCTGCTGGCCACACTCTTCTTGATGCACCCTAAGACACCATTGGTCTTCCTGTTTGCAGGGTCATGGGGGAATAATAGTGTCATTTCAATCACATGAGCATGTAACAGACAGCAAAAAAGTGCTGTGCTCACAAAGTTATACTCTTTCTCCAGTTACGGGGGAATTTATCACTTTCAACAAACTGTTGGGAGAGCATGACAAAAGAAGAGAAAGATCTCAGTGTTAATTGGTAAGGGGACTGAAAATATCGATAACATTCTGGGCTGGGCACCCAATTCAGGTATCCATGTAAAGGCCCGTTTTTCACTCCTGCGTGTGCTGAGGGAGAGCCTTAAGGAAGATGTCCAAAAGCAGACTGAAGATCATTGCTCCCCCTGCCACACACTTCCTGGCTAAAAACAGGAGGCAAACTATTGAAGAATATAAATAAGGGAAAAGAAATACAAAAAAGACTGAAAAGAGGTTAGAATAAAACAGAAATTGGAAACAGGCATAATTCAAAAACAAGAAACAGTCTAAATAGAGACAGGCTGGCATCAGTTCAAGCTATGGGACTTAAAATAATTTAGACAGTCACCTTTAAAAAGAAGTCATAAAAATGCCTTGGCTGTATCAACAATTTAAGCCCTACTACACAGTAAAACCTCTGTTTCTTTTTCTTTTTTTTTCCCTGTTTTCTCATGCGTCTTGTCATTTCCCTCAGGTCCTATCCCTCACAGATAATTTTCCTCATCTTCAGAAAGGTATTATTTAGACTACTTAAAAACATTTTTTTATTCATACTGATAAGCAATAGTATTATTATGGATCTTTGACAAGAGATGAAATTTTGAAATACTAAGTTAATACAATTATTTAACACTATCATTTTTACTATATTGTAGCTCAAAATAATAACAAGGCAACTAGAAGTGTAGACACTCCTGAAAAGATAAAAATGCTTAAATGTTGCCATCTATAAAAATTAGCAAATAAGAAAATCTAACATATGAAAATGAGGTTACCGTCATAAAACAGGCTCGTATCTTTAAGGGGAACTTTTTTCTTCTTTAAATGGGGATGAAACAAACACTGTTGAAAATTCTTTTTAAAAAACTTTTATAAAATGCCGTGTCACAAAAAACATGAATGATGTTGGCTATGTCCCAGGTAGAAACAAGCTAAAATATCCACCATGAGGTCCTAACGGTTTCCCAGGACCTCTTTGAAAATGTACAGTGTGACACAAGGGGAATTTTCCTCATTAAATAATGTATAAATAACTTCAATAAAGTAAGCAAGGGAGTTAATTATGGCAGAAGGGATCTGTTTTGAGTTACTGAGAAGTTACTTTCTCCTAATGTATCTTTCACTGGCAATTTAAATCAATGGATACTACAACTCAAACCACCAGAGAAGAGTAAAACCTGGGAATGGTAACTTATTAATTCATTCCCAGTCATAGATCTTGGGCTGCCAGGACCCTCCTCTGTCCCTTTTTGGCTCAGCACAGGACACTGTTCAACCCATCTGTCTACCCTGCTGCCGCCTTACTCCTTCGCACAAACACACAGAGGAAAATCTAGCTACAGCTAGCTAGTTTAGAAAAGATAATTTTTTCCAAGCTGTTATGCTTCTCAAGTGAATATCAGATGAATTCATAATTGTGGGAACTCTTGAAACATTTCCAGCTTTACACAACATGTTTGTTTTAGGGCTCCGGTGACGTCTGTAATGTGTGGGTCTGCTGAGATTTGGAACAGATGCATTATTTTCCTCAGCCACCTGGAAGAAAGTAAAATATTGAGAAAAGCTGGTTTATAAGGACTCCCTGGTGTCCACAAACTGGTCTGGTTAATAAGAGAGAAAATATTTCTGATTTTTTCAACTGCAAAACAAATGGCTAAACATATAATTGCTGCTTTCTTTCAAGAAATAAAAATGTCAAGAAACTTGCAAGCCTTAAAAAAAACCATAGTAGCTTGCCTAGTGTCCTGTTTTGGAGGGGACATTAAGGATTTGGGAATGTATTTTTCAGACCTGTCCGGCAAACCTGAAACTGAAGAGAGCAACACCTCAAACCTGTGTGCAATTCAGTCTGAACTAGACAGCTTTGGCAGGAGTTAGAGGAAATTCAGGAGGCTGTTTTAAGTTCTTAAATTCTTTTACTGGGGAAAAGACACACTTCAAATATACATTTGAGGTTGAGAGCAAAAGTTCTCTGCAATAAAGGTGGCCAGAAAATGGGTTTTTATCTAGAGAGAGAAATGTTCAACTTGTTGCAAATGGCCTTGAAAATAATGGACAAACTACTTCATACACGTAAATATCACCAGCCATACCATTTGCTGAAGTACTGCTTTGTTTCCCTTTAATATAATGAAATGTGGCAAAATAGTTTGCAATCCCCATTCCCTCCTTTGAAAGACAGGTGTCTGTCTGTCTTTAGGCTGAAAAGAGGGACCCCGCATCCTGAAACCCTGAGCCTGTGAGCAGAGTGAGTGGAATTCATCTACGAACAGCAACTTTGCAGTTGGAGCAGAGCCTCAGACAGGGATCAGGACCACCTGAGGAGATCCTGCTAAGCTGCAGAGGGGTCACAGGGCTCAGTTTGCTGCTCTGCTCCCATATGGTCGCATGGCCTCAGAGGCTGGTGGCATCCATAACAGGAAACGCCAGAGCTGTCTCAAGGTGGAGCTTCTCTTATGTAGCTGTCATTTCTTAATGACTGTGTATAATAAATCTTCACGTATGCAGAGGCCACAGGTTGTTACAGACCAGTCTACAGAACTTAGATATTTAGTCCAAGCCTTTAAAAAACCCCTGTGGTGTGTCTCAGTTTTGCCCATGATATAGCACAGATCAAATACCAGCCTAATTTCTTTGTCTCAGATTCCTCCTATTCCTCTGTCTTGGAGTAAATCTTCATGATTGTGGTTTAAAAAAAAAAGAACTTTCAGCCACAAGACCTCCCATGGATACTACCCTGGAGGACTGAGGCTGGACGTGCACAGCCATAATGCTCTTTATCATCCACGCAAACTATCCCAACCTATGGAATTGGGGACTGCAAGGGACGAGCCTGCTGACTGACTTACCTGTGCCTTTTGCACCGATAAGCTATGAACAACCAAGTTACTGTATTATATCCTCACAATAGCAGATAAGCAATCAAGCGAGAAGAGTGGTTTGAGCAAACGCCTGATCTTTGCCTTCTCTTCTGTTGACAAAAATTGAAAACACAGCTGTTTTTGTCTAGCTGACTTTAGGATTTCTCAGGTGGTCACAGAGAAACTTTTTATTTTCAAAAAGTCTTTGATATCTTCACGGGCTGACCAGAGCTTTCCTACATTAAGATATACAAGACACTGCCTAAATCTATTTCACAAGTTGACCTGAAACATCATCACTGTTAGGTAAATGAGGTAAGGTGTTTCTTAACTACTGCTGGGAATAGGGAGGAGATACACAGCAAAAAACCACTTGTGAGACACAAGAGATTTTGTCCAAGATATACACATTTCAGCAGCAAATGTAAAAAACAGTTGCCTCACCAAACATCCTAAGCTGCTGGCCTAAAAATGAGATGTTTGGGTAGATAATGTTCTTAAACAGGCAATTCTCTGTCCAGCTGTGTTTGCAGGCTTTACAACCCTGTATCATACCTCTCCTTTACATGCTACGGCTCAGCTCCAAGACATATTCACTGGGATTTCCAAAGAACTAGGTTTTAGCCCTGTATCTTCCATTGAAATTATTTTTCACATTTCTTTGGAATATGAAATTTCAAACAAAACAATCTGTATCTATCATCAAGAGAATATCAAGTTTAGCTGAAGTTTTCTTTTGTCTCTGCATTTTAGAGATACAATGGCAATGATTAAAATATGATTTTGTAACTGTGTTGGGTCTGTGTGGTGGGGCTTTGGTAGCAGGGGCAGGGGCTACGCGGGCGGGTGGCCCCTGTCGGAAGCTGTTCGAAGCTCCCCTGGCTCCAAGTCGGCCCCAACTCGAGCTGAGGCCGGGACATTTAGAGACAATGGATGGGCCTCTGCGATAACGGATTTAAGAACGGGACAGGACAAAGAGACTGCCATGGGGACCTGCAGCATAGGGAGAAGGGGGATGTGAAGGAAACACCTATGCAGATACCGGGAGTCAGTGAGGAAGGAGCGGGAGGAGGTGGCCAGAGCAGGATTCCCCTGCAGCCCACGGGGAGAGGGCAGGCTGTGCCCCCGCAGCCCATGGAGGATCGCAGTGGAGCAGCCTGTGAAGGACCACGGCAAGGCAGAGACAGACCTGCAGCCCGTGGGGACCCCACGCCAGGGGAGGTGCCTGCTCCCGAAGCAGACCGTGACTCTGTGGGCAGCCCGTGCTGGGTNCGTGTGAAGAGCCCTCCCCGCCTGAGGAGGAAGGAGCGGCAGGGACAATCTCTGGTGAACTGACTGCACCCCCCATTCCCTGTCCCGCTGTGCTGCTGAGGGGGAGGAGGGAGAGACATCGGGAGTGAGGGGACTCGAGCCCAGGATGGATGGAGGGGTGGCAGGGGGAAGGGTATTTATTTGTGGTTTAGGATCTGACTTTTCGTGTCTCCTTATCCTACTCTGCTTTGCTAGATAACTGATTGAACTGACATTTTTTTCCCCAAGCTGAGTCTGGTTTTGCCCATGACCATAACTGGTGAGCGAACCCTCCCTGCCCTTGTCTCGACCCACCAGGTTTCGTTACATTTTCTCCTCATTTGGGTGAGGTGGGGAGGAGTGAGTGAGTAGCTGCGTGGTTCTTTGTTGCCAACTGGGCTCAAACCACGACAGTAACAAATTTTTATTCATCAGTAAAAATTTCTTGCATTGTTCTCGTGTGCTGGTCGTTGCATAAGACCAACCCTTTACCAGAGTCAGTTCATCTCATCTTTGAAATATCATGACATTTACACGGCAAGTGCTGTGTAAAGGGATCCATTAGAGAGGAGTAGTTGGCACTTCTTAAGAAAAAAACCAATGAATAAATTTTTCTTTTTCAAGCTTGCCCTCTGCAAAGTGAGCTATAATATAAAGACATTTATTTATAATACTAAGAAAATAAAATATTGAATACGTTCCTCTCCCCTTCACCTCCAAAAATAAAAATCTTTATTATCTAGCAATGTATAATTAGCTACATCTGCAAAATTGCATTGCCGCATTTGAAAATCCCAAAGGTCCTAGTGCAATTTCTAACAGATGTATCACTTTTCTTACACAAAGGGGAATAATGGTTCGATCAGCTCTTCAGTCCACTAACCACAAGAAATACATCAAGTTATATATCCAGCATCTGGTGATGATATCACGTCCCAGTTTGTTTTTCAGCATCTTACATGGACCTAGAACTAGGTCTGGCTGTGAAGCTCAGCAGAGAATTACACTACAGTTCACTTCTTATTGCCTTTTCAGAAATGCTATGAAATATTTCATTTAAATGATAATGTATTTATGAAGTCTATTATTTAGTGAGCCATTTGTCATCCTTGTAGCATGGAAATAATCCAGGTATCAGGTTTACAGGAAATGTCTGCTTATGTTAGACTCAAAATTGCTCTGCTGGGGCTTGTTGACATGCCAGATTCTTCCAGCTAAGCCCAACTTGGAGCCAAAGTGGGAGTGAGATGAGCAGGTTTGGATAAAAAGCTAATGGGAGTAGAAGGGTTAAGATGAGGGGTTAAGGATGCAAGGAGGGGTAAAAGAACAAGCAACCAAGGTGGCAGTGCAGCAGAGAAGGCAAGCTGAAGGGTGCATCAGGGAAGCGCATCAGAAGAAGCAGGGCTAGATCCAAACAGGGATTGTTAGCTAAAGCGGGAATCACAAAGAATTGTGGCCTTCAAGCAGCTCACGCAATTGCCACTTATCCCAGGCATCATCTCGTCCATTGGTTTTTAGATGTCTAAAAATTGCCATCCTTTAAAATTAGCCTGATTGTGCTAACTTTTTGGGAAGTGCTAGTTGGAATGAGCTGGAAGTGTGCAAGTTCTTTCTAACAAAACAGTCAAGTTTGCAGTTATGGAGCCTGGCATTGTTTTATTTACTGCCATACAGTGCTTCAACATTCTGATTCCTTGGAGTCAGCTGCATGTCAGCATCACTGCCCTGGCTTACGATCAGCTGTTCTTGCATTTAGAGCAGCCTGGCCTTGGGATACAGTTGTTCTCAAGTCACTCCAGTGACAGTACTGTTACTGCTGTGATTTTCTCTGCCTTCATTCTATGAACACTTAATATTAGACAATGACTAATTCTCTGCCACTTTGCAAGTCATCAAATAACTTTAAAAGCACTAAAAAGATAAAGTCTCAGTAGAGTTTTAAATTCAGTGTTAGCAAGCAACTGAAAATTAGCAGCAGCATGCCTTTCCTCGGCTATATATGAAGGAAAATGCGAATTCACAGAAGAGATTGTTTTAAAAGGATTGCTAAAGTCTATGTGCTGTGCTGTTGCTTGGAATAAGGAATGGTTCTTGAATATGGAATATGAAGTCCAGACAGGGTTGATCTTTAATACACAACCTTATTCTTAGGTTGTCCCTTCGAGTTAGTGTAGGTTGCTCACTGTTCAGCATATTCTTTTCATACATCCCATTTTCAGTTTCTTAACTCTCATTATACTAAGCTTGATATCCAACACATAGATTTCAGACTTTTTTGCAGGACCTGAGTACCTTGAAGTTAAATGTTTATTTAAGGAAGTCCTTCCATTTTAAGACAGTTACTTTTGAATATTTTCAAATGATTAGCCAGCTGGTGTGCCGACCTCTGTAGATCCCTAGAACCTTCAGACTCACAATTTGGACCTCTTATTTACCCACAGGCCAAAAAGTCACAGTACCCTGTGACCAATCACTTTGGGCATAAATGAACATAGATGGACCATAGATGGATCCTGTTTAACGTCATTAATGATCTGGATGATGGGGCAGACTGTACCCTCAGGAAGGTTGCAGATGACACAAAAATGGGAGGAGTGGCTGATACACCAGAGGGTTACGCTGCCATCCAGAGGGACCTCAACAGGCTGGAGAAATGGGCTAACAGGAACCTCATGAAGTTCAACAAGGAGAAATGCAAAGTCCTTACCTGGGCAGGAACAATCCCTCGCACCAGTATATGCTGGGGGCCACTCAGATGGAAAGTAGCTTTGCAGAGGAGGACCTGGGGGTCCTGGTGGACACCAAGTTGACTGTGAGCCAGCATTAAGGAACTGGAGCATCTCGCCTATGAGGAAAGGCTGAGAGAACCAGGAATGTTCAGCCTAGAGAAGAGAAATCTCAGGGGGGATGTTATCAATGTATACAAACATCTGAAGGGAGGGTGCAAAGAGGATGGAGCCAGGCTCTTTTCAGTGGTGCCCAGCAACAGGACCAGAGGCAATGGGCACAAACTGAAACACAGGAGGTTCCCTCTGAACATCAGGAAACACCTTTTTACTGTGAGGGTAACTGAGCACTAGTTGCCCAAGAGAGGTTATGGAGTCTCCCTCCTTGGAGACATTAAAAAATCACCTGGACATAGACCTGAGCAACTGGTTTTAGGTGGCCCTGCTTGAGCAGGGTTGGAGCAGAGGTCCTTTCCGACCGCAACCATTCTATGATTCTGTGACCAAACATCTGGTACAATGAGTATGGTTTATATATTAGCATCAGCAGTACATTTTCTGGTTTTCTTTTATTTTGGCAGAATGCAAAGCCAAGCTAGGTTCAAAATTTCTACAGATATTAGTAAATTAGTCTGACATTTGTTTAGTTAGATTTCCCTGATCAACTCACAGGAAAGGAAATTTCACTATCACCTTTAATCTGTAGAGATACTGTTTGTATTACAGCATCTAGTGTCTGCAAGTACTACTAAGAGAGTTAAATGTCAAGTGATGCTAGAGAGCTCCTCAAAGAGTGAATACTGGACATTCATACTATCACATAAAATCAAATAATAGCATGATCTTTACATTTAGCAGGGAGTTAGGGACACACATCTCTTTTGTAAGTTCCTATTGATGATTTTAGTATTCATCTACAGAAAATATTATCCTCTGTTAATAATAAAGCAAACCTTTATTTCTATGAGACGTTTATATTTTTGCAAAATGACAGCAGTATTGTAAAAGAATTGCCAGTGCTGCACTTTGGGAAGGCCAGTGGGGACTACTACATAGCTAATGTAAATTAGGACAACAATGGTGGTTTTCATTTGGGGATGTCTTATAAAACGCTGTTCTGTAACATAGAAATGGGAACTGTGGAAACTCAGTTATGCGATGTGTTTCATCATTAGAAAAATAGACCAGCACAGTGACAATTCAAGGAGTTTTCAAAAAGATTAAAAAGTTGGACTGCTTCTATCTCATGCATTCTCTTATAACAACAGCATGCTTATTTCACCATACGGTACTGAAATGTAAAATGTAAATTGCTCACTGAGCAAGACTGAAATATCACTCCTAGACTCTTGAATACTATTAGACGTCACCTAAGGAGGGAAAAAAGAACAAAACAAAAAACAACACAAAATCCTGCACCTTAACCTGGTCTCCTGCAACTGTGGATTCTTCTTTCTTGGCCTCTGAGCACGACCTGACAATCTGTGGTGTTAATGGAAAGACACTTCAGTTCAGGCATGAAGCTACTAGATACATGGTGTTTGTGATCAAAATTCAAATTCTGAAAGAACAAGAGGGCAGTGCTCAATCTCTGACAACAAATTCCCAAGATGCCCAAAGTAAAGTCATTGCAAGGTTTTTGATGTTGCTATTTTTTCTACCACAGTAAAAATAATATTAACGTTTTTACTGAACTGTAATAAAACATCTATGATGATGATTTTAAAAATAAAGAGTAAACACACAGACAGAAAAGTTATTAATCAGGAATAGCTGTCCTTCCCACAGAATTGCTCTTACCCAGTGCTAAGGTAACTCTTTCTTGTGGACCCTGTAAACATCCCTGAATAACAGAAAACTTGGATTGCTTTACGGAAACGTGGAAAAAGCAAATGGTGAAGGTCCAGAGTTGTAAATGAAGGAAAACTTTTGTGGTATTTCACCTTTCATAACAAGAAGGTTTTATCTCATGTCTTTCTCTGACCATAACGTTAGTGGTTTTTCTTGTTCAGACAGATTTCCGCTCATTTGAAAAATGCTATATTGATTCTGTGTCTATTACTGTACACAGTATTTTCTGTCTCAAGCATCTAGATGGCTAGAATGGCTTCCTATTAGGGATATATATTAATATAAATTACTTTTGATGTTATAACATCAAGCAGTTAACGGTCATTCAGAAAATTTGCCACAGTGTAACAAGATCATTGGTGATTATCATATGAATATTATAGCAAAAGCACTCAGGCAAACAAGATAAGAAATTTGAAGATTGACAGAGAGTAAGAGCATATCTAGCAAATGCTCTGCTAAGTTTTACATCTGCTCAACTTTTTATAGGGAAATCTCTAATTGAACCTCTTAAATGGAACTAAAGCTGTTACCCCCTTTTGGGGGATGGGAATGAAAATGTAACTCATGCCTATGAAGATATAGGTATTTTCAGTCAGAAGAATTTAAATTCAGCAGTGGAATGAATGTTAGCCTGTCTCTCATCCTGCTCTTCATTAGGTGCATTTATGAAAGGGAGAATCTCTACAACTTTATCCAGATGCCTGTGATGCAGAACTTGGAAGAAATAAACTCCCCACATTCTGGCATGTGCTATGGTTACTTTCAAACTGTATTAACTGATGTTTTTTCTTCAGTTTGATTTTTAATTGATAATCTAAGGTTCAAGTGATTTGAGGATTTATNTGAGGAAGACTGCTCATCGCATGGCTGCATAAGCTCTAGTGTGTTGAGAAAGTGCAAGCATGTCTCATCTGATCCCATGTCTGCCTGGGAAAACTTAAAGAATGAAAGGCTTCTTTGCAAAGGCTGCAAATTCAATGTTTTCCAGACGAATTCAGGCCTAAGGTTGTCTGCAAAAATAGAAGTTCTGGTGAAAGATGGACTTGACTCATCCAACATCTCAGAAGGTTAAACTGATGAAAACTTAATTCTATCTGCCAGCAGTGCCAACATGCTTGTGTACGCCTTGTCTGACAAAGACAATTTTAAGTTCACTGGAGTTCAGTGAAATTCTGGCATGTGCTATGGTTACTTTCAAACTGTATTAACTGATGTTTTTTCTTCAGTTTGATTTTTAATTGATAATCTAAGGTTCAAGTGATTTGAGGATTTATTTTTGAGGGCATAGGCTATCTGATAAGAATTAGATATGTGTAAATATGGTCTCAGTGTTACGGATTCTCCACATGCCTAATTCCACGTACATGAAAGGAAGGCAGCAAGGACAGAGAATGCAACTTCTAACCCTTAATCTCCCCTGCAGAGTAGCTGGTGGGAAATGAGAGGCACCACAATGGCATTATCAGCAATTCTCAGACCTGGAAAACTTCTATGATAATCAGATCATCTAATACTCAGCTTCCCCTTCGGGTTAAAGGTTCATGGAGGTGTTGTAAATGGTAGGTTTCTCTTCATTCCTATTCAAAATAAAGGCAAAGATAGTAAAAATGAAAAACAAACAGGAAAGGGAAACAACACAGAAGAAGGAACAACAGTAAGCTTTCCCTGAGACACAAAAGGCCACCGGAGAGCTTCAGCAGATTTTAAAAGACTTTACAGAGGCCTGCATTATTATGTCTTTTTTACAGATGGGAGACTTCAACATGGAGAGCTTAAATGAATTGCCCAAGCATGCTGAAATCTAATCCAAGAATAAAACCATCCTGTTTCTTATCTTCAAGGCCATTCTGCCTTCGATAAACTGTTCCAGATTTAGCCAGTCATTGCTTAAGAGATGTTCTTCCCCTCTTTCTGGCTTGGTCCAGAACATTTTTTCAGGATCAAGATGACAAATACTATCAATGTAGAAAGCAGCAACTCTGGAGGCAGTAGTGTCAGCAGCTCCATTAGCCATGCATCCTTTCTAGCCATCCAGCAGTGCAGATGGTTTCTTTAAAGCTCTTCTGATAAACAGTCTCTTCAAACATGTTGCAGGCAAATCCTTTTAAATCACTCATTCAAAACACAACCCATTTTGGTGTGTTTAACAGCAAAACCTCCCCCTAAATTCAGTTTAACTGCTTGGGCTAACTCACAGCTTGACTGGAAGAGCTGAAAACCATTTTCTGTCTTTCTTATTCTAGTTTGGACAATTAATTCTACCTCTGACATTAACTTAAAAAAAAAAGTTTTATTTTAGTTACATCATCTATATAAAACACATAAAATACAGGACATTGTATAAGACTGTAGAGTACTCCCAAACAGCACATTTTCACTTCTCAGTACACAGGTCTGTACTGCCTTCAGGGCAGGGAAACAGAATTACAATGGAGAATAGAAAAGCCAGTTACTGAAAAGAAGCTAAAATATGGCTCATCGTGTAAAAAATGCTTAAGTTAATATCAGATACTGGGAACAAGACTCCTAATCAGGATAATACTGTCATTTTGATATCATTAGCAAAGGAGTACACAATTTAGTGACACAGTAATAGCAACTTACTGCCTAAAATATCGCCATTTCAAATACTGCACCCTGGTATTCCTTTCACAGAGAATGGAACTTTCTAGATACTGATTAACAAATCAGCATAAAAATAAAAGCAAGTATAATGTGTTTAAATATGCTGCAATTCTTGCAAATAAGGACATTATTATTTATTTATTTGTGTACCCCACATTTAATTTTGTGGAAATTTTACCATGAACTAAACAGATTAATCTCTTCAGTTTACTTCAGGGATTATTCCACTCTTTGAGGAACTGAGTTGCTCAATGCTCACTAACCCTTTTTCTCCTCCAAAACTGCATTCTATTTAAACCACCCCAAACAACGCCTTCCTTCCATTTTTCCAACTATTCCCTTTGAAATGACTGTGAATTGTTGTCTTACTTGGTCACTTCACGATGGCCATTTTGCAAAAGCTACTTTAACCTCCCTTATGAAATCAGTCCCTGTGGTACCATAAATATTGTTTTCCTCTTAGATCCACCCCCTTTTCCAAAATACTTTGGACAGGACTTTGGATCGGTTTTTTAGGTGCAGGGTCACCAGTGTCATGTAAGAGAGAGACATGTGGACTACAGATGTCACTGGACAGGCATAAGCAATATAATATGCATCACAGAAATAAGTACATGTAATCACTACCACCACAGAAGACTTTAAATGATAATAATATAAAATATTCCATAATTAAAAGAAAATATGTGTAATAAAGGAATACCATATTTAGTGGAAGTCTCCTTCCTGCCTACAGCTGGAAATTCATATTTTCCATAGAGATATTTTAACTAATTGGCTCTCAAGTTTACAAGACAAAAGGGAAGTATGGTTTTTCTGCCTGATTGCAAGAGATTTTATTCAGGTCCTGACAGAAAAATGTATTCATGTAAGTCATGATCCTATGCATGCCTCCTTGGTGTGCGGAGCCAAGACTGACGTAATAAGCTTTGAGAATCTTCACTGAAGACCAAAATGTGCTAACTGAGATCCGAGACAGCAGCCATCATCCTGACAGTCTGGCAAGTTGCCTAGGAGAATTCGCTGTATCTGCTGGGAGGGTTACAGATATTCTCTAAGGAGTGAATTATTTCCTGAAATCTGGCCCAAACCCTGTAAGTTAGTTTTTACACAGATTTCAATTTCATTTGTAGCTAGGCACTCACTGGGATGGACCTTGTGTAATAAAAATGACCTAGAAAAAAATTTAAAAGTATTTTCTACGATAATGTCATCAAGGCTTTCATTATAAGATGACAAACCTGATGGTATCTTGTGGAAGGAATTCCTTTAGTGAAATCCTGCCCTTAAACTGTAGTCACATACTATCCCTGGCAGTCTAATTAGGAAAGATTTGTCAGTAAATTGGTCATAAACGTTTCTTGGGATACTTCTGTTTTCTGGAACTGCAACTGCAACAGTTTATTCAGTTCTGTTTTACTGGGCACAAGTGTAAACAAGCAAGAGTCAGGACAAAGACCTGAGATGTTAAGGAGGACAGGATTTCTTCCTAACAAAAATATATTGCTCAGTGCTGCCGCACTGACTTGTAGTAGACTGACATTATTGAAACTGATCTCCTGATCTTGTATCCTACGTATTAATTCCTTCTCCCTCCTAACACACAAAATCCAGAACTACAGGGAAATTGTTAGACTATTTGGGGTGAAATCCTGGCCCAACAAGGGTCCTTCCCAGGACCAACCATGTGGTGTTGACGACATTACCACATTGGCTTAGCAGAGACAAGATTCCAGACCTGTCTTTTATCTCCTGCTAACAGATCTTTATGGGATTTCAGAAGAGAAAAAAAACACCTGGCTGGATGACATAGGAAGGTAAAATAGAAAAAATAATGGTCCATTTTTGCAAGATCATATCTTATTAAAATCTGAAATCGTAAGTGCTTAATTTTTCCATAATTCCGTAAGAAAATTAAATAATATTATTTTAAACCAGCTGAAATTAGCTGGCACAGTCATTACCATCAGCTTTCTTCAGACCAGATTTACTACTACTATCTTGTTTGCTTGCAAGAATCTGTGAAACTACACCATTTTCTGTAAAGTCTGGGATGAACAGTCCAGTTTGTATTGTAGTAACTAGTTTATGTTTGCTTTCCAAAATAAATGTGTGATTGTTGTGGTACTTGCATTTCTTTTTCTATTCTGAAATATCTCTTTTATTTTGACCCTTTGAAGTAGTAATTAATAATAAAAAATACCATGCAAGCAACTTTTATGTGTATAAATATTCCAATTTTCCAAATAATAAATATTCTGGGTTTTAAGGTGGCCATAGTCATTTACTACTGCTAATCTGAATGCTTCTAGAAGACAGGTAAGATGGCTTGCAGTGTTCCTAATGGAAAAGCAAAACCATTATCAGTAATTCTGCACAGAACGGAGAGTTACTCCCTTCTACATCCTTTCAAACAAGTAATTATCACAAAACCTGCCAAGACTGGTAGTTACTTGCACTGTTTGTTAGTCTCAACAGAGACACCAAGGCTTGAATGAACTCAGGTGTTCATCTATGTCTGAATAATTTTCCAGAGCTGTCGTGGAGTTCACTGGCACTGAGAGGTTCCCACATCTGCAAACCATGGCTGTTCAGTAGGCCAACGAGGCATTTTATTTTCCAGTGGTGCAAATCCAACACTAAAATATGCAAAATTCCTGACCACAGCTATAACTCAATGGAGCCCAAACTCTTTAAACTTCTAATATAAACATTTTCCCTAACCATATTTTTCTGCTTTTTCATAAATGTGGGATATTCTTGTGTTAATTTAATTTAAATTAAAGACAGAAGTACAGGCTGAGGCTGTAGACAAGCTTGCGGCCTGAAAGGAAAAGGAGAGATGAGATTATCACTCAGAACACACAACCTATACAGTATGTTACTGCAGTGTAAATCCTGACTTTCCTATCAAAGCCTCTCTCTCAAAGCTGCCGTACTTTTAGTGCATCAAGAGTGAAGCAAACAGCATCAGATGGGAAAAAACCAACAGCGATGGTCACCAGCCTTTTTCCTTTTGTGAAACTCACCGCAGAAAGGAAGCAGCAGCTCGGTCTTACTTTATTTTTCCCTTACTTTCTTGCTCTCTCAAGTGTGATCAGTCATACTTGGCTGATTTTTGCTGCAAGCAATGTCAGAGAGGGATTCACCTGTAGCTGCATCAGAATGTCTATACCAGATTAAGTCATTTGAAACTTTAAGTAAATTACTTTCTCTAATGAAAATTTAAGATAATAACCCGGATTGCTCTCTGGACTGTCCATTTAGTATAATGCAATTAAATACAAGATCATACATGAGGGAATAAAGAACGTGACTCTCTCTTGCAAAATTTGGGGCTATAAAATAGCTGAAAGCAGCTTTAGGATCTGGCTGAATATGAATTACTGGTGTGATTTAGTGAAAAAGAGTCATCTAAAAACTCTGAATGTGCACCCATAAAACGTTGAAATTTTTAAAATGAGAAATAAAATGCATGATCTAGTTTGCAAGTGCAAGTGAAACTAACGGTGAGGATGAGCAGTGCAGTAGCTGAATATCTGCACATACATAAATGATCATAGGCTAAAATTCTTTGCAAGAGTAAATAACTCACTATCACAATTTACATTATGGTGATGAAGAAATAACATTCTAAAATTTTCAGTCAAGGCTGCATGTCTTTTTAAGACATTATTCAAACACAACACAGTGTCTTAAGGTAAGAAACACTGGATGAAGTGAGTTTAACATGCAGTGCAGATGCTAGACAGGACTGCAGTGACTTCTCTGGGCTCTAAAAGTCTATTAATCTAAAGCAATAGGTAGGAGCTGTGCCCCTTTTTATCATTCCCAATATGCAAAATCCTTGATCTTAAAAAAGTAAGGTGACAGGTTTCCTGAGTACATCTGAAGTTCAAATGAAAAATACTTGCTGCTTGTGAGGCGAGATGGGGAGTAACAACAGCATTCCACCACAGAAAAAAAGAAAGAACCTAAGAGGAAGGTTTTAAAATCCACAGTAACATTTGCCTGCACCAGAAAAAAGCTGTCATTTTCTGACCTCAAGGCAGCTATTGTTTGTTATTGCCTGAATTGACTGTCGATATAAAAGAAAATCCAAATAATCCTGTGGCAACCTTTAAATACTCTCAATATAAGAGAAGAGCCTGGCAACAAGGAAGGCTGTATGCAACCATGTCAAGCCAGTTCAGCTGAAATAAAACATTTATTCCACTCTTACAATGTCTCTCCAGTCTGCTGCACAGCATTCAAGAAGTCCCTTTCTACAAAGCTTAATTTAAAAGAAAAGTCTTCCTTTTCTGTGACAGCACTTGAGGTTCTAAGTAAGAGCATAGGTTGCAAAATAACTGTTTCACCCAAGAGCGAGAGAAAACTCTCTATTACAACAGCTTGAGTATCCCTTCAGTAAATGGAATTGTTCTGTAGATATTAAAGCTGTCACCCTTGCCTCCCACGCGGAGCAAGAAGATGACTTTCTGCAGCAAGGGAGACTTAGGAAAGAGCGAGCCCTCAGCTTGGTGTCTCCTCACAGAGCCCCTTGGAACTGGGAAATCCGTATTGCAGAACTTCGTAATAGTGCTGAATCTGGTACCTAAGCACGGAAAAAAGAGAGGAAACCCCACATGGCCCTGTGGCTGACATTTCTAATTGGCTGACTCTGAACCCTCCTCCGAAGCATCCCATTCAGGCCTCTAAGTCTTCATTCACCAGCTAGGACCTGCCATTCTGAGGGGTCAGGCTGATGATTTGCCCCAATAAACTCTTTGGCTTGTAGTCTTGAGGTTCATATTTAAGTCCCTTGGCTGTGAAAACATGGAGGAAAAGAAAAGGTGATGTTCACTCAAAGAGAGGCAATGCCTCAGCATGGAGGTAGGGGACTAAAAGCCTGCCTTACTACCACTCTAGGAGCTGGTACAATACATGGTGAAAATGATTCCCAGTGCCAGCAGACTCGCTATTGCAGTCTAGTATATGTATTGCTTTGGTATATTTAATCAGTTCCCATATTCCTGACAAACTGTTGCATTCTGCCTCAAAATGTTCCGAGTACTTGATGAAATGTTTCTTTTTTCTCCCCACCAAAACAAAGCAATAGTTTCTTTTCCTTTCTCAGGATAATTCCTGATTACTTTTTTCTCTATAGGTACTTTTTTCATGCTAATCTCTATGAGAAGAGACATGAAGCACTTTACTGTGATGATCCTTGGAATGGCTGCAAGCCAGGTTAACAACAGACAACATCGCATAAAGATTTAAGTAGGTAATGGGATTTATCTTGGCAACACAACAACATTTTTAAAGCATATGACTTGTGGGAATGTAAAGTTATATCACCGAGGGAGGAATCAAGTAGACACAAACATCTTTACTGAATGTAACAATTAGGTTTTTTCCTTTATCGCAGGAATTGCTGTTCTGTTCCATTTCTCATTCTAAACAGAGATATTCAATTCATAGTTTTTCAGCTAAACACAGCTGGCCAGATATTCTTGTAACTTTGACATATCTGATCTGTACTCTGCTCCATCTGTTACCAGGCTGGAATGCTAAACTGTGGTGAAAGGACCATTCGTAACACTGCCAGTGGACAGCAAAGATATCGGGCAGAAAACAAAAGGAAAAGTAAAGGAACTATTGCATGAAACTAAGCAGCCAGGATAATTGCAAAATAACGGTCTGATATTGCTAGGATGTCTGCTTTAAATTACGCTATTAGCACACAAGGGTGCCTTTTCATGAGTCAGTACAATCTCCTGCTTAGGTACATCATAATGCAAAGCTGGTTAAGACAGTACTAGTATGTCATAATTATTACATGTTTAGTAATTTACTGGTTCCCATAAGTTTCAATAAGGATAACGTTGTTTCTTTCCACTGGGAGTCTGACAAACTTTCAGCATGAATGAGATAAGTGTACGTGGTCATACTGGTATTTTTTGTTGACATATTCTATCTAACAAGCTTTTTGTCACATTTCCTTTTCAAAATGGTATCATTTTTTCTTGTAGATAATAAAAATTAGTGTAGTGAATTCTGAAATATACTTCACTGAACACCACATTGTAGATGAGAGACCACGAAGATAGTAAACAGTCTTTCTTTCTTCTAATAATTTTATAATTGTATTATCCTGTACATGCAAAACATTTAATCTATTTTAACAATATGACAAAAGAATAATGCAGCAGTTTTGAGAAAATTAGTCAAATATACCAGCTTTCGATACCTTATTCTAGTTTCAAAACTAAAGCCATGTAACAGTCCCAACGTGTCAAAAGATCTCACTGATTTGGTAAATACTACAGGAAAAAAGCATGAAACTAGTAAGGGATTAAAAAGAAAATATAAGGAAAAATATTTCAGACCATATAATGACATACACAATGGCTGCAAAATATTATTTTACAAAACAAAGTTACTGAGTATGGGAAGTCATTCCCTATAAAGACAACTCTAATCATACTATGGCCAAATGATTCTTAGCTGTACTCAACCGAAAGGAATAAGGCCAATTTACCTGGTTTATTTCAAATATAACTGAATTCTTCTCAAAATATACCAGTATCAGCCAAAGAGTTTTATTCTTTGAAACCTGTGGTTTGGGTTTTTTTTTATAACTGTTAGCAAACTTCTTGGCAGTTAACTGTGCTGAGCCCTGCCATTCAGTGCGACTTGGACAGGCTGG
>VZSC01019401.1:246131-261032 GCA_013398225.1 Steatornis caripensis
AGCCTGGAGAAGAGAAGACTGAGAGGGGATCTCATCAATGCTGATAAATATCTAAAGGGTGGATGTCAAGAGGATGGGTCCAGACTCTTCTCAGTGGTGCCCAGCGACAGGACAAGGGGCCTAAGGGCACAAACTGGAGCACAGGCAGTTCCACCTGAACATGAGGAAGAACTTCTTTACTGTGAGGGTGACAGAGCCCTGGCACAGGCTGCCCAGAGAGGTTGTGGAGTCTCCTTCTCTGGAGACATTTAAAACTCGCCTGGACACGTTCCTGTGCAACCTGCTCTGGGGGCACCTCCTTTAGCAGTGGGGTTGGACTGGGGGATCTCTGAGGGCACTTAGCCCCTACCATTCTGTGATTCTGGCTGTTGTTTTGTTTGGACTAAAACAAGTAATTTACTGAAACAAAACCTTCTCTTAACATCTGTCTGGTTTAGTCTCATGGTAAAAAAAAGAAAGTTGTTGAAATTTAAATATTTGTCTAGTATTAGATTAGGCTTAGGAACTTAGGAACTGAGTACGTCTGTTAAAAGAAGCATGCATTACCCTTCTAAGTTACCAGAAAAATGTATGCCAGTACTTTGTTAAACTAATTTTAACTGAATTTGGAGAAAAAAATAATCTGTTTGTCCTAAAATTTTTATAGGACAGCCACTGAATATGACTTATCAATATTTTGGAAGAGCAACAGAATATTTCAGCAGTCTGCTGGAAAACACATACATGAATTTACTGCGGTTCTGCTTTTCTAGATTTGCCTTATTGAATACTCAAAACCATAAAGAAGCACAGTCAACCACAACTTGCAAGCAATTCTTAACTCTGCGTATGGAAGTCCATCTTTAACTTCTCCTATTTCATCATAAGGCAACTTAGAATATATTAATTGCGATGATATTGCATCACAAAATGCTTTACTGTATGAAGTTGTAAAGAAACAGACAAGTCTCCAGTAGATCTAACAAACGAAATGACCCAGTGCGCTAGAGATCCTAACACCTCACCAAAGGATGAGAGTAACTCATCATGTGTGCGGCAGTAATTCATATCCTGTGATGGAGAAATCAGATGGGGCAAATAAGAGGATCTCTTTTGCACAGGAGACTCATTTTGAGCTGAGATAGCATGAACCTGGATATTCATTTAAGAAACGATGTGAATAAAGAATGAATGTAGAATCAAGTGCACTGGAAGGCAGGTGATGACTGGATCTATTTCAAGATATGAGGAAGCGAAGAAACTGTGTAAGAATAGGCTGTATGTAACTATTATGATATTCTCATAAAAATGAAAAAAAAACATTCAGCACTAAGAGTTTTCAAATACACATTTGTGCTAAGAAATAAGTATATTTTAAAATATCCTTTCTGAGACTACATCTATTTTTTCCCCATCACCTAGCAGAGAACAGTGAATGATACTTTAATTCTATGTGTCATAATATTAAAGAATCTACTGAATCTACAGGATTTATTTAGTTCTCAGAAATGGAGTCATAATCATGACAATCCTGCATAAGATAAGTAATACGGATATTTGATAAAAGCCTACACACTGGAATCTTCAGCAAATAATCTAAACAATACATGTATCAAGAAGAAATCACTTGGAATTTACTTGGAAATGTGGCCCATTTTATTTTAACTGAAAAGCATCATTATACAGTGCAAACAGTTCTTTGGTAAATTTACTGATTAAAATAAAAACAACAAAGACTTTATTTTAGGTAACATTAAAAAAGACAATAAATATGTAAAATTTGCAACATATTACAGCAATAGTCTCACAGTGGATACTGAGGAAATGGTCATCTAGCCATTGGCCGCTGTTTCAGAAATGTTAAAAATCAATGCTGATTCTGCAGACACTGCAATAAAACTGAATTAGTACAACCCACGACTGATTACATTTTAAACTGTGGATAAAGACCTGTTTTTCCTGAATGGTTTATAATCAGATGGATGGTGGAAAATAACTCGATATTACACTTGTTTAAGCATATCCAGACTCCTAAGCCCATTTTATATACCATATGAATAAACAGTGAACAACAAAGAAAACCTCCCACTTTACTCTGGAGGCTGGAGAAAAGGAACAATCAGATATAAGGTACTATTTTATAATGTATAAATGGAAACTCTCTTCTCCTATAAGCGGAAATCTTGAGAAAGTTTACTTAATATAAAATTGGAATGAAAGAATGCAAGTAGTAACCAGCTGGATATATTGCTGCCTTATTTAACTGTTCAGACAGTTAAATTATGTTTGGTTTAGCTCTGCAATCCTTCCTCTTTGAGGAATTCCTGCTATAGGTCAATGGGAGTTCCATCTGAGTTGGAATTACAGGACGAGACATGTGGTTTGGACTCTCAACAAAAGTCAACAAAATACCAGAGTATCAAAGAAATACAGGAATGACAAAATCTAGGAACCATATGATATTCAAACATGCTCGCCACACACAATTTCTAAAAGTATTAACATAGAAAATTACATAAGTCAAAACATGGTATATAAAATCAATTAAAATATTCTTAAAAATATAAATTGTAGTTCCATGTGTACCTCTACCACACACCTTTAACACACCACTCACATGTACATATTGCTCCTACCATAGTATGAAACCAGTTTCTGCATTAAGCTTTAAAGATACACCAAAGTTTGAATGTGTGTCACGGTATCAGTTTATCAAATTAGGAATTATTAATGTTAGTAATCAGAGAAATTATGTGCCAAAATACTATAGTGGAACTCATATTGCTGTGCTAGGTTAGTTATTAGACAGATGTCTGATTTACCATGCAATAATTAAGTATTCAGTCTGTTTGCATAATCTGAAACGTTTAAGATGAGAGTGTTTAATTTTGTGCAGATTTCTTTGATACCCAAATCTGTGTTCCCTAAATTTGAACAATAAACTCAGAAGTCAGTGAACTATATAACTAAAGAGCAGCTCTGGTTCTAGTTAGTCCTGACTTAGGACTTAAGGACAGAGCCATAAATTCTAACATACTAAGTATTCAGGGAGAGAATCATTTCTGAATAAACAGAAAAAAAAGATGTAAAATGAGGTATGATAGTTGTCCTTCACTGAATATAATAATATAATTCCTGGTCAAAAATATGCAGTTCGTATTCTAAGAAGTACACAACTTTGAAATGCTAGTGTAGACATATATTCTATAAAGTTAAACATTTATTAAATGGGAAATAAAATCCATTGGCAGACCATTTTTAACATGAATGATAAAAATATTGAGGTAAAAATACATATGCATTAGATGAAAATGGAAAAAAACCTAAAAAATCAAACACCTTATCAGAAAAAGTAGTCAATCCACAATTAATCATGATGCGTGATTTTGATTGTTCTTTTTTTCACCAAACAGTGCCACAATATAATCAGGAACATATGTCTACTGACAATATGCACAATGAATCAGTAGGAATCTTTGTATACAAAATGGCATGTGACATCTTTTCACATTTTCAAAACAGGGCCATACAAATACATGAGCTGATCTGAGATCAAGACAAGCATGCTTTAAAACTGGACTGGATGGTCATGTTACAATGATTTAAAATAAACGAAACAAATGAAAAACGTTGCCAAGCATTTAAACATGTTTTGACAAAAAGGATTATGTTCAGTTTAAGATCAAATGCTACTTTGTCATTGTTTTCCTAGAATGAGGAACACTGTCAATTACGTCTGTAGTATATATTCAGCTGCTTTTTGTATCTTCCAATTAAATTTATTTATATTACCTTACTAATTCTAGCCTTTTTGGTTTGAAAATTTTGATTAATTTTGATCCTTGAATTAAAGAAAGGATGTTGAAAGGTGTCGTGTAGTTTTCTTTATTTCCTTGCTGGTCCAGACGCAGAAATGATACTGTGATTCAAGAGAACTTCCATGCATAGGGGACTTTGCAGAAACTGGCCCGCCACGGCATTGCTTTGGGCTCAGTGACCTTGTGTTTTCCTTTTCCCTGCATTTACTAAACAATAACAAAGAGCTAAATATCAAGTCAGACTGGTACTGAAAAGGGATAGTAAACTTTTAATCTTGCTAATTAAAGACAGGAAACAAAGTGTTCATTTTAGACTAAGTCCTAAGCCCAGTCATTTTGGGTACCTAAAACTACCTGACAGTGTTCTCATAAAGTAGCACCAGTTTGAGTTTGTCTAACCTGAGAAGTTTAACACACAATTAACTTTGACCTGTTTGCTAATTTCCCTTTCATTAAGTTTTGCATTGTGATTACCTTCATGGGCAGAAAATAAAATGATACGTTGTGTTATACTGTTACAGCACCATTAGAATATTGTAAATCTTGAATTATTGCTGTTGTTAAGACTGTAGTTACCTGTTTTTGCCATCAGCAGGCATTGATATGATTTGAGGAGTATGCACCCTAAATTCTTAAAAAGCAGACTTATGGCTTCTTTATATTAATATTTTGTTTTAAGCAGACTGGACAGCAATCTCCTTTAACCTTCACAGGTGCTTCGCAGTCAGCCATTGGGCACGATTCTACAAAACAGGTAATCTGACCAACCTGTGTCAGGAAAAAAGTAATGAAACCAGAATATACTTAGGTACATGTTCCAAAAAAGAAATACACTTTTCATATTATTGAAGAACATGTTCTTATTCATCTTCTCTAAGACCTTGGCTACTCTCATTAACTCCACATAGTTTATTTCAGCATAGACCGATATTGAGAAGGCTCTTTGAATTATGCCATCTTTAACTGAGCAGTATACATTTTATCCAATGTTCAGGCATGAAACTCTGGGATACCAAGTACTGACATATTTCTTTTACTATTTTTTTTAAGAGTTCACCATGATAAAATAAAATTAAAATCTAGCACTAAATTAGATGAGCTTTTATTATTTTTTATGTATTTTAGTAGACTTTTTCAAGAAGTCTCTCACTTTGCAGTTAATTTTGCCAGTACAACTATACATCGGTGAAAATGGAAATATAATAAAAGTATATAAAGGCTGGATTGAAAATCAGTGTTAAGGGCAGGGATATCTGAGCAATATAATTTTTTGCACCAAATAACTGAAGGTCCACAAAAAAATAATGAGAAACTATTACCCAGAAATTAGCAGGTACAAAACTTGGAACTGCTGTTTTAGAAGCAGAACCAAATATAATTTCTACCTTAAAATGGATTTCCACATACTTACTTTGCATTCACACACAGTACAAGGGTCCCTTTTCCAAGTTTCATTGCTGGAATATGATTTACCCTTTTCATCAGTGCAATCATTTTTACTGAGGCGTGATTCAAGTTTTTTTATCTGAAAACAGTAAAAAAGGTTAATAATTGAATCAAAGAAAGGCTTTTATTTGTGCAAGGTATTCTGCCTTTTCTCTAATGCTACATAATCCATGATAAATACTTGTCTGGGTTTTTCTTCTCAGTGCTTAGTTTTCATAATTCTACAAGATCGGAAACAAGTAATACTTAATGGAAACAGCCTTTGAAAAGAAAACTAACAGAAGATACATCTTTCCTACCATTGGAATACACAACTAGAGCATACAAAGTGAAGCAAACTACACGTGATATTTATAGAAAGACAAATCTAAACTTTCAAAAGTGTGTGAATGAAAAGCAGGTGAAATAAAAAAATAAACAATCAGAAATATTTCCTTGGATTTTTTACTATCCCTGTTTTTTTCCTTAATGATGAAAAACCAGGGTTATATGATTAATTTATCTTGCTGATGGTGTGCTTTTTGGGAACAGTAATTAGGAAGGCACAATTTTTAACAATCCCTCAGTCTTTTTTACATCCCAAAAAGACAGACGAACTGACTGAAATGTAATGTTTTAACTTAATAGAGCGTTTCCACTGTCAAAATGGGAGCATTGAAGATGAGCACAACAATGATTAAATAATATCATCAAAGATAGAATCAAGTTACCATGCAAATAAATATATGATTCCTACATGGAAAAGTTGCTCTGGAAGAACTTGGTTATTCTAGGCAAACATTTTGGCCTACTTTGAACTTGTCTGTCCCGTACGGCATACATTTTTAAAACTGAATTTCACTATGGCTGAGTTATTCTGAATAAAGGGTTTAGTTTTGCCACATTGTAAAAGTCTTCTCTAAGTGACCTAGATCTTAACTATATTTATAGTTGTAGTCTGGCATATTAGTTCTTATGAAGTCTACATTTTAATCATAGTTTTACATAGATTCCATACATTTCAGATAGGAAAAAAATACTTTACTAACTCTAAAGACAAATTTCTAGAGAAAGACTAATCCCACGTTTAGTATACCATGGTTACACAAGTCTTCAAGTTCAAAACTCAAGTGGTGTATTTGTAGAATATTTCAATGTGATTTCAAAACAAGATAGAAATAAAGAATAATAGCACACCATGTTCTGTGTTGTGTTTTGTTTGAGATACTATATGGTGGTTTTTGGCTGCAGTGGATGTCTAAATATTAAAAACATAAGAGGAGTAATGCTAGAAAAACATTAAATCTACAATTAGAAACTATCCATTATAGCACCTTACCTGGTTTCTGAGGCTTGAAATAGTTTTTTGCATTTCCAAAACAAATTCTTTGAAGTCGTTCACTGCGGGTTTGTTTCTATTTTCATTAGATGCTGATGTGGCATTATGAAAATATTTACTCTGTTTTGCAGAACTGCAACAAATGAATGCCAAGTCAGGGTATTCATCTAACTCATTTTTATTTGGCTAGATATTTTAAAATACTTAGCAAAAATATAAAAGAAAAGCAATCAACAAATGTAGGAACTGTATGAACCACAACAGCACATGATACCCACTGGTGCTGAAGACAGCCTCAGGTCGGGTGAGCTGTGGATTACTGTTAAGATCATTAGCAACAGGTAATTTCTTCTACTCAGAAAAATAATATATGTATTCCATGCAGGGGGACACAGAAAGTTGTCATCAGTGACACTGTAGAGCATCACTTTAAATTCACTGGGAAATCTCTTGAGTTTCCAATATGAAAGCACATAAAAGTGAGAGAGTCTTAAAAATTGTTACTTCCAAACATGAAATTCACATTTTGCATTCAGATTCATAGTTTCTCCCTCTATATGCTCATTAGTAAGACATGTATTTAAAGAAATACAACTTTAAAATGGAAAACTTTTGTTTTCATAAAGAAATAAGAACTACTTTTAGGTATGAACATATTCCTGTATCTCATTTTAACTAACATTTGAAATCAATACTGATTACTGTATACAAAATCTAGAGTCTTTTCCCTACAGCACTTTCCAGCTGATACCTGATAAGAGATGTGCAACACTAAACTGTGTTAATCAATTCAATCTGTTGACAGGAAACAGTTATCAAAGGAATTGTCCATAACTAACAATATATTCTTTGGCACCACTTAAAAAACTTCTATTCAAAAACAAGGATAACACTAATTATTCGGTCACATATTTCATTAAGATCCTTGAAACCATACAAGCATTCCTGTTTTCTTAGTGTGTCTTCTCCAGAGCTAAGGGATACCCAAAGAATGAACTGGCAAAGAAATCCTCTCTCATATAATAGGGCTCATGATTTTTAATCTTTCTGCATAAATTAAAACAGCACTTATTGGCAGGTATTCAAACTACTTAGTTTCCCATAGTTCTTCATCTAAATTAAAGAAAAAGAACTCTAAACAACAAAACATGCCAAAATCCAAGTAAACCAGCTGCTATTCTATAACAAAAAGTTTAATCGTCCCCACCTGCTCAAGTTATTGAAAATGAGGAGGAAAAACAAGGAGAAAAAAAATCTTCTCAGCATGAATGCAATTTAAATACAACAATGAGCATGAGAACTGATGAGAATGTTAAAGGAGTGAGGTTGCTTTAGCTTTATTTATGCTGTAAAGTATCGTAAATTTACTATTTTGTAGTCCTAGTTAGTAACTGGACTGTTGCAGATTTTTGAGCTTCATCTCTGAAACACAGTCAAACAGCAAGTTAATGAAAACAAGCTGCTTCTCAGATATAAGCATTTATTTTTTTCTTGCTTTCATTTTTAATTTAATTTAACCCTTCTACAGTTTTAGAATTACACGACTAGCATCTTTAAAATGTGAATTGCTGTTTTGTAAATTTAAAATCTCTAACAGTTCACTGGCAAAGACAGACAAAACATCCCTCTTCAAGGATTACTTCAAAGCAGCCCTTCTTTTTCTAATGTCTGTAAGTAACTTTATACTTAGCTGCTGCCTTCACTTACATGAATTCCTAAACACCTAAGGGCTGTTACTTCAGGACAGCTTCCTTTCAATTAAGTCAACTATATTGGTCGTGTTTATTCAGTGCTTTAACATCTGCATGAGTATTTGAAACTGCTGAAATAAATTTACCTGTCTACATATCTGTCTAGCTGCTTTCCTTGCCAGAGAAGGTAGACTGGTCATCTCGGTCAAGTACATAATTTTATTTGCTAGAAGAACACATGCTATATCGGAAGAGGTAAAATTCAAGAGTCGCAAATTTGGTCATCATGAAAGATCTTCACAAAAATGTTTGGCCTAAGCAGAACTCATTTCATTTCGCTAATTCATAGGTAAGCTTTGATTCCCTGCAAACAGCAGGGACCTTGTGCAGTTGACTGTTTGTAACCGACATTGCAATTTACTTCCTTGCTACAGTGTTTTGAGGATTATGGAGTTATAAACAACATTGTCTGTAGCACTCCTGTTCTCCATTCCTGCTCTGAGTATTTTGATACTAGAAGCAATCCCTACCAATTTTTTATGCTAGTGTTACCAATACTTGGTTTCTTCCTATTTCTACAGGAGGATCTGGCAGCTCTGAGGAGGAAAGGTAATAATTTCGTTTGGTTACTGCAGGCACAGTAGGAATACGGTATTCCAAATCCCCCAAATTATGCTTCGCTATTGAGTTTTTTCATGAAAAGTACAGGAAGAACAAAAGCACTACGCTGTGTCACTTGCAACGGGTCTTACACAAATTTGAGCTTGAAAAAAAAACTTATTTACTGTTAGCAGATATGCAGAAGTGTCAGAATGAAATACACCACCATAAGCTTGAGAAAGCAGACACTGGTAAAAAGTGGTACGCACTTACAAAGAAATCATTCAGTTTCTTCCTGTTTTGAAAACGAACAAACAAAACAATATCTCACCTTACTGTTTTGGACATTTTCATTTTCTTCAAGGGCTTGTCCTCCTGAAAGCTGTAATCAAGAGAACGTCTTCCCCGAAAGTGATATGAAAATGCATTAAACTGTCCTCTAGTTCTACAGTCTGAAATTAGACAAGAAATTACACATTATAAACTACACTGTAATTCAACAGTTATAATATTAGTATGGTTTTACGGTGTCTTCTGAATTGGCAAAGGCAATTCATACATTCACTCGGAACCCTTTGGAATCAGTTTGATGGCAGCTGAATATGTCTCAGCGGTACAACATTTACGCCAGCTGGATGCGGGGAATTTGATTATTCACAGACCAGCTTTTTGGTATGAAACAAAGTAATAAAGACTATTTTCACACGTATTATCAGTGCTACTTTATCTATTATTCTCACTTCTGAAATTTCCACTCTCTTGGCTTTTAACTATTTTCTGCTTTTGAAACGGAGTAGTTACATATGGAGGAAAACAATGACAGAAAAAACAGCCTGTTGTTTCCTCATCTATTCCAGGCATTATTATTTGTTAGCTTTGGCATCTGAAAGACAATCTTTAATTAAAACCTGGAGAACATTTGCAGACACACTTTACTGGTTGACCACCCTATGTCCAAATTTGAGGGATTTGAAGGTATCACCAGACACTTAGATCCCAAGACCCTTTCTGCCATAAAGTGAAAATCTCAAGCCTGAGAATAATCATGACAGAAATGTTCTCCTAAGATCCTAAGAGGACATCTTCACAGGATGAAGTATGTCTTTCCTTCAGTTCACTTTATTTAGCCTTCCAAACACAGTGAGTATTTGGAAGTAGTCCCATTTTAAAAGAAAAGAAAAGTAAAACAAAACTGGAGCAGCACTTTGGAGAGGAGACAATGAGAAAATGGAAGTTCTCTCATTTCTGTTCACAGAAGCTTTTTAACAAAAAGTTATAATGGGCCAAGCTGCAGCAAGAACCAACAGCATATTCAACTGTTAGAAGCAAAGAGTCTCCTAAGAAAACAGAAGTCAAAGCTGAAATATAGAATCCCATGTCCATATAGAATCACAGCTAAGTTTGGTATTAGCAGAATGAGCCAAAAGCAGCTGAACAAGGGAAGAAGTCATTTTCCCTAATGCTCCTCTTAACTTCCACCAGAACAAATTTATTCAGAAAGTCAATAACATTTTATAAAGTATTTTTCTGTAATTTAGCAGTAGCTAGATCAAATATCTAAAGTACTAACAGAAATTATTGCACAAGTTTCAAGTCAATATAAGAGCCTCAAAACACTGTTGAACTTGAGAAACAAATGAAAATTACTCTGTGATTATACAAAAATAAGTATCTTGGACTACTTTTAATTGTATTGACTTTTACTTAAATTAGACTATTACAATTTCCCTGTTAGGAAAAACGTCATTTTTCCATGGCTTAATATCAGTTGAGATAAAAAAGAAAATACTGGAAAAAAAAAGTACTGATTGATTTTCAGTTCACAAACAATACCTACAGATCATTCTTGAACACAATTTATCCACGTAATTCTCCTTCCCTTTTCTTTCATTGCAGCTTGTCTCATTCTTGAGTAAATTTATTAGCTTCTTCCTATAACAACGGCACCACCAAAGAACTACATGGTATTTACTGCCAACATATTGTTCATTCTTCTCATGTGTTCTGCTCTTTCTCACACAATCTTCTTGCTGCCTACTCAGAAACTATGCTCTTTCAGACAGGAACAGACCGCTGTGTCTGTAAGATGCGTGGCACGAAGGCATTTTTGATCACCCTTAGACACTTCTATATTTAGCATGGTGAGAAAAGGGGTCACACTCTGAAGGGCCACCGAGAAAGAACTAGTTTTGGTCAGACGAAGCTTTTTCTTAAAGCGATCTGTTGCTTAAAGTTTTCCTCAGTGTTGTAGAAATTTAAGTTTCTTTTGCAAGCAATTTGTGAAAAGTTTCTGCTGTCCTCCTTTGTTTAATAACTGCTAAGGTCATCTCACATAATATAGATAACTTTTGTTTGGTACAATAACACAATGGCCCTTTGTTTTTTTATTCCTAGGCTGGTTTTTAGAAACAAAGGTCTGAAATCCTGGGAAAATTTTATCACCTTAGACTGGTAAATATGAGAACCAGATGTTCAGTGGCAGCTTCATGTACACAGACCTGACATTTCTGTAGTTTTTAAAGACTCAAATATGTCAGCTTGCCAAATGAACCATTCTTGTTCTTGGTTACTGTTTCAGGTATGAGGAAAAGGATTGTCACTGCTGAGAGGTGACAGAATGCTCTAGCTGAGCTGACAGAATGCTTTAGCTTTCAGAAAGCCTAAACCAAGATGCATTTTGCATAAACATTATTTAAACATCCGGACAAAAATAATGGTATAGAAGGTAGAACATAAAGTGACAACCAAGACTGTCACCTCACAGCTGATATACTGGGCAATTCTAATAATAAAGATGTTCTATGTAGTTGACCTCGAAGTTCACAGACTGGTGCTACCAACACTAGAAGGCTCAGATATCAAGGAGAAAGCAAATATCCAGATAATTTACAGAACATGACTATATAAATTTTTAATTTATGGCTCACGATACCATAAAGACATTTAAAAACGTATCACATCTCCACAACCTGAGTATGTTTCGGATGGCCTGCAGGAGGATAAAGGAGAACCATTAGGTTCTTGACACCAAACCAAAGCAAATCCAGCCTCCCCAGCAGAAAAATTCAACAGATCTAGTTAGAAAGTTTTGCTGATCAAAACCATGCATGTTTTGGAACATAAATATCAAAGACCAGTGAGAAAAAGTAATTTCAGACAGAGTCAAAACCCATGGAAATTTGGAAATCTGAAAAGTAAGGATGCTAAGAACTGACCTGCCCGTTAGACTGTGAAGGTACCATTGTCTTAGAAAGGCAGCGACAGTCCACAGGGAAGAAGGAAATTCTCCAACTGCCCAGTTTTGCAGAAAACATTGAGACACCTCCGTCAGGATGCTTTCCTACCCATGTTTCCTTTACAGTCAATGGACATTGACACAGGAAGAGATTGCAGCCCGAATTGTCCTCTAGAGGCACGTCTTTCTCTGCTGCCTGCAGCAGGACTTTAACAGCCTGAGGTCTTAGATTTGGGGACTCATTCAGGAGTTTGGGTTTTAAAAACAACGAACAACAGCCTACTGCTTCCGTGTCGCTTTTCACTAGGGATGGCAACTACTGGCATAAGACCCTTGGTAGCAAAGACAAAGAAATGTCTTAGATTAAGTCTCCTTATTTTAGATTTATGAAGTAGAACTGTATTTTACTGATCATGGATACCTGAAACAAATAAAATATTCTTGGTTTGGATGAAATTTAAATAAATACACTGATTCAATAAAATTCATAATCATACAGAAATGCCAGACTACATTAAATGCATTCTATCCAAAGAAAAAAGGATGTTATCCTTAAAATTACAGAGTATAGAACTTTATTTCAGTAGACTGGCATAGTCTGAATTGTTAGTAAGCTAACAGACACTGTCTTTAAATGTAAATTTAAATGTAAGATAATACATTTGAATGTGGAAAGCAAAAACATATATGACATGACAGAAGCAAACCACAAGGTCTGTGTAAAGAGAAAACATGTTCAGGCATAAACTGCATCTTTTTGGTATTTTGAAGAGTTCTTGGTAAACGATTTTCATTCTCACAAAAGATCTTGCAGTCTCACAATGAGATTGCTGTTAACATTTTAAAATGTTAGTCTTCCACAGCATCTAGTGCTTAGTCCAGTGCTGCTTAGTATTGTCACTGAAGATGAAAGGGCACAATGAGAAGCGCATAATGAGATACAATACTAGAAGTAAAAGCCAGACAATTTTTAAATTGGAATAAAGCATAATCATTAAAACAAATAGTTGATGGCTTTCTAGAAGCAATGCTTAAATCAAAGAGATTAATGTGGTCAGTACAGAAGCAAAACGTTGGTCTGGTCTTAAAATGCAGGAGTTTGTAAATACAGGTCCATCCTAGTGGAAGACCATGTACACAGGCACTCAGATTAAGATTGTATCATAACTCATCTAATGAAATTCAGTGGTATTTAAACATGTTTAATCACAATTTGTATAAGGCTGTTTTGCTGAATTAAACAAAAAAGAACAATGTTTGATACAGTAGATACATTGGTTGCTAACTGAGAACCAGTTAAGAAAAATCATCTTCCTAAATCAGTTCATGCTTGTAAGGATGATTTGCATCTTGTCTCAATCACTTCCTCCTGGGTCATTGTTTATCATAAACAAAAGGCTAAGGAAATTTTCATTTCGATTTACAATAATTCATCTCAAAAAAATATTTGGCAGAACCATAATAGTATGCTTATATTGAAGGGAAGAGAGGTTTATCATTTCTGCGTTTTGAGTTCAGAACTGAGAAACAAAGTCAGTAAGAGTAAACATGGAAACATACACTGAGTACTTAAAAAAAAAAAAAAAAAGGTTTTTTTTGTACTAGAGAGCCTGAAAAAAGCACTAAAAGTTTCTTGTTTGGAAAATCTGAAGCTTGGATCCTCTTTGCTCAAATAAAGAGCTGCAGTGCATATGCAGTAATTCCTCATCATCTCTGACAAGACAAAGAATGGTAGAAAGCGAAGGAAACCAGAAGAAAAACTTGTGTACCTCAGTGGAACCTCTTCCCACCATAAACTAGTAATTCTGTGATTCATTAAGTGAAATCTAAAGGTAATCTGCTAGTTAGGAATAATGCTCTGCTTTATAAGAAATAAATACTACCTTTACTCATGAAATCTAAAAAGTAGCTTTTATTAACTAAGAAGTTTTTCTATTCTTCATATGGAAAAGTATTTTGACTTGAACAAAACAGGAAGGATAACAAAAACAGATGTGTTTTTAAACCAAGTTGAAACAGCTGAATATATGGGTCACTTATTAAACATACCTAAAGTGCAATGAAAAGTATTCTGTATCCTAAATTTTGACTTATTTAAAAATAATTAGGAGTATTTTAAATGTGAAGAATGGTTTAATTTTTTCTTTTAAATAATAAACAGTAATAAATTCAAAGAAACAAAACCACTGAATGCATTTAACTTAAAGTAAATGCTCTTCCTGAATCCATGCTGTGTATGCTCTCCACCTTAGAGTAATGGTGAGTCCCTAGTGCCACAGAACGAAAGATTTTTTTTAAATTAATTGCTTAAACCTAGGTTCCCACAGAAAACATCACATCCACTCATACACGCAGGAAAGACATTCAAGCCACGCATACTTTGTTTTTTCTTCATTAACCTCTGCACAGACTTCAAAGGAGTTCAGAAGAAGGGGATACAGACAGGCAATTTTTTAAAGAACATTAGTTATTTACCCTTTCTTTTGCTTGGCAGTTGTCTAACTGTACTGCATCCAGTAGTACTCTCTGGTAGTAACATTCTTGAATGAAAATACAAGCTAGGCTGTTGAATGGCTGAATACTCTAAAGAATTTCCAAATACAACATCTGCTCTAGGAGGCTCAGTGATAGCATTTAGAGAATCAACACATAATTTCTCAGAACAACTTTACAATTTTTCCAAATCAATATAATTAATGTATTTGTGAAACTGTCTGTCAAGCTTCATGAACCACGGCAAAGTGAACTTACCTTGAACTGATATAATATCATTTAAATATATAAATAAATAAATAAAATATTATCTATATATAC
>VZSC01019401.1:261220-275685 GCA_013398225.1 Steatornis caripensis
CTTACTAGGTAAATTATAAGAGTCTAATAATCGTCAATTGATAGTACAATTACCCTCTTTAATAAGAGCACATTTTTTCCAGTTAGTAATTTGTTTGACAGCAATTTCTACATAATCATAGTTCCACAGAGAAGTTCCCAAAATTCCTCAATATATTTTTTCAGCCAGAGAATGTCATTTGAGTTTTGTCAAAAGAAAATGTTAACAACACTGTCAAGAAGATCTCAATAAAGAGAGGTCATTGTCCTCTGAAGTATTTTGTTGTTGATGCTACTGCAAATCATTGTGCAAATCTGTGTGATCCAGAAGATTCTCTTGGGAAGGGATCTTCTAACTATATTATAGGTGCAGTGAAGTCTGATGTGATGATGGCTAAAGAGAGGCCATGCAGAAAATCTGTATGTGAGATACAAGCCAACATACAGGCTACCAAGCAACATGGAATTCTCAGTGTTCTGTGCTTCATGCAGCTAAGTAAACCCTGTTTCTGGAGAAAAAAAGCTTATTTCCGAATAAAAACAAATCATCCCACTGTCCTAACCTTTGAAGGAGATGGCAGTGAACAAGAATATTTATCCGCAAAAGGAAGAAAACAGGAAACCAGTTACCTAGACCATATAATGCTCAAATCTATGCTATGTTTAGAATGTGTCTATTTACTATAAAATACGGAACAATTGGTCACTTCACAAGAGTTGTGCTGCAGATTTGAGTTTGTAACATCTTAACAAAAACTGAACAGCAGGCAAATATCTTCTTAAAATAAAATAAACAGACACTAAACAATGTACACATCAATACACCTGAATCCACCTGTATACAGACCTTCACAGCAATCTTGCCACATTCTGAGGTCCAGTTTAGGAATATCTTCACAGCTACTATATCCATGTGGGAATTCAGCCACCTTAAATACATCATGTTGTACCCTGGTTATGTTGTCACCATTGTCACACAAAACTCTGGCAAGAGATGTCTGCTTGATCTGAGTGAGCTGAGCAGGTGTCAACACACCTGGGTTTTCATACCATAACCTGTAATCTCACAGAAAAGACAACTTTGCCAGTGAAAAAACAAAACACGCAGTTTTCCAGAGATATTGCAAAACTGTATTCAGAATGAAATTAATTATTCCATATATCCTGTTCTCAACTATCCATCTTATCTGAGGGAATGATCCAGATGCAAAAACGTAAGCACTTGGTGTCACTTCAGCCCTACTTGGTGTGATGCTGACACTCTGAAAGGGACAAAGTCTTCCAACAAATCCTTTGATATCTCTTCTAGTCCCATTTCAATGTCTTGGGTATCTTTGGACATCTAAAAAGGGACCAGACTAGCAAGGCTAAGGTTCTTTTAAGGCAGAGGCTTAAATTAGCATAGATTTCTTTCTCCAGGCAACATTCCCATGGGCATGAAACAATTTTGATAGAATTGCTGAGATTAGAAGAATGGTTATATCTAGTTTATTATCAAGATAAGTGAGATTATTTAAATTTTTTTCTGTAAAACTATTTTAATGACTGTACTAATTGAGGGACTTGTGCTCATTTAATTAATTATATTCAAGGAGGGAACACTATGGTTTTGAATAATTCATTTCTCATACATAAAGGGCTAAAAGCCTGTTATCTATAGAAAATATAAATAATACATTACTATGAAAAGTAAACCAGCCCTTGGAAAAGAAAACATGTTAAATTACTGTCCAGGATTTGCAAACATTTTACACTACTCTAACATATAAGAATTGCTCGCTGTAATATCACTTACATTTCACAAAACCGTAGTTATAATTTTATATTGATTTCAACCAAAAATAAGTAGGAGACTTTAAACTTTATGAAAAATCACTAACAATTTTATACTAAACTTAGAAGAATGATCAACAAATTTCATTTTACCTACTTATTGTATCATTTTCATAAGGCATTGGACAGTGGCCAATGAATTTCCAAGTATTAGGATCAGAAAAACAGATTCTGAAATCTCCATCTTGACATGAAGTTAGGCTCCCTTCAAACATCACTCCTTTTCCCTGCACAGGCACATTTGTTTTGCATGGTGCTGGCAGCTTTGATCCTCTGCCCATTGTAAAGGCTTTTCAAAGAAGTGAGAGTTGCTTTCATTACTTCTAATAATATTTGCTAGCATGTTGCTTCAAAACATTTGCATTCTTTGGACAGCAGAATCCCCTTTCCTAAATAATCAATGTTTTCCTATAGTTTCTAAATGTTGTTTCAGGGAAAAAAAAAAAATAAAAATGAAGCTTTTCCTGGAAAAACGCAATCAGGCACACACAAAAAAGCAGTATCATTACCCTGATGTCACACAAATAAGTACTTGTCACCAGCAATGCGGAGCTCATACTGCATATATTTCTCCTTTCACTCCTTTTGTCTCCAGGCATGAGAGTTTTATGTTTCACAGCTTAATTTTTAAACAGATTTTACGTAAGAAAGTTGTTTTTGAAAAAAGCGTACAAAAAGGCTTATGTTGTTGACTACAGATATAAAAAAGCCTTTATACTATTTTAAGTATCAATTTTAGAACTCACATAAAGCAAATAACATTAGATAAAGTGAATCAACTCTAATTTCCTAATTCTTCCTCTATTTTCCCCGCACTAGGATGGGACTAATCAGCAAGTCTTTCTACCCTCATGCCATGTGAAAAACAGGATTCTAGACCACAAATTATGTTGAAATCAGGGAAATGCTGATTTTCAGATTCTGAATGAGTGTGCTGAAAGTATGCAAAGGAGATCTGGCTGCTGTAACAATAGCAACGACTATTTGCTTATTTCAGGTACTGTAGAAACTGAAAATGAGAAAGTGCATGTAAGGTAATTTAAGAACAATTACCAAATTGTGTTCTTTGGGATAATCTGTCAGTTTTTAACACTCTTACAGTGCACAGACTGCTTGTACTGAAATATGTATAGAGGTTATAAACACAGAGATACTTTTCCAACCTATGCTTAAGTAATGCAGAAGATGAAAGTGTCTCAATCACCACAATTCCTCTGCCAATAAAATAATTAAATAACTATGAAAGAAGATGAGCAACATCCACTTTTCAGAAAGGTAAGTGACTTGAATAACTGGTAAAAGGAAACTCAGCATGTATTGGCTGTGGTGCTTTTTGGAAGTCAGTATGATATATTCACTGTAAAAAAATACAGATTTAAAAAATAAATTAATCATGGCTTCTAACAATGTTTTAAACCTGTATTCTTCATCTTTTCAATTACATATTAAAATAATAAATGTAGATGCAGTTTGATTTCAAAACAAGACATTGCAACTGTTATTAAGCATCCTCAATTTAAAACTACTTTTGATTTCTATGGTATTTCAATTTACCTGTCTCCATCCCGAATACGCCTAAACTGTGTGCTTAATAGACACATCAAAGTCGGCCCCAGTCGGCTCCCAGGAACTAAGTCTTCTACCATTAGAGCAGGAAATAGGTCTATGTTCAGTGGGGAACCATACAATCTATAAATAGAAAAATACAAATATTTAATATCAAATATTTTACATTTACAAAACAACCAATATGTGGTAAAACTAAGGACAAGCAAGAGGTATGAGCAACTCACAGTAAAAATGACAGTGATAGTGCTACATCTTTTGTGAACAACCTATGAGTGTACATGCAAGAAATTCTCCAATGATGTAGGTTGTATATGTAAGCAACATCATGGAGGACTGCAAGCGTATTCCTTTCTCCTAGTAGATTTCTTCTCATTTCCTGGAACCGTTTCTTTTTCAATAGCTTCTCTTTCCTGCCCCTCTGTACACTTTTTCTTTTACTATAGCTAACACTAATTCTCTGTCTTTGATTTTGTGTAGGCAAGCTAGGGGTAGCAGGTAGCTGAATACTTATTTTCAGACACTGAAGCTCTAAAGAACAGATTACTGGTAGTGAAGGATGTCCAAGTGAAAATACAGTGAATTATATTCCTGTTTGGTTTAGTGTACGGAATGGATGGAACTGAACATGTAAATACTTGCATGAGACTGCCATTAAGTATAACCTTACATTGAAATAACATTCATATTTTACAGCATTTATAAATCCAGACATTTCAAATTAATACTTTCATGAACATACAGAGTATATATTAACTTCATCGTTCACAGAGATGCAGAAGTGGAGAAATTATCTGTATGTGGGAATTTTCCACATCTATTTCCTGGTACGGATTGAAGTTTCTTAAAAAATCCCTTTACCTCTTTCTTAACAAATATTTTTTTCTATATAAGACATATAGCTACTAAATTTGCATGCACATTTAGATAATTGATTTGTTTTCTTCACCTCAGGCTCACCTGCTAAGTTTCTCCCTGATTTCAGGATTCTTAATTTCATTTTTCAGATCTTCAAAAGTCTGAGCTGAAGAAAGATTACAGTAAACTCTAAAATCATGGTAGGGAGGAATTCCATGATCTCTGCCTCTCTGAATATTCATAGCTGCCAGATCTAAAGCCACAGTACGTGCCATGGAGAAGAGTCTTTCTGTTAATTCTGTATTGAGTAATTGTGATGGGACACGCATCTTACCAGCAACACCAAACAATCCCCTTAGAAGTGGATCAATGCCTCCTTCATTTACAATCCGAAATGGAGAGAAGAATGCCTTATGAAGAGGTAGATGGCCTTGTGGAATAGGTTCAAAGTTTTCATCCAGTCGATACAGAAAAGGATTAATGAGTGTGTGACCAAACCTAAAAGCGGCAGTTGCAAACTCATTAGTTATGCCAGAATTAACACTGGGATCATAACCCTTATATTCGCCAAGCATCTTCATGCCTACCTCTCCAAAGATCTTAGGTAGCCAGTGGCTAAATGTTATGTGTTGCATTTCTGCACCAACAATTTTGCGTGTTTCGTGATATATTGTGTCACCATCCCAGTGTGGATTGAGTTTCAGTAGCTCTGTGGCAATTCTGTTGTGTTCTCTAAACCACAACGTGTGGATGCTGGTAAGACCCAGCTGTTCATTAGAACGCTGATCACCAGCTAGAAAGCAGGGAATTGGGCTCTCATTTTCATCTCTCATACATTCTGTTGGTGGGCCAGTAGCAAACGGAAGAAGAGGCTTGCCAGATCTCTGTACGATGCCCTGTCTCAGAAGACCCCTTTGACTCGCCAAGTCTCTGATTTCTAGTGCTTCATGGTCCGAACTGCCATACACATTGGACGCATCGATGTATGAAGTCAGCTGGTTGATCTGTTCTCGTGGGTACACAGAATTCATCAGGAGAGATGTCATGCCGCTTCCACAAACTGGACTGGAGCGTACGAAAAACATGCAGCGTGCACCGTTTCGAACTCTGGGATCATTTGGTGGTATCATGATCGAAAAGCATGGAGGATCATTTGTACAAACTGAACTGCAATGCTGACCATCCGAAAACCTGGCCTCACTTAGAGCAGCCACAGTGAGGTCAAGGTCATGGTCAAGAAACTGACCCCACTGCATGAGCATGTGAGTGTACTGGTCATCAGGAGTTATTGTTTCTGTTCCGATCAGAGTAGTTGAAACCAAGCGAGGCATTGGGAGTGCATAGCCATTAGAGAGCCTCTTGGGTTCAATTCCCCGAGGCAAATTAAATCCATTTTCATAAACTGACTTTAACAGACGTTCAAACGCTGTCAGAGAAGCACCCCACATGGGATGCTGAAGGTTGTTGCATGTTCCATCATGTGTCCTGTACTTCTGGTGAAAGCACATATCTGAGCAGTTGTTCACTCGTCGATGGGCTGTACAGCCTGAGAGATTAGCTATCAGATTCAAGTACTGCGGGGAGACAAGGTCGTTATAGTGATAACCTGAAATGGGAAGAGAGACAGATAGAAAATCAAAGACTTCATAGACTCATGGACCTTACAGATCACGAATTTTTTTGAAATGTTATTAACTATATTGCATTTTCCACCAGATTGAATATCTGTATTGTTTAAAAAGAACAATAATAATCACGTATGTATATTAGAGCATTAAGTCATTTAAGCAACAGCCATTACTAGGTCAGGAGGGAACTTGAAAATGCCAGTTCACGCAAAACTTTTACAAAATGTTTACAAAAGGAGCTCGTTTCTTATTTGGTCACTTAAGAAAGCAGAGATATTTTCAGAAATAAAAACCTCGCATTGAGAAAAATGGGAAATTTTTCCTCATGTAAGTAAATGCATTTAAAAAAACTTCAGTAACATTTTCATGGATTTCAAAACTTTGTCTTTTGAGACTGCATAATTCACCAATCATTTCTATTTTGCTTTGCTTTATTACAGAGAAAGTTGCAGAATTTTAAGAAAAAATATTCAACAAAAACCACCAAAGGAAATAACCACAGGCAATATAGCTAAACAGAGGAGTGATCTCTAGGACAAGTGGTGTGGAGTAACTCACATTCACATTACAGGACTTCTAAAGAAAATTGCTGTTTGCATAACACTTGGCACAGGCTTCCTCTGGAATCCACACCATTCACTCTGGGATTACAACATACTTATCGCTTTCCTGCATTTTTTTTCTTGGTTCATAGAAAAAGAATATATACAAAATATATACTGTTAATTCATTAGAATTATGTTTTCATAACTTCAAACTAAGGTTATGTGTTATGCGATCTCTGCTGTGGTATGACGACCATAAGGCCTCTGAATACAGTGTTGGGTGACTGCAAATAGCTGAACAGTCAAGCTGCACCTTGTCCATGACTCTATTATTGTCAATGTCTCTATTAGGAGTCATTCTAAAAGTGATTTTTTTTCTTAGAAACATTTGGGCTTCGTTTCAGGGAAAAAAGCCATTAGTTTTGGCTATATCTACATTAGCAACTTGTGTAGACCAACAGAAATGTGTCTGTAGAGTGAAACTTTTGATGCTGAGAAAGACATCTCTACTCCATCCATTTTGCCGTAGCAGCAGGTTTCCTTCAGAAAAGCTTTACTCCATTCTGCTGGAGTGAATGTGGCCCTGGATCAGACTTTTCACTTTGGAAGGAATCCACACTGTTCAAGACCATACCACAACTCATACCAAAGCACAGTAAGTGCTGACAGCTGGGAGATTCACTTCAAATGGGCCCTGCTGATCCAAAGCATAGGAACATCTTGGGTGATTAACGGATATACAGTGTGGATGAGCAAGGTTCCACGATACATCAGAGCCCAGGAGGTAGACGATTTGGCAGTGTAGATGTACTTTTAGCTAACTAGGAACCATCATACAACACCATGGTTCTTGATCTGGAAAGTTTGCAGTAAGGAGTAAAACCGAACATGCAGAATAAAGGCAGAAGTAAAAAAGGAAATGAGTGTACAGTGGTACTGTGTTCCTACAGGCTCGCGGAGTTCCTACCATGATGGTAATCACTCAAGAACATGAACTGAATGCTGTTTTGCAAGAGATCGGTGCAGACTAACAGCACACAGTTGGGAAATGTCCCTTTAGTCCTGAGCTCAATCCCAGTGTGCCTGCAAAGACACTGACCTTTATCTACATTCAACACATAGACATGTGCTGGACACATTGGCTCTCTGCCAATTTCTACAATGCAGGGCAATTTCAAACAAACCACCTAAAGCCCCTCTTTGTCTTTGCCTTGAAAGGGACTGGATTGCTCATAGCTGCTCAGCTGGGACGGGACCTGTGCTCAGTCAAGGGCTCTATGTTTTCTCAGCCTCAGGCTGTGTATACTCTGCATGGTTTACAAGTCAAAGCAAAGATATTACAGACCTAGTGCTTGCGTTAGGCAAAACTGTTCTTGTAGACATACATAAATTATTCTATGGAATAATTCTACTCCAGACCAGGAAAAAGAAAACCAAACCACAGAGCAAAACCAGTAAGTGCCACGGGGTAATGCAGCCAATTACACTCTTTGAGGATATTATTGATAACATATTATATTATGCTGGCTGCTAGGGCAATTTAATTCTAAAACTATGCTCAGAAAACATATCTTCTTTATAATAAAACTCCTTTTTAAATTATCTTCATTCATCATGGAGTTCTTTCCTTAAGATCATTATTCATGCAGTCTTTACATAAACATTTGTCTGCTGTGGTTATCCTGGTTGCCACCCACAGTTCTGAAATCAAGTTGTGAGCAAAACTCGACTATGAATGTTTTCGGTGGAATGACCTTCATTACCAAATTAAAATAAAAGGTTCAGCTTCTCTGCTTAGAAGTTCAAGTGGGATACAGTGTCTCATCTATGAATTAGATTCGATGGCTTCCTGAGCAGAGCGGAGGCTGCCATAAATGCCAGTCTCGGACTCTTAGTTACCTCTCGCATTGTAGGCACTCACTCTGGCTCTGCTTTCTAAATGGCTGGGTGCTGAGCATTTCCAGTGCTTAGAAGTTGGCTAGCTCAATTCACACAATATTAACTGTATTTTTTCAAACTGCAAAGGAAGATGTTTCATAGAGTCATAGAAACATTGATTAGAATGGACCTCTTACCCAGACTAAGCCACTCCTTGAAGCAAGGCTGTTTCCAGCAGCAGATCAGCTCAGCTGTATCTCTGTCTATCTAGCAGGCTTGAAAACCTCCAAAGACTGAGACTCCTCAGCCTTTCTGGGTAAGTTGTTCCAGTGCTGCACTGGCTTCCTGGTGAGAAACTGTTTCCTAACATCCAATCTGAATCTCCCAAGCAGCAATTTGTGGCCATTCTCCTTGCTATACAGTCTGGCACTGCAGAGGAGAATTTGGCTCCATAGTCTTTCCTTGGGATATTCCAAGATTTTACATTAATAAAAGGTCTCTGAATGGGAAATTGACAAGTTTCTCAACTGTTCTCAATACAAAAGTGCTAAATAACACCTTTCATTGGGCTCTGCATTTTGAAATAAAACCAAGTAATGACAAACATGAGCATTAAGATCCGAGTATTAGGCTATTTAAATGAAAACAGATTTATTTTACTGTTCAACTTTCCCCAAAAGCCAGGTTTCTATGGATTTTGTAGGGCTGAGAAGCAAGCTCTGGATGTGAACAGAATTTCCAGTATTTCAGAAAGTTGCCTGATTTTGTATTCTTTAATTTGTATTTGCATGCTTTAATGCCAATTTTTGGTAAACTTTAGGTAATTGAATTTCACTATTACAAATCCTAGTGAAAAGTAGTCAAGCAATTCTCACACATCGGATTTCATATATTCCTAGTATTATATTCAATATGCTTGCATATGCATCTAATCAAAGAACCAAATTAAAATGGGCTGCTCTTATAAAACACAAGCCTTCAAAGAATTTTGAGTAAGTTTTTGTGGTAAACTATTCATCACGAATTATTTACTCAGCTCTAATAACGAGTAACAAGCTTCTTTCACTAGCAAATGTTACAGTACTCCACAAAGCTTGAGTCTTTGGTCTTATAAATACTTGCCTAGTTCACGTTCAAAGTTTTCGGAAGTTACAATAAATACTCAATTATAAACATCAAAAAGAATATAGTAAGTAAAAACATTTCCTCTAGATTTTCAGTGTAGCTTTTGGCTATGTCTCAAGTCTCAAAAGCTCTCCTAAACCTCTATCATTATTTCCAAATGCTTTAGTTCTATGTCTCAAGCCTATCCACACACATATCTACACACATTAGTTGTATACGCTCCAGCTGGACTTCATGAATTGTGAACTTAGACTTCAATAACTAAAAGGCAAAAATATTAAACCCCACATTTTTCTGCTATTTATAACCAGCAGAAAAAGCTGTATTTTTCATTACAACAGATCAGTGTTAGAGGAAACAATTAGCTTAGTTTGGCACGCACTTTAAGAATGAGTGGCAAACAATTCTTTGAATACTGTTGTGGTACATGCAGAAACCTTGGTTTGTACAGTATACAAATCCTTCTCGTTGTCATCTTTTCTCCTTGCCAAGGCATGCTGACACTAAATGGTTTTACTTAAAGAAACATGAAAAAAAATACTGATTATTTTTAATAAAAACCAGAAAAGTCTGTTCTGCTATGAAACAATGGTCCTGAAGAATTAACACATGGCAAGTTAACAAAGAGGACAAATTATGCACTTCCAATACATTAAATTTGACCCGTAGAAGAATCCGAACATGCATTTTTCCCTAATATGTCAATGTGAGGAAAAATAAAAACACTCTACTCGGTGAGTTCAAACAGAGTTACACCATAATGTAGCAATGTGCAAACCAAGGACTGAATTGGGCGAACACGTGTATCTGGCAAAGTTTTGCAAAGTCAAATACTCCACTGATTTCAATCTAATGGTTCTGCAATTGGGATCTAGACTCAGAAAATAAATGTCTCTTGAAGTATAACGACTTAGGAAGGCAAATACACTTCAACACAGAAAAATAAAGAAAGAGTACTGACTTGTTCCATTCAGGTCAACCATTAAACCATCTTGTACATGATCTTGAATAAGCTGTAATGTCCTTTCAAATATTTCCCCAGCTCTTGCTTGCTCAACAGTGTATGGATCCCTTGGGTATCGAAATAAGGCTAGCAAATCATTTGGAGAACGAGGACGACTGACAGGTAATTTGAAAAAAATAGTAAGTGTACACAGGAGTTACAAAATAACAATACCACATAAATCACATAAATGTTCAGGAACACGATTAGTACATACCTTGCTTACTCATCTCAAAATGGAAGGCAAATGAAAAAATATATGTATTAAATAAAATAAGAAAACATTAAACTTTCAGTAGCAATTAAATGTTTAGTAACCTTTTAATACACATTATCTCAGCAGAAAAACTGCTGCAGTGAATGGAGATCTCCACAGCACTGCTTAAACAATAGGAATCCTTCCATATTAAACTGTTAGTATACCCAGAACTAACTAGATGTTCACGATGTCATTTAAATAATAAAACAGCTTCTTGCTTAATAAATCTTCCATCATTTCTAATATATGCAAAATTAATTTTGACTTCTCAATTTAAAAAAAAAGAAGAGATACCTGTCAAACAGATGTGTACGTGTTGAATTTATTGCTCTGTCAACAGTTGCAATTGCTTCCACAATTGATGTTTGTACAAAAGGGTCTCCATTTCGGCTGACATTAGGGACTACAGAAAGAGGAATTCACGTGTTATTGCAAAAATGGCCACACACAAAAAGAAACTTCTATAAAACAGAGTCTAGACACGACATCATTTCAGTCGTACAAAGTAAATGCCTGTTCTTCAAGCATTAGGTCGTCCAAATATAAAATTCTTAACCATTTTGGAATTCTATTAAAGCACATTACAGTAGAACAAAATTAATTTAAAACATAAGTTAATGTAAGTTTAAAAGTCGGCTTGCTTAGAATTCTAAAACAAAGTGAAGATAAATGTGTTTAACATTGGACAAGTTACGTTGCACAGCGTTTGTCTGTTCACTAATTAGCCCTACAATTTCAACTATAAATGACCAAAGAAAAAGTTAATTAAGTTTTTTTTTCTGGTGTGGTGTATTATCAGCTTTCAGGCGTTGATAACGAGACCTTGACCTATATCCACTGAAATCAATGCAAGTATTCCCTTTGATTTCAATTAATACTAAATTAGTACTGAATTCAAGAATTTAAAGGGTTTACAGGAATGTGTTACAAGTGGAAATTACTGACAGACTTAGTTTGCCATGTAGAACACATGCACGACGTACATTTTCGCAAAAAAATAAAAGAATAAAACACAAAAACCCCAAACTTAAAATAAAACCCACAGAATTTTCTATATTTCCAATTAGCTACAGTAAATTAACATTGCTCCTCTCCTGAGCTTAATCTAGCAAGCAACACAAATTAATTTTAAAAGGCTTTAAATATTTTATTTATTTTTATCACTACTTTGTTTTCTATTTCAAAATTATCTAGCTTTTTAATACTGTGTTAAAAATCTCATGCTTAAAAGCTATTTAATGACTCTGCCTAATACTGGAAACTCACTAATGCATAGGCCTATTCATCTGCCTTTTTATACAGTACTCAGTGGCAGCTGCATGTTTGTACAACGTATCTAGGGCTAATAACCTTCCTTTCAGTCTAAACCAAGATCCAGGGGCAACAGCTAACAATTTCCAGAGTATGTTTACATTGGAGAAGTCACACAGGAAGAAGGGTAAAGTAGGGAAAAAATCCAAAGCAAATATACTGGAATAAAATCAGCAGATGTACAAAACCAGCTGACATAAAAACTGTTGTTTGCAGGCTTTTCATTAATTTTTTTTTGTTTTCTAGGCAGTATTTCATTATTCCTTCATAACTGGCTGTGTCTATATGAGTTTGAGTCTAGACCTGGGTAATCAACCATCTATACTGTCAAATAAAACAGTGCCTGGCTGAAGCCCCTTTCTCTGCCCCGAGGCCAGCTGCCTTGGACCACTGACTACATACTCCCAGCATCCAGAATGTGCTGCCCCTTTCTACAGTGCCTCACGGCAACAGGCCACAATCTGTCCTAATTGCCAACTCTCCAACTTCCTTGACAGCTTCATATTCATAGCAACCATACAGAAACTTTATCAGATAAGCTGGTTATTTTAAGGAGAAATGTCATTTACAGGTTTGCTACCCTCATTTTAGTTGTTCAAGGGAGTGCTTGTGTGCCATGAACCATCTGAATCCTGCAACATTGCAGACTGTAAAAATCCAGTGGCTGGTTACCTTTCCCAGTGCCACCTACCATAGACGTAATCTCACTGTTCACTTTAGATACGTGTTCTGCAGAGCTATCTTTCTGATTAATGGCACATGTGGGCTGAATCATAAACCTTGGTCAGATGTTAACTATACTGTACTTTGTTTTTGTTTAGACTATTTGCTGCCAATAGTTCTCTTTTTAGACTGATAAATACTAAAAGTTTAAGCTCCCTGCAAGCCTGTCACAGAATATTTTTTTTTTAAAGGGAAGAAAAACGGCAATTTTTTTAAGCAATGAAAACTTAATCCACACACATCTTGTCTTACACTTAAGCCAGACACTTTTACAAAACAACAGAAAAGGACAGAAGAAAATAGCAAAAGAAAAGCATCTTTAAAATATTATCAAACATGGCCCACAAAACCTGTACTTGCCTTTATTCTGTCCCAATGTTAAGAAAATATTTTTATGCATTAGGAACATTCATAAAACATTAACTTTCTTTAAAAGAAATGTTGACATGCAATTTTCTAGGCATTTCTGCCTATGCCATTATTAATACTACGCAGACAGCAAGTATCCAGTACTTATAATCTGTCCACTTGTCCTCCTTGCTTCTCTCAGAGCTTCATTTTTATAGCAACCATAGACAAACAGTATCTGATACCCCACTAGATTTAAGGAGAAACATCATTTACCGTTTCAGAATGAATGCAGATTAATCGAGGATAGTTTCACTAATTTTAGGTTCATTGATGTCACAGTTTACAAGAAAAATAACCACATTACAATTATGTATTACGGATTAGCTAGCGCTAAGTTTTGTATTTTGCTAATGACAGCAGATGAGAGTGAGCAGTTGAGACCTGCCCTGGAAACTGGTTTCCATCAGGGTTATAGCTCAATTCATGGTTTCATTTTTCAGAGCTCTTATTGATTTGAGATCTGACTGGTTTTTTTAAAAAAAACAAAACCCAAAAAACTTCTTTCCTATGCATCTCCAGAGTAACCAAGATTAACTGATTTTATGGACTTTCTTTCATTTGCAGACTTCATATATGTAGATGAAACCTTAATATTGAATGATTCCCAATTTTTCTCTCAGAAATATTCTTTGCAGATCAAAGAAACCTCACTTTTGATAGAGTAGGGGATAAATTGATAGTATACTAAAAGCAAGGGAATGTCATAGTTTTACTGATACCATATGATTGGTATCCTGGTAATCAATACATTAGAAATATCACTGATACATATTTATGAATTAGTAAACAAAATACAGAACATCAGACTAACATCCGGAAAAAATATCCAATACGTTAAAGAAATCACTGCTCAATATTAATTTTTCAATGAAACAAAAATACTATGTCATATTTTCTACTGAAAGAAAAAAAATAACACACATTTTCCCTAGTAGTTTCCATCAAAATGAGTCTGAAAAATCAGTAGTTTTACTCAATAAGACAGAAAAGTACTAGGATCAATCTGTATAACAAAGTTATTTCCTCAGCCTCTTTGGCTGCTTTATTACCAACTATTTTGTATTAATAATTGATAACTATTCTTTGCCATTATTACTTTCAAGTAATTAGAATACGCTCAAATATTCTTCTTTTATTTCTGTTTTCTCCTTCATCTTCCTAAGATCATTATGACTTTCCCAAATTCTTTCACAATGGTTGCAGCCTAATTTTCAACCGAGTGCTGTAAGTGCCCCTTTAAAGACACCAAAGGACTTTTTGTCAAGTTATCTCTAAAGATTAGACTGTGTATTCGACTAGCAAATTCTAATAGGTTCAAATAATATCTCAAGAGGAAAGTAGTATGAC
>VZSC01019401.1:275854-302258 GCA_013398225.1 Steatornis caripensis
GTATGACTAACTGGAGCCCAAAGCTTTGTTTGTTTTGAAGCTTAACTCCTAGAGACATTTTGACTGGCATGTTCCCATCTTACTCCCATCTGTGCAGATAGTTGCCTGAATTAAATGAAGACAATTAAAAAAAAGAAGATAGGATTAAGAGAGAAAAAGAAAAATATTAATAAAAGACAGAATTTAACATTTCATTAACTTTTTTTCATCTTACAAATTAAGCGATTGGAATAAAACTAATAATCTAACTCATACGTCGGATTCATACACCTTACCGTTAACACTAAGCACCATACTAACAGAGGAGTATCCTATGGTATTCCGGGCAACACATTCATATCGACCTTCGTCAGCTGTTCCAACATCACGAATGGTAAGAAATCCCTCTGGACTAACATGAAATTTCCCACTCTCAGTTACCTGTACTCCATCCTGCAGCAAAGCACAATGTTTAGTTATTCTAAACACTCTTTATTTTCAAACCTGAACTTTTTTCTTCTTTTTCTCTCTGATTTGTTACATTTTATTTTATATTTCTATTTTCTATGACAAGATAATAGTCAGATAGATTTAGATAAACTTACATTAAAAACTCACACACTGTTACGTTGATAGGAGACTTGCATGTACTTCTAAATTGTACAGTGTATTTATTTGCTTTTAAAAGCATTCATTATTATAAATCAAATTATTTTAATAGTTATAAGCCCTCACCACGTAAAATTTAAGACCCAAAAATAAGATACCACCTCTTGAGAACATATATATTTGATTTTATTCCAAATTAACCAACTAAAAAAGATCTCAAGAGCTTTATATGTATCAATTATTCATGTGCTATGCATTTAGAAGCTATTTAAAGTACATTAAAGTACATTTTCTAACACTTACTAATTGAAGAGAAAACAACAACCAGGAAAATTGAAGATCAATATTAGCAACCCATTTATTCACTGGTAACTCAGCTAATAACTCTAACTAATAGTTTGATATAACAATTACGCACCAATGGAAATCAAAGCCATAGAGAAGTTACTGAAACATGTCCTGGTGAAGTGTCAACCTAGCAGTGTCAAAGAGCTCGCAATACAGTATTTCTTATTGCTTTCTATCTAAGATATCATTGAAAGTGTGAATATTAATAGGATTTTTGCACAGAACTGTCACTAAAATACATAGGACTTTTAAGGCCTACATTATGAATTCTAGCTGGTTTGTATAATGATTCGCATAACAGTATTTTTTTTAATCAGGTTTAGTATCTATATACATGAGCTGTATTAAAGAAGACTTGCTGATCGAAGTTCAGGTAATGTTTTCAGACACCAGAGCAAGCAATAATTTGACAATGTGCACTTTAAATAGCTAGTTATGAAGAGATGCAACAACCAAACAAATATCTAGTACCTTATTCCATGTAATTACTGGCTCCGGCTCTCCTTGAGCACTGCATGAGATTTGCACATTTGTGCCAACCTCCACTGTCATGTCACTGGGAACGCTGGCAAATACAGGAGTCACTAAAAAAACAAATGATAGTTTGACAAAGTACGAAATACTTGTGCAAAAGATGATCTAAAAAGATGTCAGCGCTATTTATTTTTCACAGTTAGCCAACATTTCTTTCTTAATCTAGAACCCTGTTCTCTCTGCACGTTTTTAGTTGCCTAGAAGTTTGTCTCAGAGATAAAATTCCTTATTCCTGGTGTCTGCTTCAGGCTGATTTTTAAGTACTCTTAACATCTAACAAAACAGGCTAGTAGTTGCCAAAAACACTTAAATTCTGTAAATTAAAAGTTCTAAAAAAAAAAAAAATTCTGCGAATTGCTAAATCCGAACAAAGTCACCAGAATGAACTGGTCCCATCAACTTCTGACAATTTTTTTAAGTTTTAATTTTTTAAATGGCAACAACAGAGATTTTTTAGATGAGAAAAGCAAAACTTCCGTAACTCATTCAACTGTGATTCCCCGGGTCGACTTGCTGAGGTGCTAAGCTTTCACAGAGCTCCTACCTCCCTGAAACCAATGAGTCCTAGGCCTTAAAACATCAAATAATCACCTTCAATTTTAAGGACACAGAGTATACAGTTACCTAAATCCAGTGTGAAGAAAATTGCATTTTTTAATCCTAATTTCCTTCAAATCCAGATTGACATCCAGCACTCAGATATCATCATGAGAAGCACATACAAGACTATGAAGACATTAAGAACTGTATTGCTGCCGTAACATAGCAGTATTTTGGGAGGAGGGGGTTGTGCTGTTACAGAGAAGTATTTGGCCACACAGCATACATTTATACTACCAAGCAAATCTGGCCTTGGTGTTAAATCGTTTGTATGCAAATAGCTATCAAGGATCAGAAACCATTTCAAGTGAGGCACTCAGAGGCAGGCGTCCAGCACTGGGAAGTAAGAGAGTCTGGCTCTGTGAATGTGAGCCATGTCATGCCAGCAAAAAGATCTGGACCATTGGTCTGTGTTCGTTAAAACAGATTTAGCCACTGTGACCACTGACTAGACATTCCTCAGATGAACAGTCCTTTTGTTAGAAGACCAGAAGAAAACTTTTTCTCTTCTTGCACAATTGAAAATAGAATTGCAATGAATGTATGGAGAGCTCCAATTTCAGGCTGCGTATGCAGCCTTCAGTCTTGTATTTACTATCTTTTGGTGACTGGATTTTGCAACCCAAGTTACACAACAATCATTTTATTAAATGTTACTCAAGTTCAGTGAAGTTTAACACAGCGGAAGGCTATAACACTTTTTAAAATTGAGTTTTGTTTCATGGAATTTTAGTCAACAATTTTATATAGGTGGAAAAAAAATAATCTCAGTTTTGACAAATCAATCTCCCAGTACTTCTCTTAACTAAGAAAAATCAATGGCATTTTTTTCTGACAAACATCTAAGCTCAGGAAGACACTTGAGCCCTTTTCACTAAAATACTGTTTAAAATGAGGTCACTAACAAGAAATGCTTTGAACTAAATGTTTAATCTCCTTGAATTTAGCTAAATACCAAAGTACTTAAGTAAATTATAAATATTAATATTATTCTAATTGATCCTAGAAGTAGCTTCCTTAGAATTTACTTGAAGAAAAGCATAAGAAAAACGGAGCAGGTTTTTTTTTCTGCGTCAGCTTATTTTAAGTATAAGGAATTGTGAAGGTCACATTGTGAAGGTTATTCTGCTTTTGTGAAATAAAGTGTTCTGTTTCTGGACATCAAAACATGACACTAATAACATTATTTAGTTAACAGCATAGAGTCTTATAAGAAACTAGCCTTGTCACAAAACAAAATATTTTCCCAAGCATAGGAATACTGTCATCCTCAAAGCAACCCCCCAATTCTTTACAAAATAAGAGAAAATCAGATAAGCCTCTCTCACAGAAGACAGACTGTTCTAAAGGAATGATACTCTGTACAAATATTGATAAGTATCCATACATGTTATTTATTAAAACCCACCTCAAATCTAAATCTATATATACTCAGAAATAATGATTAGAAATATGAAAATTTAGCAATACCCTGAACGGCAAGTTTTTTTAAATAACAACAGATTCAGCCTCATTCTAACAAGCTTTTATCAAAAAAGGCCATTTTTAGTTGTCAGCTTATGTGGTCTCCAAGTGACTTTGAACAAAGTCTATCAGAGCACACTGTCCCACATGCTCAGTTTATGAAAACTATTAATACATTTTATACTTCAAAATCAACAGCTTAGAATCATTGTAAAGATACAGCAAAAGTCCTGAAAAAACACTCAAGCACTATTCAAGCTCTGTTTCTAAAGCATTTTTAATTCTAAACAAAGATAAACTACTTCGTGTTCACATTTTGTGCCATCAGAAATAATTAATTCCCAATCTTACATTTTAGAAAAAAATAGATCAAACACAGGACTGTGTATTTTACTATAAGCTTAATTTTTTTTTTCTTTAATCAGCAGCTGTACGCAGAGAACATACCTCTAGGCTGTACAGTCAAGTAAACAACAATTCGTTGAGATCCAATAATGTTGACAGCTTGGCATTCATATTGTCCCTGGTCATGCAGAGCAACCCTGGAAATCCTTAGGGTTCCAGAGGACAGGACTAAGTGTCTTCTGTCAACAGACAGCTGGCCTCCTGAAATACATAGCAAGAGCATTAGCTATTTATAGCAGTGCAGAACAAAGTCCCTTTGTGTCAGAAAAAGGGAAATCCAAAAGATTTTCAATTTTGTAAAACATTGCAAAAAATTAAAGTATCTTAAAAAAAAAGTCTGAAACATTTCCTTCTCAAAAGATAAACATGCAAAGCAAACAAAACATACATATGCACACAATTGTAATCCTGATCTCTTCTCTGTGGTAGTAAGGAGCATGATAAAGCATCCAAATAGAGAAGGCATCATAAGAACACCACCAACAGGTATTATGTTCATTTCATATTATTGTCATGTGTGTAGGACATCTAGAGAATCCATAGAAAAATACATGTAGCCCTGAAAAAATTGGAATATAATAAAAATGAAATAAAAGGCATATCAGTGTCTGTACCCTATTCTTCCTTTCTGGACATTTCATTTGATTGAAGCAATCTTGGTAGAGGGAGAAACAGGGACATTATCAGCATCAAAATGATCAAGAGTTTGTTAAAAACCTGCTTTATCTACCATAATTTAGAATGGTCTAAGAGTTGTTTTGCCTGCTAGAGCTATTTCTTTTGATTCAACTGGAATATTTACTTACTGATAAAATATCCACTACAGTATTTCTTTCGAATGGATTTGGCTCAGTGCCTTTGCAGCCACAATCTGATAGAACAGTTGGCAGAGTGCACCCAAGTGTGCCGGTCAATGAGCGTTACATGACAGAAGTGCAGTTATACTGATGTCAGTTACAGGTTGGATGGTTCTGGTTTCTGAATACAGCACATCTCACCTAATTTCAGATCTCCAGTTAATGACAGTCATCTCCATTTCTTCTGCAGTGAACTGCCAGTGATAGGTATTGCCGCATGTGATGTGTCTCATATTTCTTAAACATTTATTACTAGGAATCTATTATGGAGACATATATTTTAGTGACTCTTTTTTAATGAATAACAAAAAATGCTTGGGCAGTTAGATTCAGTGGGACATCTTGCCTTTTCTAGCTAAAGCAGAAAGACGTGAGCCCTGCTTCCTTCAGAGACTGAAGCATCTAAACAAATGCATGCAATTCCTTTCAAGGCATGAGTGATTTCATAATGACAGCTAAACTATTCTAATAGTTTAAAATTGAAAACGGAAGATGCCTACCTCCTTTAGTCCATGCAATAACAGGCTGGGGATAGCCTTGCGCTTCACAAGGGAAGTCAACGGTTTGTCCTTCAATCACTGTTTTGTCTTGAGGAGTGACAGTAAACTGAGGTAGAGCTACAGAAGAGAAAACAAACTGGTTAAAAAAAAAACCTGAAAAACGCATGACTCTGAAATTACGTACAGTTTCCTGTCTGCCTTGAACAGCTCATATTGGTGGGAAAAGAGATGCTAATGGGACTCTTTGATATTGTGACTGCTACAGGGCAGAGAGTTCGGGCACCCGCCTGTGCAACAGGAACATCTCCCTCACAGCCTGGCCCTGGTGTCAGCGAAGGACTCTGGGATCCACTGCCATAGATCCACAATAAGAGGTACAGTAAGACTTCTAGAATCAAACACAGGGTGTTCCCTGGATTAAAAATACCACCTTCTCTTTCTCTCAAAAAATCCTCAGCTAAGTTGTGAAGAAAATGCATTGTAGTCAAAACCATCCTGAGCTGCTTGTTTTCTTCTTTACACAAAAGGAAAGCAGTGAGTGGAGTTTGGGCCAGTTTCTGCAGTCACATCATGGCATTATCAATGTGAGAAGGAATGTGTTCAGCTCTCAAAACACAATCATTCATTGGTGAATGATAAATGAACAAACCACATGGACAAGTTGTTGTGTACAGCTTTAAAAATCGAACTCCTTAACAAAGCATTTACAACCTAAATTGTTTGCCAACTATAGATCTTAATATGAGGACAGAAACAATCTTAAATTTAAAAGCTACTCAAAATGTTTTGCAAATAAGAGTTTCAGCATTAAAACATTTGCAAAAAATAGTCTCCATCTATACAGGAAGCTTTTTGAGATACTGTTCTCAAAAACTATTGACATACAACACCAAAATTATTGCGATCACACTAAGTTAGAGTCCTTTAACTTTTGCTATACCAAAAAGCTATGCTAATGTTTCAGCTGGCAGACTGATAGCTTCCACGAAACTCAGGAGAAAATGTACGCGCATTCACTCAAGTGTTTACAAAAGGAAGGCAGCACAGATCCGTACTTGAAACTCCATTTCTAGTACTCCAGGCACAAATTATAATTTCCCGGGTTGTTCCCTGTTACAGAAAACATTTAATGCCCCACAAACTGGATGCTGTATGTTTATTGCTACAGGCAAACAAAATGTATAATAAGAAACATACATTTCAAAACACCAATTATTAACTTGTGAGAATAATCAATGAAACTTAACTTCCAGATAATCAGTATATAACATATACTCTGAGTGAAATGTGTAGCAACTTTCCTATGGACTGCATTAGGACAGCATAATTAAAAGAAAAAACTTCTACGATTTTAGTTCGACTCTGACAATTCAGAAAAAAAGACAAAACCACACAATTTGAAGCAATTTACTCCTCCTAATATGTTTTCCAGCATGTCACTCCTAGTTTAACATTACTCACCTTGGACTATGATGTATGCAGTTGCATGGATATTATCTATGCTGTTAGTTGCAAAACAGGTATACTCGCCACTGTCCTCCTGCTTCACATTTTGTATGTAAAGTCCCCCTGATGGAGTTATCGTGATGCGAGGGTCACTTGGTAAAGGGGTTCTGTCACCTTTGGTCCAGGTAATTCGCGGCTGAGGGTGCCCGGCTGCACTGCACTCCAAGGTAACACTCTCTCCAACTAGTACTTCAGTATTTTGTGGGTGAATCACAAAACTAGGCCGGGCTGTGAGAAAAGAGTGATGCCTAAATATGACTTTTAGCTCAGATAGCACTAATTTAGCTGAATATTGCAATTGTTTAGGGAATCTAGGCGTTTTTTAATAGCTCTGTTCCAACATACTTTGAATCTTGGTGCAAACTTTGTCTCACTTGAAGCCTAATCTAGCTGCAGACATTGATAAATACCAATAGATGAAAAAATAAAAGCTTATATAATTGCACTGATTTTTTTTTTTTTTAACTCCCATTAAAACAATTTTCAAACATTTCCTTCTCATTTGCTGTTCTTTATAACGGACTCTTCAGACGCATAGACACTGAGACCCAGAAAACAAACTGGCTAAAAATTGCCGTAAGTACACAAAAAGACAAAACTGATTAAGCTACATTTTAGTAACTTTTCCCAACTACATATGTACATTGCAGTAACACTTTAAGTTTACCTGATGCTGAGTGTTGAAACAAATTTTTCTCCCATCATCAAAGTTTGGAATTTAAAAACATTACAGACTTGGACAGGAATTCAGTGCTTGCAAATGTGAAGCATTGCCTAGACAGAGATTCAGGCTAAAAAACTCCCAAACAAGGATGGCTGCATAGGGTGTGCCAAAGCTTTCATGAGTGGCCTGTTTGGAAGCTTGTGGTTTCCAGGTATCCAGAGAGAACATTATTGCACTGAGCAACGTCACGATGCAACAGCCTCTTTTCCTAACCCTTCTACAAACAGCCTACACGACTATCATCAGAATTGCACTCTACAATAAAGATATTAACTGGCTGATTTGTATTTTTGTTCCAAGGATAGTATAACTTTGTTACATAGTTTTTAAAATGCCCAAGCACAAGAAATCTACATGTCAAGAGAATACAAGACCCAAAGCATCTTATTTTTAGGAATCTTATTATCAAAACAATTATCTATCTGAATGCAAAATTCAGACTTGATGTTCTTCACCTGGTGACTCGAAGTATCTAAGAGTAACTTCCTGAGTTTTCACTTCTCCAGCCACATTTTTTGCCATGCACTGGTAAATGCCTTGGTCTGTTTCTTGAGTGTTTTGAATCATTAACGTGCCATCATCTAGCAAGTTTAGACGGGAATCTTCTTTCATACTCAGCTCATTACTGTGAAGAAAATAATCTGCTGGAGTTAAACCTTTAAATCACAAGCACAGAAAACTAACAAATAATAAAACCCAATATATATTACCCAAAATAACTCGCAGGAAAAAAATGTTTTACTGTGGTAGGTAACATACTAGAACTTTCAGTTTCCTCCTAAAGAGATTAAGAGGAGGAAAACCAAAATATGAACCAATTTTGCTTATGCACATGTTGCATCTTCAAAATGAAAAGCCAAAATACTTTTCTGAGTAAATGCTTACAGAGAAAAAAGTGAACGTAATACATACACCTGGTCTCAGTTTCATTTAAGGCTGTTCGAACTGGCAAATCAATTTCAAATGTTTCTGCTGGAAGTATATCATGTAAGTTCAACACTCAAGAGACTTTCTACTAGGAGAGGGGTTAGTTGCTGTAAAACCATCTTTGTGCCAACCTTTGTTGGATTGCTTGAGGAGCACTAATGAACCCAATTAGAATTTGTACTAACTTGAAACCTAAGTTAAGATCAGGTCTTCAGGCTATGTCATGGATACATTTCTGTGATATTAACTAAGAATAGTTACGGGTTTTTATTAAAGGAGTTGTTACGCACTCCATCTCTTACTACATGATAAAGAAAGCAGAGAGAAGGGATGAGATCTGGCCCCCTACAAACAAAAGTCAACCTGACTGCTGATCTATTCAACATGCCGCTCAACAGGTCAATGGCTTTTGACTGAAATCTTGCCATATTCAGCTACCTTGCAAAGAGCTTTGCTCTCATTCATGTAGCCAGGAAGCAAGCCAGAGTCAATAATCCCACACCCCAAGCTCAAATTTCTTCTTAAAACTCTTTCATATGTGTATTCTGAATACATGTTTTCTTTGTTTATTATAAAAAGTACACGAGCCAAAGAAAATGTTAATGAAATAATTATACCATCCAAGTTGCAGGCTCTGTTCTTGACATACTCCATAAACGCTGTACCCTTGGTGCACGTGGGTTCTTACTGACATCAGCACAAAGCCAGAGAACCAGGACTCTACATCATTCCACTTTATCAGCAACTAACAAATTAAAATGGTTCATTTGCTAATATAAAACGTGAGGGAATTTATTTTCCAGATCAGGTTTTCCATTTGTATAAGAGTATTATTAAGCCGAAGCCTGAACAAACTAGCGGTAAACTCACAATTCATGGGTGCATCGTAAATTAACATCAGTTTAAGGGGGGCAAAGTGCTGCCACACAACTGGTTCAGCTGTGCTATGTTCAGCGCTGCTGGAGGGAGCCAGGCTCTGGGCAGAGTTCGAGCAGCCACTGTGCAGCAGGCTGGCCCTTGGGCTGCTGAAAAACACGCATCTTTTATAGGCCCTTCCCTCCATCCCCTAAGAAGTGAGGAGAAGAAATGGAGCAGGTTGTCCAGAGAGCTTGTGCCACCTCCATCCTTCGAGGCTTTTAAGACCCAACTGGATAAACCAACCTGGTCTGATCCTGCTCCTGTGACAGAAGCATTTGCCTGCCCTTCATGTACTGGTCTGGGGAGCCTGGAAAGTGATATACCTCTCCTCTTCTGAGATTGAGCTACACCTTGGAGGGAATATAGCATCTGAGCAGCTGGGGCTTGAGGAAGACCTCCTCTGAAACCTAACTACATGTTTAGAATTACTAAAACAGATCTGAGTCACTATTACTTCATATACTTCTTTTAATTATAATATGTTTCTGCTGTAACTACTCCATATATTAGCAAGTAAGGCATATGGACATGCACCCAGAAATGTACACACACCCAGACAAACATACTTACAGCAAGTTTCTCTCTTCCTCTTTTAAACTTACTTGTTTCGAAGCCAGATAATTTCTGGTTTAGGATTGCCTTCAGCTCTGCAAGTGAAGTACACTGTATTCCCTGAGGTAACGTCCACATCCTGAGGCTCTGATGTAATTCTTGGCCTCTCTGTATCAACAGTAAAACATATAAGGAACTCTTACTTTTTTTAAAACTATGGAAGAATGGTAAATAAAAGATTTTCCATACACCTTGTAGAAAAATATTTTTCACAAATGTGTTAACTTAAATATTTACATACTTAATCAGGATTAAATGCACTTTTCCCCATGCAAAAATGACTGTAGGCTTTCTGCCTCCTCCATTGTTCCTGAGGAGCTTTTAGCAGACTGGAAATGGATTGTGCAAATTTGTATCAGGTTCTAAAGTAGCTGTTTTATTTATTTGAACAGAGGCTCAATTTGCTTATGAAGGAAAAACTTTGAAGTAGCAAGCACAAGTGCTATTTAAAATAACTTCCTGTAGATAAGCATCAGTGCCTAACCTGCCTCATACAGAATAATTTGTCCAGCTTGCTTCCTGCAGTTTACATATTCAGGTTCCTTTAGATGTGCAGAGAGATGGTAGGATGCCATGTGAATTATTCTTGCACCAAGTTCTCTTTTCACTATCTTTTTCAAGAACCTTGAAGATGCTTATGGTCATAATTCCCCTGATCATAATTATATCCAACACAACCAAAAGGACAATTTACTTCTTTTATGCCTTCACCTCATCATGCGCCTGGGCAGGCAAATGCCCATTGCATGATGAGAAACCTGCATTTTGGCTTCGGTACAGGAGAAGTGCCAGGGCCGAGCCCCGGGATGCCCACAGGGCAGCGCTTGTGCACTCCTAAGCTGAAGGAACATTAATGAACAAAAGGATTATCATAAAAGTGCTTATCCATTAATCCTTCAGCAACAGGACTTCAGTGCCTGTGCAGGGCACACCCTGTAAGTATACCTGAGTAAAAAAAAAAAAAAAAAAAAAAAAATCCAGTGGCCCAATCTCAATTCCAATAATCTCAACAAGAGTTTCAACAATAAGGTTTGTGAAATCAGGAGCAATTCTGTATGGTTTCTTTCTTCTCTTTCCCTTGTATGAAAGGGAATAAAGGACACTAAAAAATACTAACATGGCACCAAAGACTCTAGTTGACAATCCTTTTATGATTGAAACTGAAATAAAAAGGAAGAAATAAACTCTTTCAGGATATTCACATTTAGTTCTTCAATGAGAAATTTCAAACATGGCTGTATTTGTTTCATTAAAGATAGGCTCAGTAGTAAAAGTAACCAGTTCTGTCACAAGCAGACAAAAACTGAGAAGGAACACAAGGAGATTTCTGGAAATAACCAATATTGACCAGAAGTGGTCAGCATTGTCGAAGAGAACAGACGAACAAATTCTAACAAACCAAACCAAACCAAAACAGTCTGGGTACATTTAACACTTTAAAGAAGCCAGCAGGAAGCAGCAAACCCACCGCAGTTAAGTTCTTCTGGTGTTATCGTGGCCACCGATCTTCCCTGGATCCTTCGTGGGTACTCACAGGTAGCTGCTGCTTGAGCATTACCCGACTCTGCGTATGTCTTCAACAGCTCCGCCAGCCACAGGATTTCACAGTCACAGTGAAGAGCGTTTGAATCCAAACGCCTGCACAAAAAACAAAAGCCGCCACAACACTTGCTAGCAAGCTCCAACTACTTTGCTACGATCAAAATGGTTCTGCAATACCAGCGGCACGTTGTTATGTAAATAGAGCCGAGGGGCAATCTGGAATACAGGCGACGGTCGCTTGCTTATATGCATTTTGGTAGTCTTTATTACAAAAATGCATATTATTTTTACTGCATGGGTTGGACTGTGTTCAACATGGCATGCATCTAAACAATGTTTCCTTTTTAGCCCCATCATTCAGTGAATAAATCAGGTTTTATTTAGAAGTTATACAAACTTTGCTCAAATAAGGAACTTCTACTATTCTCCCCGCATTTTTTTCCTGTTTAATACTTTTTACCACAGTAACTTCACAGCTAACCTGACATTTTTACAACTTCCCATTTTGCTGATCAGGCAACTAAGACAAAGAACCACAGTTTTATTTAAGCATTAAGCTCTTGTAGAGTTCAGTGGGTCAGTAACTTTGTAAAACACCTGCCTATTCCAGATAATGCAAACCCATAAATTCTGTTGACTTTCTTTCCAGTAATAGAGGGCCCCGTTACTATGTGGAGTGCCGTACTTTCTGGTGGAGGGTCATGTAGGATAAAAACCCATTAAATACAGAAATCTGTAGTATTGAATATATCCATATTTAAACTGGAAATAAAGTTGCATGGCAAAGTAACCTCAGTTTGGTTTATCTTTGGGGGTAGCAAACTTTTTGATCATTTAGTCTTTTAATAATTTTTTTTTTACTTTAACTTCTTGTACAAATGCCCAGGTATTTTTTATTCTCTGCTCTCCTGTGAAAAACAGGCAAGACCAAGGAAAAGTATTTCACAAGCTACTGTACAAATGTCTCCCGGTATATCAGATGTTATTGGTACAGTTTAAATCCAGAACATGAAAGTCACATTGTGACCTTTAGGGATAAGCTGTCCCAGGTTAAAAGACATCAGGTCAGTCTAACCCTGTGTCCTGTTCCACTAATAGCCACTATTAAAATTCCCCTTTAGCTAGGCATTATGTGAAGAAGCATCTCTTTGTGTTCTCTTGAACACCACAGGACTTTAAGGAAGAAGCAGCTACTACTGGAAGGTGAATACATGATCAAAATTTACTTAATTCTGCCTTTCACCCACAGTTAAAGGTATGTTTCACAATTGTCCTAAACCAGCAGGACCATCTTCCTGCTTTTTCCCTTGCAATCTCTTTTCCCGGTAGAGTTAGCGCTGTGCCTCACTGCACAGCACACCCTCAGCAGTCCTCCTGGAAAGTCGAGTATGAATGCCTGACTGCGTTCCTCCAAATGGCAGTCTTCGATAATTCAAAGATGTTTATCCTAGATCAGTGGAGACTCAAAGTAAGCAATAGAAAACCCTCTGAAAGTCATCTTACTAGGGCACTCTTACCAAGAACCAGTTCTCAAATGCTACTGAGGGACTAAGAAGCCTCTGTTTCCAAGTGAATGGGATTTCAAGAACTGGCTTCTGGAATAGCTTTTGAAAGTAATACTTACATTCTTGAACCACCAAGTACCTTTTTATAACTATGTTTTTATCATCGGATAAGGACAAGTAAAACAAAGAAAAGAAAATACCAAAATAATCAAATATTGAAAAAGATCGCAGAAGGATCATCCAGTAAGACATATGGAAGATGGGGGGGAAAAAACCCCAACCAAACAAAAACAAATCAAAGAAGGAGCTGTGCATATGATTTGATCTGCAAAACAAGACCATATGACTACAAATAATTCCAAGACAGGAAACAAACAAAAGTATTTATTCAATTACTAAAGATGGTAGGATATGAAGCAATGGTCTCAATCTGTGTACATAAACAAACAGAGTATGTCTTAGGAAAAATTATTTAATATTTAAAACAGTTGCACAATGAAAGGTATTTTCAAGGACGATAAATATTGCAAGATGAGGTACAGTATAATTAGATTATTTAAACTTTCTTTAGTTCAATAATAATTCAATTTACTTACAGTCTCTTCATAGATTCTAAGTGACTAAATGTTCCAGGAATCAAATGAGCTATTCTGTTGTTATGCAAAAATCTGTTAAAAAGCACAGAAATACGCATGTAAAAATTCAGATTTTGACACGTACTCATTTGACTTACATTCTTCTGAAAGTCCTTTAAGAGAAATTAATTTTTACAAAAATAAAATAAATTGAATCTTTCTCAGCAATTCATTGGTTGCTATTTTTCAAACGGCCTCCAAGGTGTATTTGGTGTGTCCACATGGGGAAAAAGAAGCCATAAAAAGACAAAGCAACCAAAAATACGGGAGCTCATAAGCATTCAGATGAGAAACTAAGAACAAAAAAGTTATAATATAAATCTTCTACTTCTTAATTCGTAACATTTATTTAAGGCCAAACATCTATCATAGCTCTTTAGGAAACAGTTTTGCAACAAAAAAATATACCACAGGCAATGCTCACTCCTGCATGCCTATAAGGCCAGCCTGACCAAGGTGTTCTTGGCAAAGACTATGTAGTAATTACAACAAAAATGTTAGATTAAAAATAAACTATGGGAAACAATAAAAATAGTATTATCTGGTTTCAAACATTTTATTTAATGCAAACAAAGAAGCAATCTGACTCTTCTGAACATTATCCCAAGAAAAACAAACTTACAGCCTTTCAAGTTTTGGAAGATGGGTAAAGGATTCAGGTTCCAATGTTTCTATTTGATTAAAGTGCAGATACCTGAAAATACGTCAAACAAAAAGGAATATATTGAAACATTTTTTTTAATTAAGTTGAAATATTATAAAGCATTTGTTATTGTTTACACACTGTTTACACATCTAAATGGTGATTGTGATGTAGCCGCTTAACTTTTTTCTGTTATCATCTGAATTCTGTACTTGAATCTGAGAGATACAAGACATGACAAACAAGAAGGGTTTGCAGATTACTGTACAGAAAGACAGCGTGCGTGCATCTCTGCGCATGTATGTGCAAAAATAAATTGTTTGAAAACCACTACTTTGGAGATCTTGGAGATACTACTTTGAACCCTCTTTTGCCAAGTTTGATCTCCGTTAGTATGCATGCTTGAATAAATATATAAGGAAAAAAGAAAATAATGATTTTTTACAGGAAAACGTTACCAGTTTCCACCATTTACAATTCTTGCACTTACAGTTCTCAGCAGACTAACATTTTTAGTGGGCAACTGTTTTCATTGCTATCACATTGAGTGAAAATTTCAAGATGCTGAGAAGTAACCTGCTCTAGTCCATGAATCCTGGCATTCAATGCTATGAACACTCTGAAAAGCTCAGAAGCCAAACAGATTCATAACATAAAACAAGCTTGATAGCACTCGTTTTAGACAAAGGGCTTCCCAGCAATTGGTGCACTATTAACCACCACAGCTGTGCTCTGTTTGATGCTCTGTTGTTGTTTATGTAAACTATTAATATTACTTAGCAACAAGTATTACACAGGTGTTAATCCTGTAAAACTGAAAACATCTAACATAACAAGATAATTAACCAGATTATTAATCTGTAATTACTGTCAAAATGGACAGCAGGGGCAAGTTCATTCCAGTCTTGACTACATTGTGAGGTACTCCATAACCTCGCAGACGAGAAAACAAGAAGTAATTTATGAGACTTGCACAAGTAACTGTGAAAATGATTTATAGACTTTGGATCCTGATTATATCCAAATGTGTCCAAATCTCCCAAAGATTCCTATTTGACCTCTGATAGACTCAGGAACATTAGGAGAATGTGCATACATAGAAATCACTGTAGGCTGGAGAATGAAGAAGTCCACCATTTAAAAACAAAGAGAAAATCTCAGACCCCAAATCTCCTGACAAATCACTCCTTCAGCAGGAAAAGTAAAAGGACACGGAAACTCATGTGCACTGAAACCCCGCATGTGCTCTACTCCCTGACCTGAGCTGAACGGTCGCCACAGAGAGAGGAAAGCGGGAACAAATGGAGATTATAGCAGAGAGTCGTTGCAGCGAGCCCTGGGAGGCACGTGCAGCGGGGAAGCCAGGCACGTGCCTGGCAGTGTCCCAGATCCCCCGCCAGCAGCAGCATGGCCTGAGCGTGAGCCAGCGAGTGATGCCAGGGAGCAATGAATGGGGACCACAGAAAAAGCCAATAAATCAGCACGGATGTGATCAGTCTGCTTACTGCCAGTGCGACGTGTGGCCACAAATTGTAGTGAGCATAAAGTATGATCCTGTTTGCATAAGGAAACAAGAAGTGCGTGATCATGCTGTGCCTGCCAGTCCTCATCTCCCCTTTGAAAATACAGGCCAATTTCATCAAAATTAAAAAGTCAGACACNGCACGTCGGAGTGTCAAGTCTGCTTACTGCCAGTGCGACGCGTGGCCACAAATTGTAGTGAGCATAAAGTATGATCCTGTTTGCATAAGGAAACAAGAAGTGCGTGATCATGCTGTGCCTGCCAGTCCTCATCTCCCCTTTGAAAATACAGGCCAATTTCATCAAAATTAAAAAGTCAGACACCTCAAAGGCTGATACTTCCCGCAAGGTTCATTCGAATCACCAGTGGAGAGGAGAGAGACCTCAGTCAGGTCTCTGGAGAGTCAGGTCTCTCTCTCAGAGACCTCCTCAGGTCGCTGAGGAAGGACCGGCAAGACGGGGCTGGTGTCTGCCCCGTGGGCAGGGCCCTGGCTGTCCGGCGGGAAGGCGCAGCTCTCAAGGAGACAGGGCTCTGTTTGCCCACCTTCCCAGCATCAGCAGCATTTGGGAGAGGGCAAAGCAAGGTGGGGATCACTGCGGTGAAAGAGGATGATGGAAAAAATCAGACACCACTATAGTGTTTGTTACTTCTTCTGAGGCAGCTTTGACTTTGGTAAAAATTACATACACCATGTCTTGCCAACAGGGATTTTTTCCTTTTTAACTTTGCTGATTCTTCTTGCATTTTTACGACCCATAGGTGCCTTGCAAATGTATCTCCTTGTCTTCCTCATAAATTGATCTCTTTGGCCTTGACAAGGCAAGATTTGTATGTAGAAGTAATATCTCTTACTAGAGCAACAAATAAGGTTGGGAAAAGCAGGAGCACTGAGGCACACAATCCCTTCTTTGAGTCCATGGATCAGAGGTGAGATTAGCAAAGAGAAAAAGAGAGGACACCTCTCTCAAATGGTTTACATGATGTATACATCATCAAACTCAAAGCAACAGCTCATAACTGCTGTTCAGTATTCAAGAGTACCATAATTACAGACATTAATAATAGCTTATGTGCCTGAAAATTCATCTTGTTTTTCCAACCAAATTAATCAGTCTAATTAAAACAATACTTTTGTTACAAACCTTGCCTTGCTTACAACCTCAGATCATCACAGATACAACTACAATAATTCAGGCACTGAAGCACATTGTAACAGTTAACTTTAGCTCATCAAAAATCATACTGCCTAAAGTAGCTCAAAAAAATCAAATCATGAAGTCCACCTGGAAAAAACTCTTAACTGCTTCATATGACAAGTTATTTGTGTTTTGCAGGTCTTTAAATTATGACTTCAAAAAAGTCCTGAGCAACTTGTCAGGCAATTTATGAACAGAATAAGGTGTTAAAATATGTGGACAAAATAATTAGCAACGAATGTAATTCTAAAAAAATAGATGCAGAAACCAAACTGCATTGTAAGTCTGCAATAAAAAGACTAAAAAATCCTTGGCTTTCCAACCTACACTTTAATCGCATTTTATCACTCAGGTTTATGGCCTACATTCTTTTCTTGTATGAACCACATTAATGCTTGTTTAAAAGATTTTTAGTATTTTAATTAATATGAGAATTTATTGGGCTGCAAATTCACTTTAAAGGTAATGATATTTAAGAAATAATTTCACACTGACATGTCTTTATAGACATCTTTTATGTTCAGGGTATAAAACGCTCTTTAAAAGAGTAGGACAATGTAACGAATTTGCTATTAAAAAGACTTTAATAAAAGAAATTAAAAGAAAAAGCATGCTAGAGTGATTTTTAAAGACTCCTGTGTCTTCCTTTTTTAATATGAATTCATTTTCAAGGATGAAACAGAAGGAAAGGAAATAAAGAAAAAAAAAAGTCCAAACCAAACACACCTACAGGAAGATAAAGATTTGACCAAATAAGCATGGTACAGATTTCCTCTTTTTTATCGCTAATCTTGGAGGATGAATATGCACAGTAAAATTCAGTGCCAGTGGCATTTTTCACAGAACTAGATTTAGTATTATCTGCTGAAGCATAGTATTTTTGTAGAGGACTGCTTTATCATATATGCCAATCGTTCATTTCTAGTATCCCCACACCTTTGGGGAAGTACTTAAAATCTGAATATTTAAATATTCAAATAGCATGTTTGCCATTTTGATTAGTTGAAAGAGAATGAAGAAACACATTTTTTCCACATTTATCAAACAACTTTCCCTGCCCAGGGCTATGAAAAGAAGTAACAGGCTTAAGCCCAAAGGAAAGAGATTTAAATTAGAAGTTACAGTAACAATATAAAATACTGAAACAGGGTACGTAAGGAGATTACGAAATCATCTCTTTAAAGAGTTTTAAAATAAGGCTAGATAAATATCTGTTTCCAGCCATGTAGGTTAGTTGTCCCTAGCTGATCTTATTTCAGAATAATAAGGATGTACTTCTCAAGTCCTTTTTGGGGTTTGCTTGTTTATTAATTATTCTTTTTCATTATTCCTTACTATAGGTATTTTTAGCAGCAATGAGACTTTAATCAGACTCCACTGTGTTAAATGTCTATAACTTCTTACAAACATCTATGCAAAAACCAGGAACTCTTTGTAACACAAAACTTTAAAAAATTCAAAGCAACATTTCAAAGCTACTGAAAATTGAATTGAGGTAAATAAAATGAATATAACAAGTTGCATCACTGTATGTAAGATAACATTTTGATCTATCAATATCCCCCAAAATATGTACATATGTACACATACTACAGCGTAACTCTAATAGCAGCCTATAGAGAGCAAAATTAGTATGTTATATTAAAGTTAAAGGAAAATGCGTAATTAGTATTCCCTAAGATTACGTAAACAGATTTAAATAATTCCACGAGTGCAGAGAACACTTTTTGTCCCTGATTCATATAGCTCTTAAACTGAGACCTCAAAAAATCTACCAGATATTTGGAAGCATTGTAAAAATAAACACACACATCTGGAAACAGAACGCATTTAGAGCTTGATCTTGGAATCCAGATACAGTAAACTTGTGACCTCCCAAGCCAGGTATTTGTGACATTTGAGGTGGGATTTAGTTGTCTAAGCACAGGCATACAGAGGCATACAGTGGTTGTCTAACTGCAATCATATAGGGGCAGCTTTCATTGCATTTCTGTGCTCTGACTGCCTGCTCTGGCTGTTGGTCCAAAAAAAAAAAAAAAGCATTTGCCAGACCCGAACGTATGTCTTGCAGATTCAACAGGGTCTAAACTGGTAGTAAGCGGCTACTTTTCATCAGCTGACTTTTTCCCTTCATGCCCTGTCACGACGGAAGAATTAAGTGATGAAACATGTACGGCTCAGTGTGTTCAAGCATCTACAACTGCCAAGTTTTTTCAGAATTTACTCTAGCACAAGTAAGTTTGAAGATCAGATGCAAAGATTCTATTCCCTTGGTAGAAATTTCCAAAGAAAAGATATTTCTACTACATCAGCAGCTAAGAATTCTGCCACAGAGGTTTAAGCAGGATCCTGCCAGCAGCAGCAAATGCTGGGTTTTTTCTTCCCTTATACGTACAACAGGCCTCCTAAATCAAGCTATATTTACAGTTTATCTGAAAAAAAACCCAAAACCAAAACAAACCAAAACCAGAAAAGTGTTTGGTTTTCTGTTCAGTTTTTTTTTTAAAAAAAAAAGCTACTATTGGTTTCATTCTGCTTCACTGCAGTACAAGAAATTACTACGAATCAAGCCTTGTAAAAAAAAAAAACGCGATAAAACAGACCCTGTAGAGTCAGAACTTATTTTTATGCTGAAGATGTATAAACAAAAAATATCTCACAAACTCTCATAAACTACAAAATCTCAATGAATACCCTCTATTAAAATTATTTCCAGGCCTGCCAATGGCTTTCCATGCTCCCATTTTCTCACCTTGTGAGCATTCTTTTTAAGCCCTGCCCAGAAGAAGGGCTCTAAAAGAAGCGAGCTTTCTGATGGGCACCCAGGAGGGCAGCAACCCCCCCCAGCAGCTCACCAGACCCATCGCAGGTCCCACTTGCGGCAGCTGATGCCACGACATAAGGGCAGTCACGAAGCAGTGATGTGCCAGGCTTTGCTTCCATATTCTGAGCTAGAGATGAGACTTAAAACTTAATTTCATACAGAATAATGTTGACACCTCAAGTTAGGGCTTAAGCTGATACAGTGTGATATCACTGCAGGCAGAGAGGCTTAGCTGCAACCTAGTGGAAGAGTACATTCAGAAGGTGTTAATGTTCTGAAGTTATTTATGGTTTTCAGTTATAATATAGATGAACAGGAAATAGAGCAAAAGAAAAAAGGACAACTGTTGCCACTTGCAGCATATCAGGCTTGTGGCATGTGGAAGAATATTATTTTGGAAGCATAAGTAATTCAATAAATGGGCCTCAATATTTCAAATTCTACACAGAAAATAAGAATTGCTATTAGCATGCAAGTAAGCCCTACCAGTTGCTGTCAATATGCTGCAGTAATCATTTCTAGAGTAGGAGGAAGAGGAAGAGAAAGGCGTTATGGAAACAAATGACACTTATGTATGTTTGATAATTATCCCACTTGTTTTGTATAGAATCTCTTCCTTCAAAAGGCACCCGTGGCCCTCTGAGATGAGCTTGCATGATTTTGTACCCATCTGAAGCATCATTTTATTTCAGATACACGCTGTGTCCAATAACGTCCACTAGATGTTTACAGTAACAGGGAAACAGACACATATCACAGAAAATTTGTAATACATTGACATCTGTCAGGAGTTTCAAAATTTATGTTGGTCCCAGAAGAAAGATGTTCAGCCCCCAAAATTTATATGCTACAAAACTCATTGGTCTAGTACTGTTATTTGACAGTCAAACTGTGAAACAGCTATGCATTTACAGCTCTTTCCTTTTTTCTAAGCATTAACACAATGAATGTATAGTAATGTTTTCTGATTATAAAACAAAACATACTTAAACTTAATAGAATCAACACAATGAGATTTTGTCATGCTAATAACTGCATTTTTCATTTTTTTTCAATAGAAATTAATCTTCAGTCATTGTGATGTACGGAGGAGTGTGGTTTTCATCATTCTTTCTAGAAGACGTTACTGAAACAACTACATTACAAGCAAATAACTTCCTTACTTTTTAAACTTCTGGATACGGCAATGATTAACATGTATCAATAACAGAAAGGGTTTAATTTTAAAATCTCTTTTTGTTTTAAAATACAACAAACCTGAGTTAAACTTCAAGAGACTAATTCAGCTTTAGGTATACTGGCATAAAACAGTAACTGCTGCAATCAAAGGAATTGCAATGTTATAAAACCTACAGAAATGAAATCAGAATCTCTCTCTAAGCAATACACATTAATTTTCAACATTTTGCACAATATCGCTTCTTCTTCATCAAAGCTACGTAACAATGTATAGGGACACCGGGAACGCAAATCACAAATAAAAGACAAACATAGAAATGAGGAATTTGACACAGAGATCAATTTTGGTTTTCTACATGCAAATGATTACGGGACTCTCTGCCTAACAACCCAGGGAGTGCAGACATGCAGAGCATGCAGGCAGGATGTACGGATCAAGGCGTGCACTTTTCCTCTGCAGGGGAACCACGGAGATGACAGCACAGAAGAGAAAAGGCACTTACAGTTGTTCTAGAGAGGCAAGTCCTTTAAATGCTTGCCTGTCAATTGACTGGATTTCATTCTTGTACAAATAGCTGAAACAAGAAACAATCAGTAATATTAGTACACAAACAAGAGCTACATGAAGGTGGAAAAGAAGAATTAAGTTGACACGTGAAGACAGTTTTTCAACTACGTATTAGGAAAAAAAATACAAAACAAAACTAACCACATACACATAAAAACACTTTGTCATTGAGATTTCATCCTAAATGTTTGCCAGGAAAGACAAAAGTCTGGGGCCGTGTAGGCTCTGAGGCTGTCACCCAGATGGTTTGGGCTTCCCAGTGCTCACTGTTACTACTTACTGTTTCTTTGCCCCCCAGTTTCTTGATAGGCTTGCCAAAAGAGAAAATAAGTTCAACTTAATGGGACAGAACTGCATCAGAAGTGCCTTTAGCAGAACACCCCAGGGATGCCATTGGCCTCTTACTTCCTTTAAAGTATCTCGTCTGGATACTGGTACAAATATTATGATGTAATTAGTCTTTTTACTGGACTTGAAGAACAGTGAGAATTTCTATAACTCTCTCTGTGTCACCTTTTGAACATTTACAAAAAAAATACAAGTTAGAATATTGGTATCACATCCACAAAACAGTATTGTATATTTGTTTTATCACTATGTAGAAGATGGATATTAGGTCCCCATGATACTCTATAACATTAACAGAATAAATGAGGATGGATCACTGTATGCACTCATGTTCATCATGCTTTTAACGGCAAGGGTGGTTTGGTGAGAGGATGTTGGAGAAAAATTACACAGTTTAGCTGATGACTGTAGTTTCTGCACAGACGCAGCAAATAAAAATACTGTTGGGGTTTGGTGTCAGTCACTTTTTGTGTTAGGTTAGGAACAGGTTTACAGTAAGAACTTTCTCACAATTATTTGACAAGTTATTTGAAACTCAGTTAATCAGGCATGGATTTCTATGAAAAAGGGACGAAGAGACTTTGGACCACAAATGGCTTTATTAGCAGGCATTTTATTAGTAGTGGGTTTGGCTTTTTTGTTATTACAGTTTTCAGTAACTTACTGGAAGTATTGCAAACTTCTTTTGGTGCAACAGATAAAATTCTGGCTCCTCTGGACTTGGTGGCAGTTTTTACACTGACTTGACAACAGGCAACATTTCACAACAGGCAACATTTCACAACAGGCCTTTAACAAGGACAAAAGTTGTAGGTATCTGATGTTCAACTCATAACAGCTTTGGGGGACAATATGGAGTAGTATCTTTCTCCTGAGTCTAAATTTAGTTTTCCAGGGCATTTCTTGCTGAGATCCCAACAGATTAATATACAGAAACTTAGGTGTGCTTAATTAATGTAGACTTGCATCTGAACAAAAAGCAGAGTTCCTCCAGTAACAGAATAACAAGTAAGCAAAAACTCATGAGGTTTTTAAAATGCTCAAAATTCTGAACAAATTAAACTGCAAAAAAAAAAAAAAAGGGTCGTGAAATTAGTGTAAAAACTTTAAAAATTATTTGAAAAGACAGAGAATACATGTAGTACGCTTATCTGGAACGTGGAATTGTTTTTTATCCTATTCAAAAAAATAATATTTCATGGGTATTCAAATATTTGTTTTGTCTCAAGATTAGTAATTAATTTGAGGATCACAGTCATTACGATTTTGTCTCTCCTTAATTTTCCTCTCTGTATGATACTAAATTCCTAACTCATTTTCCAGTAAGAATTTTAAATGCACTATTTCTTTTCACTCCTTAGAAAATTTCAAGGACTGAACAGCTCAAGTGTTATTTACATTTCTTAGTACACTCCACTTGGCAGTGTGGAAATTCCTCTTATTTCTCCGAGTACTAAATTTCTGATCAGACCAGTGAAACAGAGTGGGCTAAGATGCTTTTAATAACCCACCTCAGTCAAGCATCTCCAGTGGGCATTTGAATAAAATTATTCAAGAAATCCTAAATTAATCAAATTTTTTTAAAAAAGTTTTACCAGAATAAGTCATGTAACTTTTATTTACTTCTGCAAAGTAAGGCAGAGCGAAGAACAAGAGTGGGTTAGAGGAAGACTGGGATAATGACTTCGTAGTTTTGCAGACTTTTACCACTGTACTGCAGGGAAGGGAGCAGCCTTTCATGTCCCTTTTTGGTGCTCTTACCAAGTCGCTGTCATGGGACTTTATTTGGGATTCAGCTCTAAACTACAACTTTTTCCATGCTTATCAGAAAACCCTCAGCTGCAGGACACTCAACTGACCTCAGTCGATCAAGTCGCCCCTCCACAGAGGGACCCCAGCAACCCCAAGGCTACAAAAACGTATATCCTATGCCAGATGTTTTAACCAGACTTTCATTTAGTTGTGTAGATGTTTCCCTGAGGATATTAACAGAAAGAAAAATACATAAATATTTGCCTAATGAAGAGGGAGATGACAGAATACAAACTACAAATAGGTAGTGCACACAAAAAAATATTTATGTCTTTCTATAATGCTACCGCACCTACAAGTAAAACATTGTAAACACTGCAGTAATCTTTAAAAAAAAAAAATCTGAAAATTTATCCCAGTTACATTAGCAGAAAACACATTTGAAGTATAACTAGGGAAAAAGTAATTTATCATTTGACTTATTTAAAAGCTCTCTCACACAACTGAACCATTAGAATATTACAAAGGATGAATAAACAGTGGATTAAGATGACACGGTGATATATTCTATTAAGACATTAAATTATTTTCCAGTAATTACTTCTAACTCTTTTCTAAAGAGTTAGAAAAAATAGCATGTTCCAGAAGCACAAGCAAGGGTGACAGAGGCCAGAGTTACTGGTCACATACGTAGGAAATGAACAAACAAATAGGTAACCAGTTATCAGAACCTTAGGAAAAAAGTAGTTTTAATTTAAAATTCTGCTAGATCCCTTATGAGGATAATTTTTGTTTGGGTTTTTTTTACTGACTGTATTAAAAATCATGTGATTTTGGGACAGTAAGATTTGTTTGGAAATACAGGTGAAAAAAGGTAAAAAGTAATAGCAATATCAGACATTGCAGAGTTAAACCTGACAAGTAAATAGATACAGCAAAGAGAGACTTATATAGAAACATAAAGGAGGTGGTGGAATACAAAGAAATGAGATCCAGAATCATTGGAGGTGTTCAAAGGACTAAGTTAACATGACCATGACAGCAACAGTTGCAGAAGGGACAGAAGGAAACATGACCTAATCTCATTTCTGGAAGAGTGAGGTCAGCAGCCCAGCACTTCGGCAAAATTACAACATATCTTCTACCACTATTACTTCATTCACCAAGGGTAAAACAAATCTTGTACGTTCCCTTTCAGTATTTCCACTCATTTCATACAGCCTTAATTTCCATTTATCATGTGCTTATCGTAATGTTGTCATGTCTTGAGTCCTCACCTCTCCATTTCTTACTAAGCAAACATGTATCAGTGTTGCTGTCAAAGTTTATTTTCATTCTCCATTTTCATTACCTTCACTTTCTCCACACCAGCTTCTAGTTTACTGCTCTGTAAATACCAAGTACCTTCTCTGGAAAGGTTTTTGTAATTGCTAATCTATATTTTATATTTTTCCATATCGCTTCCCTAAATGCTTTCTTTTTAACTTACCCTCATTTTTTCCACTGCTGATTCCAAATCTTCTAATATCCTACATGTTAAAATGGTAATATGTGTCTACCTCCAATTCCAAATTATCTTCTTTCTTGGAGAATAAAATGTTGACTTTTAGGATAAGGAAGGATTACCCTACCAAGTTTCCACAAATCCACCTGCACCTATATTATAAAGTTGGCAAGCTTTTCATTCTCATCTTTCTGTACTGCCACCTCTAGTCAGTAAACTGAATAATCACAGGAAGTGAATTAAATGTATTCAGTGTACCATACACCATCCTGTATACATATACAACTTGCATCAGGAACAATAAATTGCAAACATGTTATAAATTAATTTGCTCATATGAAGACAACTTCTAAAGTTTATTTTAGATAGGAGTGTTCACAGTATATCCTTTGCAGAAGGGAGAACATAAGACCCCAAAATTATACAGAATCACTGAAGTGCAGTAATTAACTATATTATGGATGGGGTCCAAGCTACTAATGCATTTTTGATCCTTACTAAAGAAACATATTGCCAACATTAAGGTATATGAAATAAAGACAGGCAGACAGAAAGACAGGAAAAATAAAGTATACTCTTGGTTTCATAGCAAAACAATAATTACATCTATTTCTTTCCAACTTTTAGTATATGAATTCAAAGACAAATTATTACCAGAAACAGCACAGCAAGATCATGTAGAACCGTTTATAGAACTGTAAAAATTTCAATTACACAAAGAACAAGACAACAAAAATTCCCCAAAAGTAAGCTTCAAAAATTATATATGCATAATTTCCTTTTTATAATGTACAGATTACATTGATGCATATTTTTAATGCACTGAAAACAGAAAATGTCATTACTCTGTGTCAAAATTTGTTCTTCAGACAGAAAAATTCTGAAAAGATGTATACCTCATTAATCTCCAAGCTCAATATCAGAAAGAAACAGTACAAAGAAGCATTTGAAAATTCTAGGACTTATGTGACACTCCTTGGAAAAAAGTTTTGCCTGAAAGCACAAAAAGTGATGCGCAGCAGAGACACAGGAATGGGCCTTGACATCTATCTCTCAGACACTGGCATTTTTTCTTTTATAAATACACTGTATTGTGTTTTATACTTACATATTTTATTCATAACTATATAGTTACAAGTATTTTTATACATAGTTATATATTCATATTTACTAATAGTTATACATTTTTAATATATACAGACT
>VZSC01019401.1:302353-333010 GCA_013398225.1 Steatornis caripensis
ACAGACTTCTATACAGATTTTGCTAAATCAAAGCCACTGAGAAATGACAGGTTTTCTAAACTTCCTCAGTGAATTATAAATTTTCAGAACCATCTGCAATCCAGTACTTGAGTTCTAGTAAGAACACAGGTAACATCATGGGACAATGATCTCATTTTAAGAAAAATGGCAAAGCAAGTTAAGTTTGCAAATATCCATAGGATAAGGCCATACAAAACCTCAGTTATTACAGAAGATTTGGTTTTGTAATACTAAATTCTGAACAGTATTTCTAACTTTTGTACAATCTCCTCTCCCTAATTTCTACTTCAGTTGATCCTATTGGGAGAAAATAAACTTGTTTTGTTCCCTTTGTTTCACAGAATACAGTTAGCATGTAGTTATTCAGCTGAAATTTCCACAGCAGAACTGTATTTATTTGGTACATTTAAGCCTTCTGTATTGATATCTGACCAGTATCAGCTTTTTTATAACTTTAAAGTTGTACAGTTTAAAGATAAAATTTTATATCACAGCCATTGAAATAGGCAAAAAGATCTTCTTAAAATTTATTTTGGCAAATGAGGGATGTCTTTAAAGAAGAGCTCTCTGCAGTTGAATGAACTACCATATTGAACTTTATATTCAAATTTTCCAGGGAACAAGAAGAAAAGAAAAAGAACTTCCTCTTAACAATATAGGTATAGATAAACATTATATGTATAGGAAAACAAACTATAGTTCAGTTATATCTTTTCACTTTTTCAATGAACTGAATAGAGTGCATAGTTGAGCTTTATCTCAGGTTTACTACAGCTAGGCAAAGGCAAGCATGTTGAAAAAAAGAACTAATAAAAACCAAGTAGTATTTCTGCACAGTTGCTGACTATGGTAAGAAGCTTAGCCATCCTGAATTAGTAGACCTTAACGTACTCCACTACCAGATCCACCATATAAACACATCTTGTAACAAACACAACCATCATAGACGTTATATAATTCATTAAGAACAGTCTGTTCAATATTCTTTTTCCTCCTGTTGTATATAGATTAAACAATTTTATTACTGAAAGACAATACACATAAAAATGAGACCAGGAAATGTAATCAAACACAGCTTGGAAAACCAGGTAACGCGTCTGCACAAATTTATGTGATTTTTATTTTCTGCCTGTCTTGCACCTCCTATAGCTGTTCAGACTGCATTCTTGAAAACGAGATGGAAAATTAAGCTTCTCAGTTGTTTCCAAAACAATGAAATCTTAAAGTGACCATTTTTTTCTGTACAGCATTCAAGCAATGACCAATACTCTAAGACAATGGAGTGAAACTTTTCAGCATAAGACTACATAAGGTGGACACCAGAGACTAGAGTTGAGAATACATGACAACTTACTATTCCGTTTTAGCCTTTTATACAGATAAAAATAACTTTTTGGATGCCTTTTGTTTATTTGGATAATTAATAAATTTGATATGTTTGTTAAAAATGTGAGGAGTTAGTCTTAAAATATACAGCGTGCCTGAAGACATAGAATTTACGGCAGATCATATAGGTACTTCTGTATTTTGCTAATTTTTGTATTTTGCTAATTTTTCTGAATGAACGTTTCAGTGAACATTTAAAGAGGTGATTTCCTAAACCTTTCAACATATCCCGTTTTAAATTATCTTTTAAGTTGGCTATAGTAAACAATAACTAGTAAGTCCTTTAAAATCTACTGCCTACAGATATCACAGTCTTATATTAGCAAATCTCAAAGCATCTACTTACAGAAACAACGATTCATGATTGCCCCCACTCCATAAATTAATTTCACAGACTTTCAGAACAGTTTATCTCTGATACAATGAGTCAGATTAAAACACAATCTCAGATTAAAACACTTTCTCATCGAAGAAGTTCAGTTACACATTGATGCAAAAATTTATGTTCATTTAACTTACAGATATTTCAGGTTTTCGAGGTCTTCAAAAGCCCCACTAGGTATTCTTTTGATTTGATTGTTGTTTAGAAGCCTATAAAAAGAAGTAAACAGCCATTTATTTTAACTACAGGAACAGTATTGGGGCAGGAACTATAATAGTAGGTGAAATATAGTATTAAAAGGAAAACTTGAAAAACCGAAACAAAACACTTTTCCCCTAACAGTAACTGTTAGATGAAAAAAGTGATGTGCTTACAGCTGCTCAGTCACCACCCTGCAGGAGAAAACTTTGAAAAAAATAGTTAGAAATAAAAAAAATTTTAAAAATCTAAAAATGAAATAATGTTGCTTTTTGTAGGTATCTGAAATGAAGATGAAGGTGAAAAAAAATCTTGGTCCCAAGACCATACATAGGTTTGAAATCAACAAAATTGATATTAACAAAGATTTGTCATTAGTAGGTGCATTAAAATTACTTTTCCTAGATGCTTCTTAGCAATATTCTGTGTACTGGGCCTTTTACATCATACAGGAACACAAGAGATTCACACATTCGCACTCAAGCTTCATGCAGGGGTTTTTATGGCAAGAAGGGAATCCAAACAATGAACCTGTCTTTATTCAGGACATGTGCATCTCAGATCAGTGATTTGGACAGTTAAAACTTGAGGCTGGATATCTGACAGAAAACGTAATTCAAAATTGCGGATCAGCTGCAAACAGAGGTTTGATCAAAGGTGACTGGAAGTAAGACTAGCTAGTGAAAATGTCTTGGTAGCATCTCAGCCTTTGAACAGCTTTGTTGTAACTTGTGATTCACTATGTGGTATGTCACCAAAGTCATTTAGCACAATCTGGAAACAATACAGTAAAGGTCTGTATTTTTCATACCTCCAATTATAGATGTTAATACAATATTAGGATGTAAATAACTTCCTTTTTTATTTTAATAGGCATATACCTGGTTATGCTTTCAAATACTTTGGGTCTCAACCCCACTTGTCTCATCTATATGAGCTGAAATTCGTGAGACTACTCACCTGTGATAAGTGAAAAAACTTGGCACATTATCAAATTAATCACATTAAATCAAAAGGGTCTTAGGGCTGAAGAAGAACTTACAGTGTGTTCAGGTTTTTGAGCCGTCTAAACTCTCCAGGCTGGATTTCTTTAATCCTATTAAATCTTAGGTCTCTGTAGAGTAAAGAAAGAAGAACCATGTTATTAAAAAAACCTATGTAGTTTTGCATATGAAAAACAAACTAAGCACAAGACTTTCGTGACCACCATAACCACCCTCAGTCCATAAACCATAACTTTCGACCAAAGAGGAAGGCAAAAGAAATCCGAACATTGTTTGACAAGTTAAAGCAAAGGATTGACCAAACCCAGCCTCAGCGGTCAACGCTGAAGGCTGTACCTAAGTTGAACTTGTGGTCCTGAAGGACGTTTTCTTCCACAGTGAAGCATCCTGTAACAGGATGTTGAATCATATTTCACTAAATTGAACTATCTTTGGATCTTAAAAGTTGCTTGTAAATAATACAGAAAAACTGGGATCAGAAAAAGCTCAGGAAAAAAGAGATAGCTTTCAAGACTTTTAAGCTACTCCATACTTCTGTTTTGGTTAAGGAGGATTAAGTGCCTTATGCTGACCTGCTTTTAAAGCCTGTAAATCCAGCTGCGTGAAGCTAACGACTTTCTTATTTAATCTTATTTTCTCTTACATTTTGATATGGTTTTGTCATCTTCAGTTTCCTGTTATATCCATAGCTTAATGAGAACTTCTGCAAGAAAAGGGAAACTCCAATTTCCCAAGCAAGGAGTTGCACAACAAGCAGGGACAGGGAGCAAAGTGGCAGCAGCGCAGGGATGTGGGGAAACACCATAGCCATGCCAGTCTCACACCTCCCTCCTCCTGAAAGAAGCGGCAGCGTTTTCAACCTCTCCCCGTCTCCTTTCCTCCATAGCTCCAAGTCGCACCATCTTGCTGCTTGCTCGCACTGGCTTTCGTATTCTCAGCAGCTCAGAAACACATTGAACCAACACATCTGGACCAGCAATAAAACCATGCAAAAAAAACCCAAAAAAAAACAGGAAATAATTTTTTGCCTGATGAGCAAACTGAATGGGCTCCTGAGAGGCCACAGGTGAGGGAGAGTCTGTGAGGAAAGATCAGGACCAGGCAAAAGGAAGGAGGGCAGCAGGTCTGTCCTCTCCCCCATCAGCAGACCAAGAGCACCAGGACCTTACAGTTTCTGGCAAGCGAACAGAGGGAAGTAAACAGAAAGTAAAATCTGAAAGACTATGATCACACTTGTTGCACTGTCCTTCCTAGAACACACACTTATCAATTGCTTCCAAAAAGTAGGACATAAACATGTCTTAACTTGAATTTCAGCACCAAAACGAGTTCTAATTAAAACATAAATACGCACTGCATTTTAACAGGTAATATGTTATCAGACAGTCTCTCTGGAATGACGTATTTAGTCAAAGGAAGTAAAGAAAAGCAGACAAAAAGCCAGCTGCATACTAATCCCATATAACCCCACTGGTAACAGCGGGTATAGTTGCCTGAAGTCTTTTGCAAAGTACATACTTCAGCATCGCTCCTCATGAATCAGCCCATCAGGGCTTATTCAGCTCTGGAGTAACGGCCTCAGAAGGACTTTTTCTACATAAGTGGTTTAGGATGTGGCCTACTGTTCATTGTAAGGAAAGGATTAGACATGTGGTTCTGTTTACATTACACTCCACCAAAATGTTTGATCAGTGACTGGAATAAATGAGGGGTGCAAACTGCTATCCCTTAGTTAGATGTGTAGTTAAACTGCCTGTGGACATGCAGGACAGCCCCCTTACTCAACTCCCAGCTGAACTGAGAACTTCCACATTTAGAAGTCCAAATTGTCATAGCTTGAATTTGTTCTTTACAAAAGCACTTTCTTCAGTTATAGTTAAACAGTGTTACATTTTGTTCATCATTCACACAAGAAATACTCAGTTATCACACATGAAACACACATGTCCCTGATGAGAAAGGGACGCTTTCACAGCACCCAAATTTTCTCTACAGCCCACTGTGTTTGGTATCTGTAAGTAAAATGTTTCGTAGAAAGCTATGATGACAAAAATACATTTTTATGAAGATTAATTACATATTTTGTTTAAAGTTAGTACAAAATACAATGTTAATTTTACTATGATGTAGGATTATGATTTTGGGAGATTCCTTCAAAGGGGAGCTCTTTCTTCAAATGAAGTAACACTTCTTAAGTGTTAACTCGAAGTTTTTTCATTAATTTTTCAGCACAAAATCCTCCAAAATAAAGAGTGAGGCAGATCACAAATGCTGCTCAGAATAAAGAACATACAACCTCTTCTGTTCTCTAAGTCAATATAATTATACTTCATGAAGTACTTCTTGCACGTAGAAGATAAAAGTTAAGTCATAACGGCTATATATTTCTGAAGAAGAAATTTTGTCAAACTGTCTTAATTTCCTTATATAACAGGATAATAAGCCAAGCGGATAAACGAAACAGAGTATATATTGCACACATTAGTTTAAGGATTTTGATATGGGCCATTCACATAAATAAAGCAGAGAAATATGGTGTAGAGGAAATTTCTGCAAACCAAGTATTCAACTGGTAGGGAAAAAGATAAGCAAAGACTAGATACTGAACTGAAAGATTGTATAAAGTAGAATTGGGCAGAAATCTGCCATGAGGTATTAAACATTTTAAGACAAGGTTCGTAGAAGAAAAAGTAAGTTTATTAAGTATGCAGATGTTGGCAAGTCTGGAGTGGCTGTAATTATTCTGGAGGATGTTTGAGACTAGAAACAGCCCTAAAGTTATAAATCCCTGAGAAGTGGACATAATTAACTGAACAGCAATGAGACAGGGAAGAACCAAACAGCCACCAGTTCTTTCAAAGCCAATTAAGGTTTCAGTAGATGATGAAAAAAGATTTTTAAAAGTCTGTCACCACTGCCATAACACTGTAGGAAAAAAAATAAATCCATACCAAACAGGAACACCATTTCTCAGGTTTGAAATGTCATCCTCCCATGGCACAGACCCCATGTCGAGCTTATGAGAACCGACCGCATTTCAGAGGACAGAAAAGCTCAGAGCAAAACCATAACAGCAAGTGAAGCCCAGGGAAAGATCCCCTCGGACAGTGAACGGCAGGATTGAGGACTGCTTAGACTGAAAAATGAGTACTGGGAGCTCAAGCAGGCCATTATGATCCAGATCTTCAAAGACATTTTGTGTTGCTGAAATAACATGTCGTTAATCAGCATGATGATGTTTCTTGTCCCTTTCTTTTCAGGCCAGTTCCTTCCTGCCCAACCATGCTGCCACATGACTTTTTACTCACAAAAGTCTGTTCCCTGACCATTCATTTCTCTTTCACCTTTTTCATTGTTTCCAATTTCACTCTTACAAAATGACTGCATTCTGGCTGTATGCTGTGTTCTGGGGCTCAGCGAGCCCGGCTTCCACTGACCAGCCAGAGTGCACCAAAAAGTTAAAATAGCAGACTGAGGGAGTCCACCCCAGCTGCTGACTGTCATTTTTCCCCTTCCTAATCTCTAAATAATTATTGAAACAACCAATAAAAATTATGTAAACACCTATGATGATGGCATGGAGTTTTAGGGTACTATAACTTTTTCATTATAATCCGAACCTAAACGTCATGCATTAAGTTTTTCAAATAAAAATACACCTAGCTCCTAATTCAGATTGCCTCCTTTATTACGTGTTTCACAGTGAAAATATTTACTCCTTAAAATTATACATAGACAACATAATAATAAGGGAAGAGTATACTACTGCGGCTTTCTTGTATTGAATTCTCTTAGCTTGTGGTCCTGTACCTAAGCATCCTCCTTCAGAGAAATTCTGCCTGACCTCTCAAAACACCCTGCTAACAGTGTTATTTCTTAGCTCTTGTTCTCAAACACAGCCACATGTATATACATATTTTAAAAAGAAGAGTCATTACAACGAAAATGAACTTTCCCTTCTACATGAAGCCCTAAAACTTGTCTTTCTGTCAATTCACAAAAACATCCTAGATTAGATACTAATGGTTACCATTTTCTGCCTTCTTGCAACCCTCCACAGCTTAATGATTTAAGGTGTAAAAATACACTTCAGCCATACAGACTTCCACAGAAGCTAAGCCCATCACGTTGAAGCAGTACATCTCCCCAGCATAACACAAACAAAGCAACACGTCGACGATGCCAAGTAAACCGAATACTCTCAGGATTATTTTCCTGGCCCCGCATCATCTGGTCTGTGCTAATTCATGGAGCGCAACCAGGAAATGTTCGGCAGAGCGCAAGGCTGCGTGGACCAAGAACGTGCCAGGGAGCACGCTGACAATTTAGCGATTGGACGCCCCTGATAGTCGCATTCCAGCGCCTGGGAATGGTCAGGGTCCCATAGCACTGCGAACGGCTGTGGGTCAGGAAGCGTGCCAAGCAGTACGCAGCAAACGGGGTGCACATACACACTTGCGTAGCAGCCTTCCTACGCACCGTTATGTGAACGAGGTTTTACATAAATCTGTAAGATCTAGATGTACGGCATATAAATAAATAAAATATTCATATGCTTTCTTTTCCGTAACAAAGCAAACGAGAGCTGTGCCGCAGACACTTTTTGTCTGGATGAAAATAAATTCTCTTCCTGATAAAATCTTTGCTTGAACTAATGGTGTCCATTAGTCTCCCTGCTTTAAACTGCCCATTCTTAACAGTAAACTAATAATATTTCAAATTTAGCGTTGAAAATTAACTTCTAACAATACTTTTATCTGATTAAACACAGTGAAAACTTCTACATGTATAAATATTCAAAAACATTATACAGCTGTTACTGTCCCCTACAATCCAGTGCTCCCCTGGCAGCTCCTGGTGCTCCAGAATGCCCTAAAGTTTGCATCGACAGTGCACAATAATGAAAATCGTGGGTTATCTGTTAACACATCCTGATGGGGAAAGACAACATTTGGGCACATAAATTCATTGCAGGCTTGCAAAAAAAAAATTTATAAAATAAATAAAGCAATAAATACTGAAAGGAATTAATAGAAGTCTGGAGTATGAACATCGCAAAGGATATACAGTGAATTACACAGCTTTCAAATAAATTCAACTTAAACATCAAGTAACTTAAAAGTCAGTTAAAGAAGCTTCATATCACACTCTGAAATACAGGAATCCCTCTTAGAGAGGGGACTGCTGGAACAAAAAGTGCATGGAACAAACCATGCACTGAAATTAAAACTGAAACTTTTAATAAAAATACAGTAAGTACAGTTTTCATGTATTCTTTTGTTTTCTAATTATTGCAAAACAACAAATGAGGAGGAGAGTTAACGCTTTACACTTCATTACTTGTATAAAAGATTAGACTTTAATGATCTTAAAGGCAGATTTTAATGATCTTACTTCAGATTCCTTTTCACATACGTTCAACTTGTAAAGATTCTGTTGCTCTGTTAAACCGAGAAAAATCATGAACTGTTCTAAATAAAGTTGATCAAAAGTAGAGCTGCCAAGACAACATCGTGTATTCCTGTCACACATCTCAAAGGGTGGCAGCCTGCAGATCTTTGCGGATATTCAATGTCAAAACAAGTAACCCCCAGTCACTGATGATAACCCATCTGCTGCCAAGTAATAAGCACACACTATTCAGCAGCAAACACAAAAGGGGTTGTCCTAAGCAGAGCAAACAGGCAAATTCTTGATGACGAATCTACGGAGCAGCAGTGGGAAGGAGGGAACCTCTTCTCTGCTTGCTCCACCCCAGCCACATCCTTCCCATCTCTGCCTGCAAATTGGGTATGTTACAACCTCACCAGGCCTGGGATTTCCCTGAGATCCTTTCATTGCTATAGAGAGAATATAGGAAATGGTTTTCCATTTTTCAGTTTTAATTTCTGTCAGAAAAGTTTATCATGGCTCAAAACTATTACATTAAAGGTCTTTAACTTGAAAGGGAAAAGCAAGAAAACATGTTAAACTACTGCTTCATTCATTGCTGTCACTTACTCAATGCATACATGTAACTAGCCAATTCTAACATGTAAACAGAAACACCATATAATGTGATGATTTACTTAAAAACGTTTTGCTTCCGACTTAATGTACATAATGCAAAGCACCGTCAGTGCATTAGCGAAGAACTCTGCATGTCACACTCACATCAGATAGAAATGCTGTAATTACAAAGATTTCAAATCTAGTACCATAAGTATTCTTGTTATTTTTAAAGGTTATGCAAGTTTTTTACTATATACAGTCTTCTATGAATTAATTATAGTGCACTTAAACCTGAATGAAAAAGCTTTCAGAACATTAACTTTAAATTAAGTATTTCATAAGAGCAAACATTCAGAACTTTTGTTAGCCATCTCCCATCTTCTTGGCTGCAGGATAGAAATGAAAGTAAAAATAAAACTGAAGGCTTGTTTCCTAGGGTATACCAATAAGATCTACAAAATATAACATGAAGAAATAGTTTCCAACTTTAACAGCTAGAATCACCAACATACCTCCCAAATAATGATATGCACAAAATCTTACTCTGAAGTAAGGGAGACAACTTGGTTTGCTTCAGACAATTTTTGTTCTATTATTAAAAACTGCTCGAGATGAGAACTCTATATGCAAATGGAAAACTTCAAGCACAATGCGTAATTTCATCTTCTGTTTATAGCCCTCCTGATTTTGATAAACGTCAGTGCAAAAACAGGCTATCCATCCTAGTTCCCTCTCAGATTAAAGAATAAATTTTAAATAATTATTTGTTACTGTTTTTACTGTTGAGGCTGAGGAGGACAAGTAGCTAGTCTAACCAAGCATTCATTACTTGCACTAACCCCAAATAATTCTGTGACATGAGACTACGTCTTACTTAGTACTTTTGGGGTAGATCTGCTGTTTCACATGGCCTATATTTCCAAACCTTAGAAGATCCCTGTAATCATTTAGTAATCTCCAAGAATTTGTCATAACTTTTTATTGTCCAAAAATGAAAACATTCTGTTACTTTGATTAATAATGTTAGGTGCAGTCAACAGAACAAACCGTGTTACGTTTACACTTATTAAATTTGCTCTGGAGGAGTATTTTCTAGCATATTGATCTCAGATACATTAAACTATAAATCACATTCACACATTCATGAAAACACTACATGAAAATCAGACTAAGTAAAACAAATAAACAAAAAGAACTTTTAAAAAAGGGCTGCCAAGTTTCTCCAAAAACAGTATCCATCAAGACAGAATAAAGCCAATGCATCAGATTTAGCATTGGTGAAATAGAACAAAGCATTTAAACTCAAGTTTAGAAGAGCTGCATTTGTATTAGCCTATCATATTGAAAGCATCTGATTTCATGCTTTAAATTGAAAATATTTGTGTGTCTTTTAGCTTTGGACAAGAAAAAGTCAACGTGGACAAAATCAACACAGCCATATAATACACTGATGTTTGAAACATGATGTTGACACATTAACGACTTCTATTGTCAATTTTCATTAAAAAGAAAAATACTGAAACATTTGCCAATTCATTTTTTATTAGCAGTGAAGTATCTCATTACCTTGTTTGAAGGGTTAACCAGTACTTCAGCATTAAGACATGAATGAACTTAAATTCAGATATTTCCTCAGAAATCAAAATCACCACAGCAGCAAAATGGAAATAACTGAAAGGATAACACTGTCTTAAATATCCTAAAAACTGAAAGGTTCTTAAATGCTAAGTGTGGACCATAAAAGAACAAGCCGCATGCCCAATCCCCTGCCCCAAAAGCAGACACTTTTAAAAGCTCCAGTGAAAAGTATTTAAAGCTAAATCTCTTCTTCTATATGTAATTGTAAACTATATGGTATTATAATCTTTCTGACTTTAATCTGATATATTAAAAGGAGGTGGTGGTTGTGGCTTTGGTTTGGTAAGAATCATCAGGAATAATGCAAACTACCTTTAAATGAAAGGATAGATTTATCACTGTTAGAACCACTCTGATACAGAGAGAGAAAAAAGTCTGAAAAAGATGTAGATGTGACAGACAACATACTCTCTTATTCATCTGTAAGGCTAGTCATGAAATGTTGATCAGCAACAACAAGAAGTGCCAAACAGAAAAATAATTCCTTCAGCTGCATAATACATACTGAATCTGGAAAAAAAGTGCAAACTAGTTAATCTTATCTTCCTTTAAAAAAAGAGGGAGCAATTTAATAGATTTGTAGATCTATTAGATTTAAAAGATTAAATTAATAATCTACATTAAAGAACAACAATTGTATTTATCATTTGTTTAGCTCGCTTCAGATGTTTCAATAAGGTAGGAATTGTCATAACTGCATCACTTTGCCATTGGCAAATTCAAAAGGACAAAATAAGAGAAAAACATTAATTTTTTCTAACCATTGAAGATTTAATTACTACCCAGCAGAAATAACCTATACCATAAATGCCAAACTACTATGTTTCTCAACACAAAACAAAAGATCTGCAAATGCCAGCAAGACTGCATTGCTTATGTCTACTTTATTCTTATGCTTTTTTTATTCAAGGTCATCCCAGCAGGAAATGAAAAACAGCCATCAGCATAGTAAAAACATTCAAACAGAGCAGAGCATGAAAATTGCACAAAAGAGGTTATATAATCAAGTCAGTGCAGTAACTGGATGATGTCAATGGCACTTTAATGCTGCTTTAACTACTGCCCTGTAAAAAAATGTGTTACTTTGTTGAACAAACAAAGAGAAGGCCATCACTTTAAAAAAATAAAACCAAACCCCAGTTTGAGCTACAGCACTACTTACAGTAATCCTCACTGCTAGCAGCATAGCATTTTCTGGAATACCAGAGGAAACAAGATTTTTTTTGGGTTTTGCCTGGTTTTGAGATTTAGCCCTAGTGATTCTTTTACAAACAAAATTACATCATTGTCCTTTTTCTTGGCAATTCATTTTCTTGATGAATTCTTCTCCAGTCTAATTACTAGATACAATATATGATTTTCTCTAATTTACACTGAAAGATTTTTATTATCTGTACAGCAGCACTCAGCACATAAAATAAAGCCACTGCATTTTTAGACAGGAAACTAAACCATCATTCTTAGATGGTGAGTGGGTGTCATAGTCAGTAATATTTAGTATACCATTATTTTAGTGACAGAAGTAAATAGTAGGATCACAAAAATATTGAAATCTGTAGAACAGGATGCAGAACGTTTGGCAGTACTCATCTTGACCACAAAACCATGCTTCTGAAAATACCAAGAATTAAATCTAGATGATCTATCAATTATCTAATTAAAATAATACCTGATTTGCTCAAATATGTGAGGTTTGACAAAAGAGACTTTGAATTTGTAAGTCTTTAAAAATGCACTTATCAGGTACAGCTTTGGTGAATGGAAAGCTTATGACATAGCCTTCTCCAAGAGCTAAGGATTTGTTTTAACTAACAATTATTTTGCCATTAGAGTTGAAAGGAAAACATTTAAATGTGAACTCAATGAAAAACAATACAGTATTGTCTTACTAAGTCTGTAGATCCCTCTGCTGCCCTTGTTGCCAATTTTTCCAACCAGCTATGCAGTGTCATTAACAGGACTCAAGTGGGATTTGCTAGTTCAAAGTTTTACACATGTAGGCTTAATTGTCAAGAACTATATATGGAAATTTCACTCTAGCATGATCATGGCTCTTCGTCTCATCCAGCTTCACAGTCTTCCAAAATTCATTCACTACAGAAATACAGTATTTTGAAATTAGAAAATTTATTTTAAAATTGTTTCTAATTCTCATGCTATCTTAAAAAAAACCCAACAACAACAAAACCAAACCAAAACCAAAACACACAGCCTAAACCCCCTCTTTTTAACAGTATGGCGGTTTGGAGAAATAACAAGAAAAGGTGAAATCTGTTCTTATTCCTCCCAGGGAGATCTATTTGTAAAACCAAACAATGAAAAGTTTATTGACAGTACAGCCATATGATTCATTACTGAATATTTCTGACAGAAATATCCTTGGAAAAGGGTTGCTTTCTTGTCCTGCATTTGTGTAATGCCCAAAAAAAACAGGGCATGACAGTTGTGCATGAGTGCCGTGTTAACAGAAACACATGATGGTTAAGGTCTTGGATCAAGCACAGAGTGAACTGATGGTTGGTAAAGTGTATCGTAATGAGCTACTGATACACTGAAATATTTGTAGAGGATTAACAACAGTTGGAGATGCAAACTCTTCTTGGTTTCCTTCTCAATATTTACTGTTTCAACTGTAATTTTAAATAAAAAAAAAATTTCTCCTCGATAGTAGGCAAGAAGATATCAAAAAGGGCAGCTATTTTATGGCATACTGTGAACAACTAAAACAAATGCAGTAACATTTTTGTTTGGTTTTGTAGGCAATAGTCATGTGAACTATTACTGTGAAAAACCTCAAAGAAACACTGCTTTTACGCTATAGTCATAAATTCATCCTTTTTTCTCCCCCTATCTACTATTTCGCAAACTAAGTTATGCTTCTGCACTCCTCTGTCTCACAGGGATGCTTAAGTCTAAATTCTATATCCATGAAATATTGATATTCTCAGAGGAAAGAACTGAAAGCCAGAAAGAAACATTATCATCCCCTGACCTCCCACGCAGGACAAGTCACACAACAGTAGAGAAGTTTCTATCTTAAGGCAATTATCACTATCACAGCTGAACCATACCTTTAAGAAAAATATAAACTGTGATTCAAAAATACCATTAATCAAACACAACTTAAAGCAAGTCATTCTACTAGTTAACCATATTAATTGTTAAAAATGGGATAGTCTCAGCCCGCTTCCAGTTTGAGCGTGTTTATCTTCAGTTTATGCTCACTAGAAGTAAACAGCTGTAAGTAAGGAGTAGCATTGACCATTTTTCTTAAAACAGGTCCAGAGGAGTTCAGCACTGAAGTTCATACATAAATTTTTTTGCAGCAGTTTTTTAAGATAAAAAAACAAATAAATAAATAAATAAATTCCTAAACCTTCAAATATGAGCAGGCAGGAAAACATACTCACAATTTTTGTAGTTTTTCTGATTTTGTTCTATGGCAGATTAGTTCGTTCTTTCTTTACTGTCAGGAAAATGGATGCAGGCGCAATGCAAGCAAACGAGCGTGCACATTCCTATAAGAAAATATGCACTGATGCGGAAGAGTTACCTGTGCTTTACCAGAGTGCCAGAGATCACATCGCTTCTTAAGCCTCCTTCTAGCTGTGACACTTAGCCCCTCTCCCACAGGATTACACAGCTGTGTGCACCCCACACTGGGCAAGTATCACTGCAGAGCTGAGGGAAACGAGCTCTCAGCAGCAGAAGATTCTACAGCTGAGAATAGGGAAATGAGTGAGGGCTGGGAAAGAAGTAACAGACTGGGCAGGTAAACTAGTATACTACTATGGAAGTGTGATCTCCCCATCAGTGCAGTTTTGGGGGCTTCTCTTTCCTCAGGACAGGAAGCCTCACTGAAGCAGTGCATGTGAGCTTGCATTGTATTTTTATACCAATAAATAACATTCAGCATCTACAATGCCAACAACCTTACTAAAGAATGCCCATTTTGTCTCCTTCAATCCAAAAAGAAGTCTTGCAATATAAGATCAACATCAAGCCAAAGGATGTGGAAAATTGAAGAAATTACTGCATCTAAAAATAACATCTAAATTTGACTCAAAAGCCTTTATTCATTGTAAACATATGCGTCACTCTTCCCTCTCTGCTAGGTGGATTTCATCAGAACATATTTGCAACCATTATGTACTTTCCAGTTATTTTGAATACAGAGATTGCCGTATTAGATTCAAACAAACTCAGAGGTGGTGTTACAATTTCTCTGGATACATGTTCTTATAGAATGCCAAGGATATTTTACTACTAATATGGAAAGCACTCTTGGCTTGCATAAAAAGTAAAACCAAAAATTCAGGTTCTCTATCACTTGGCTGCAGATCGGCTTCCTAGTTTCAGACAAAGCGACAGCTCTTCCTTCCACTTTATGGAAAATCCCAGGCCATTTCACTGAAAAGGCTGCAGCTCTTGGAATCATGTTTTCTGTTTCCTGAGGTTAACAACATGCTGCCAGAGCAGATAAATCAGCTATTTTCTTGCTCTGCCTCCAGCTCCTCCTGCTCCTGGCAAAGCAAACTCAGAATGAGAACTGGGAATGACAGGGCTGTGTCAGGACTTCTCATGTATGTATCTCCTCATTCTTCATCAGTGTAGACAGCCTCAGCACAGGCATTTGCATGTTTCTCTGTCTTGGGAGAGGAGAAGCTCCTTTCTGCCTACAAAGGGCAATGGAAGCAGCTACAAGAAGACATTCAACCTTAAGGTACCCAACTAAATGACTCTCAGGGAAGGGAACCTCTAGGAATAGAGATTATTTCTTCCTTTTTCTTCTCACTATGTCCACCCTAACATCAATATCAAAATTATAAACAAAAAAAAATTAAACCAATTTACTACTCATTTCCAACTCCTGCTTCCGACACATTAGGGAACAAGTTACCTTACAGATTGCATCAAGAGAATAAATAAAAGATTAATAATAAATAATATGCTTTATCAATTTTTATCATATTCCATAACTTGAATATAATATTCCACAACTTGAATCAATCAACATCCATCTCAGTTTACCTCACATTGCAAAAGTAGAGCTGAACTAAATAAAATGCCTGTAATTTCTTTCCATGTACATTTCTTTTCTTCTCTGCCTAAAGGAAGTCTGGATTGACCAGATTAACAAAACTTGGAAAATTGGATTGCTGCAAATTATAGATGAGTCTGAAATTTCCAAATAAGCATTACTAGTCTTGTGTGTGTTTGTTAGTTGTTTTAAATTTCAGCAGTCTCAGGAGATGACACACATTTTGCTTTAAGTCATGCACTCGCTTCCTAGCAGTTCTAATATTGGCAGTATTAAGTCAACAATTAATTAGAAAGCACTTTTTAATATCTCTGTAATTATTTCATCACATTAACAAAGTACTAAAAATACCGAAAAGAAGCATGAAACACTTTTAGACGTAAAATGTTTTTATGTTGTTCCCAAAGCCAAGAAGTTCATTTCTGAGTATAAGTGAATACAATTCTGCACTATTTCAGTCTTCACAGTTCAATACCATTTTTAAAGTTACAATTCAATCTGATTTTTCCATTTTGAGCACATTTCAACTTACATCCTTGTTTTCATCACCCCTTATCAGTTACAAGCTAGCTATCCCTCAGGCCATATAAATGCCATTTGGGCCACGTGGAGAGCAACTTCACATGCCTCCCAGTAACACATCATCACTAACATGGGCTCTCAAGGGGTCTTTCCCAGAGTTCAAAAGGAAAGCAAAATGCTTTCAACCACATGCATATGCAACAAAAGGGGAAAAGTTAAAATATTTGATTAGTCTTATGAAAGTAGAATGAAAATATTAGAAATACCTCCAAGCTAAACACATACCTGCATTTCAGGAAAATCAGATGTTCTAAAATATCCACATAATAAATACCTAGCATGACAAGTCAATAGATGGGATATTAATTTAAAACTAATTTGGGAAAGTCAAAATTGTGAATGCTGCCAAAGACAGACAGACATGTGCTTTTGCCGCCAGGCAGAAGCAGCAGGCCCAAGGAAGCAACGAGCCAGGGGCAGGTGGCTCTGACTTCCCCAGAAAGCAGGGAGAAAGTGGAAGGGGATTTTTTTTCTGCAAGGAGGTCTCAGCAGGGGCATTTACAGTCCTCTGCATGCACAGAACCTGGCCCAACATGTTGCATGACACACTCGGTCTATTTTTAAGTGAGGGTAGGCCTATTTTGGTGGGGCCCCAGGAGCTGGTTAACAGGTTCCCTCAGGAAGCAGTTCCTCCTCTCCTGCCAGACCACTTTTTTCACTGGGGCTAAAACAAGTGGCCATGGACATTGCAGGCCACAAAATCAGGGAAATCATTCAGAGTGAAACCAAATGTTTTTCCATGTTCATTTCTCAGCTTACTCTGACAACTGGCTGAGCAGACAAAGCAAATACTGTGGGCACTCAGCAGCCAAAAGAAACCCTAGTGCCACTCACAGGGTGTTTCTGGGTTGGGTTTTTTTTTTTTAACTGCAAAGGGGTACAATCTCTATTTTGTAAATTAAAACAGAAAATCGAAACAAAACAAGTAGGAACATAATAGCATTAATATACTAAATAGACCAGCTACTTAAATACATTAGACCTACTATTTTCTTTTAATATACTATATAAATAGTCATCTCAAAACAAGACATTTGAGTACTATCTGCAGCTAAAAATTTAAAAGTATCTTACTTTCAATAAGCAGATATATCCATTATTTACTTTTCAGCTTTGAATAACATATTCTTAGAATGTTTCTACTACCTGAAAATACATATTTACGTGTCTTGGAAATGTATAAACCACTAGTAGTCTACTTGACTAAGAACACTGCCATATACATGGCTTAAAAGCCAATGAAAAAATTCTTTTCTACAAATACTATTCACCAAATTTTAAGTTCATCTCAAAAAGAATCCTCTAGACCCACAGCTAAATTGATCAAGACTGGTCCGAAGGACAAATATGCTCTCTGATCTAGAGGCTCACAAATGCCGATTTATGGCTGGGATTTCCACAAATACTTAAGACACCGTAAGTAGAACTTAAGAGGCTGAAGAGTGTAAGCCACAAACCCAGCACTTAACCTCTTAAGCACATAAATTTCTACTGGTAAAGTTTCCTCAGGCATCAGATGTTGTGCTATTTCACTAGTGTCGTGGCTGAAATCTCTCCTGAGATACACTTGCTCTGGTCTCTGGAGGCACAAATCCTTCCCACGTCCAAACCATAAGGCTAAAGATTAGGCTGAGCTGAACAAAAATTTTATTTCCCACACACTGAAGCTTTGCCACTATGCAGTTAAAAACAAGAAATTTACAGAACCAAAGAGACACCAACCAAGAGAAAAAAAAAAAGCAAATTTTAAATCCACAAAGGCATTCGACAGGTTTTTCAAATTCTGAAGCTATCGGAAATTTCTTACACCTTGGTCTAGATTTTAAAAATAATTTATTTTATGAACATCTACCATCATGTCCAATTATATAATTATATAACCACCATTATCCAATTATAGAGACATCGGATATTTTCAAAGCAAAGTCAACCTGCAAAAGCCAATAAGTAAATAAAAGCTATTTTAATATTTAAGGATGCTATAAATGCAAATTCTACTTCAGATAACTGACTAAGACGCATTTATTATTACAGACTAATGATGAGATATTTTTTTCTGATTTTTCAGGAAAAGAGTTTGGGAAGATATTTATGGTAAAAAAAAAAAATCCAGAAAACCAACCAGGAGACAAATTCTGTCAAAAACACTGTCTGACAAGCAAGACAGATGCTTGCTTTATGCTAATGTTATTACAAAACAACTCCTCATGTATATCCACAGAAAAAAAAAAGTAAATTAAAGGTAATGGAAAACTGTTACCTGAAGAACCTGGGTCCCACAGGTATTACTGGTTTAATATATATTGTAGGAGTTTAAAATTTTACCAATACTGAAAACACAAAACTAGTTTGAATTCAACTTGATATTGTTGAACAGTGAGTGCCAAACCACAACTAGTTCTTATATCTTTGATGAATTAGGGATTGTAAACACATGTCATGGAGTTACAAAACTGACCTATGTGATATACCTGAGCACGTGAGTGTGTGGGCTGTACAAAAGTTATTTACCTACCTCTTATATCTGTCCTCTAAGTGTTGTTCACATTGCAAGTTCATCAAAACCAGAAAACTCTCTCTGTATGATCTAAAGTGTTTGGCACACCCACAAATTTCTTCAAAATATAGTTATATATTACATCTATTGATGTAGGTATCTTTTACACAGATATGACCTGTATAAAGGTTGACACCGAATACTAGTTTATTTTTTTCATTATAAATCTTGCTTTCTGCCACTTAAATTACTTTGCCAAACTGTTCAGTTGGAAATCTCCAATGAATATTGTGTCTCAGACTATTTTTACGTTTTCAACAACATTTCTTCTGTTTCCACTACTTTTATGCAATTCTTTATGTGCAAGATGTATCCAAAACGTATAAGGAAAATGGATGATGTCAAAAAGAAAACATCTACTCCAGAAAGAACATGAAGCTGACACAGTATAAAACATCTCAGAAAATATTCATGTCATAATAAGAAGATTAGAAGATTTTTCTAAGTTGTCAAAAAGGTTGTTTAATGAATCAAGAAAGATGTTGCGGCATGTATCAAAATTTTAGAAATTTCAAGTGATTTAACTTATTGATAGAGCACTCAGGAAAAAGAATAGTCTAAGTTTTTAAAATTGCTCTAAATAAAGTATAGGAGGTGTTTCTATACTGAGAAAGGTCTTTACAGACCTTTAATAATTGCCTGGTGGCAATTATTTACACTTCCGACAGCTATGTCTTCAATCTACACATAAAACATGCTGTATCTATACATAAAATTCTAATTAGCGAACATTTTAATTGATTTACTTCAGCTGATTCTACCCCCTACATAGGTGCTATTACACTTACTTAAGCTTTGCCTAGGCCAATAAAATTAAATCAGAAAGTTAATGATGTGAATCTGGCCAGAGCAAACCACCTACTCACATAATCAAATGGCTCTCACTAGCTCTTGCAGCCCTGTGGCAGCTCCGCAGCTCTTCCTGCCTGATGGAAGTCTGTCCTTTCTCTGGCACGTTAAACCAAACACCTGGGCCCGATTTTATTATTCATTTTATGTCTTTAAAAGCTAACTTAAAATACTTTCAAATTTCTCAGAGAGTTTATTAAATCAAAACTTTTTTCTTGAACCCAAATTAGTTATTACCCCAAACAGTAACAAAATATCCCTTAAAAGGCATCCTACCTTGACAGGCAGCTTCCCAGGAGCAAATCAATCGCTGTGCATTTTTTACGTACACACGCCACACCACCACACTGCTGCTCCAGCTTTTTCCATTATCTTAGGAGATAATGTAACGTGGCATTTATTTGTATTTATTTTGAGTTTTGAATGGCTCACTATAGTTATCTGTGCACCAGACAACACGTTGCCCCACATATTTTCCAAAATACTTTTGAAAAATTGAGGGAAAAAAAGTGTTTCCTCGCCCACCATTAAAACATTGTAAGACTTTGATTCACTTTAAGGATTTGAATACTGATGACAGATTTAATCCGATTATCATGAAATTTATCTTATTATCATGACAATCAGTCATTAAATATAAGATACCACAAGATATCAAAGAGTGATATTTTATATTGAAGTGGCCAATCAAAACCATGTAAAACCAAAATATTTACCTTCTGTAGAGCACCGTGGACATTGGACAGAGGCTATAAGCCTCTGAATGTAACTGTTTTGAGAAGTCTGCACCGAATTTCATGCCGCCCCAGCTATGATGCTCACACTGCCTGGAGGTAAGTTAAAGCAAGCAAGGACTCGCTTATTCTATATTTTTTCTCCTATGAAGGAAACCGGCAGCCATACAGATAATAAAAGGCCATTAAATCCATCAGTCTGGCTAACACAATGCAAGTAAGTTCACACTTAGCAGTCATCATCCTGCTTACCAAAACCAGTCATTAGTTAAGGTAACACTGTGTACAAAACAATATTCTTTTCCTTTTTTAGACCAGCCAGGCAATAAGCAGACTGTTGTAATAAGTGATTTAAGGGGAAAGAATGCTGAAAGAAAATGTTTCCCAAAGATCCAGGGAGTGGCAACTGGAAAGAGAATAAACGATCTGAAAGTCCGAACAACAACAGATCACAGCAGAAAAGGGAGCGATGTCACAGTCATTAAAACTAATTTTGGAGTTAAATATGTAAGCTCATTGTTTTGCTCAGTAAAACAGAAAAAAACTCAGAAAAAAAAAAGAAAACACTACATTGTACCTAACTAACTTCACAGTTTTGATTCTATAAAATTTCACAAGGTTCAAGAAACCAGGCCAGGCACNTATGTAAGCTCATTGTTTTGCTCAGTAAAACAGAAAAAACTCAGAAAAAAAAAGAAAACACTACATTGTACCTAACTAACTTCACAGTTTTGATTCTATAAAATTTCACAAGGTTCAAGAAACCAGGCCAGGCACTGCACAAACTCTTCAACGTCCTAATCTTTGCTAATCTTTATAAGGACAGATTAAACAAAAAGACGTGAAGCTGAGAGCCCACACCAGTTTCTCCCTCAAGTGTCTTTCTCAAGAAGTTTGAGAATCTTTGTTATTTGCAATAAATAAAACATTCATTCAATTTTCTTTTTAAAAGAATCACTTGACTCTCATTAGAAACAGTAATATATAATCCTATATCAAAAAGAAATCAAACTTGGCAGCCTGATAAGCAAAGGAAGGAAAAGGAAATATTTGAGTCACTCCATTCCAGCTCAGCCAACTCTCATTGCACCATCTCTTTGGATCGTCTTGAAACTCTGCCCATGTTTGCAATAATAAAGCCTGTACAGCTATTTTTGTTTAGGTTTTGTTTTTTTTTTTCATCATGTCCAAATGGAACAAATGATAAAGACAATTTGGCTCAGTTGTTTCCATTTTACTGTTTACGTGTATACACACACACACTACATACAGCATGTACGTGTATATATACAAAACCACACATATACACACAAGTATTTAAAATATTAACTTATTTTTATACATAAACTTCTTCAGAAAGGCAAGCAACTACAAGTATGTAGCTTGTGTGACACAGATTTTAAATGCCACCTTTATAAATCAACCTTTTCTGTAAGTGATGTCTTAGCCTATAAGGCTGTAAACAGTTTGGCTTGCTGGAAAGAGACTTGGTAAATGTCCAAGCTGAGGAAGAATCAGAAGCTTGGGGATTACTCATGTATACAGAGGTAAGCATAAGCTCACATTTGCAAGATGAGATCTAGAGTGTACAAAATATTCAGTCACAAAATTATACATGAAATGGGGAAAAATACTGCAAACAAACTACAGTAAGCTTTGAAAGTGTCAGAAATACAAATCCAAAAAGAAATAATTGGAAAAATACCATTTTGAGAGATGAATCAAGATGGGTGAAAATTTACAGTTTGTTTTTCAATTGTTCAAAATAAAATTGAGGTCTGAAAGCATTACTAGAGCATTTTCATTTTACCCATTATACACAGTAAAATATTCCTGTAAAAGGACATTTTGTAATTCAAAAAATACTATGCAATTTTACACACCACACACTATTTCTCTTCTTCTTTTCTTATTTTCTGAGTAGCTGTCTGCTGTTTTTTCATGTCATAATAGCAATAGCAATATCTTATATTATATTATGGTATTTTCTTTCCACATCTTCTTTCTATCTTCACCCGAGCTCTGTTCTCTTCTTTACTGGTTACACTTTCTTTTTTTTTTTTTTTACTAGACTTTCAACCTTTTAATTTGAATTTAGTTCTAAGCCAATCCATAAGCACACATGAACAGCTTAACATCTATTTAATAACTAAATGACCAAGTTTTCTGCTGGCTAATGACATCCACATCTCATGTCTCAATGAGCACTGATCTCACCTGGGAGAGGAGCCAGTAAGAGCTACTCAGAAAAATGGTGGCAGTTGGAACATTTATTAGTCATATTTTTCTCTTAGGCATGTGTTTACCACAATGTTAGACAAGACACTCACCCCTCTCCTTGTGTCTCAGATCCAGATCCTCCTGATGATGCAATGGATTATTTTTTCACCAGCCTTCTTTGGGAAAGATTATATTTACTCATGTTCAAGCATCCATTTCTTACTCTTTCCAGTGAGTAATCCCATGTTTGTCTCTGCTACTCAAAAATTTGTTATTCAATGTCCCTCATGCCCCTAAATTCCCCAAAGTAATGATGAAAATTTTATAACTCGTCACTTTTTAATTTTGCTGTTGTTTGGAAAAACCAAGTAACAGCAGAGGCACTGAAGCTATCCATTAGCAGAATCAGGAACACAGAAAAATGTTTAAAACTGTGTTTTTCAACTGAGAACCTAGACAATACTATCAAGCAATTCACTGACTTTTATAATATTCATGACTTTCTAAAACATTTCAGTAGAACAAATGAAAAAATCTTGTGCTGACCATAGTCCACACTGCCAAAGCTTTGGGAATTAGAAGACAATCTTTTGAAACAGCTAGAAAGCAAATATCCTACACAGTCCATGAAGAGACGGTGGTAGTAAATTGCGAATCTTCATAGTGGGGGAAGGTCACCAGTCGAGTTTCACAGAGAGCTGTGCTGGGTTCTGTGCTGTTCAATTTATTCATTAGTGGAAGAGGGATGAACAACAGAGAGAACAAAGTTTTGCTTATGATATTCATCTATTTTAACAAAGTCTGACTAGGAAGAACAATGGAAGGACCTGTCAACAGTCCATGAACAGCTATTAAAATACAGACCTAATGCATATTAACACAAAGTAACGTCTATGGAGAAAACCAAACTTTACAAACAAAATGGTGGGCCTAGAAATGATCGTTAGTACTTATGGACAAGATCTTAAGCTTGATAATTTCATGGAAACAACAGCTCAAGAAAAGGAAATATGATGTTGGGAATTACTAGGAAAGGAACAGAAAGTAGAAACAGAGACCATCCTTATGCTGCTCTATAAATCCCCAGTTATCTCACATACCAGATCTATCCTTGCAAATACTGGGGAAAGTTGTAACTCCCTCACCTCAAAACACAGCAGAGCAAGGAAGGAGCAATTCAGATGATGAGAGGTTAAGATCACCGACCTTCCAGTGAGAAGACTCCTCAACTTTAAAAAGAAATGAATTGAGAAGCTTAGGATCAAAGGTCATAAAGTCATGGCTGGCATTGAGATGACAGAGAGGGATCGAGTATTCACTGTCTCTTCCAACAAAAGAAACGGAGGACACCAAAGGAAGCTAGCAACTTGCAGGCTTCAATCAAAAGAAGAGAGTTTGTGCGTTACTCCTTGTCACCGGAAGTTATCAGTGTAACAGCTAAATTAGTTGGAAAAAGAGGTTAAACAATTTGTAGAGGAGAAATCCAACAAGATTCACATATAATATGAAAACAATCTTTAGCTCAGAAAATCCCTAAACTGCAAATTATTATAGGGTTGAACTGCTCTATGCTGTCTACTTGTTTATAAGCTGCACTTTCAGTAACCCTCAGAGAACAGATATTAGGTTACATGGATCTTTGGTTTTACTCATTACAGACATCTTTCTGTAAATAAATAGGTATTTAGCATTGTAACACTCAAATGTTAAGTATTTACTGGTCAAAAATACATCTTAGTAAAAAAGATGAAAACCAGAAATTGTATTTATTAACTGCAATATAAGACAACGTATGCCTGCGACGACAGGGTGCTAAATATACAGTAAGATACTTGCAGGAAACAATGGGTATGATTTTGCTCCACACATTTTCCTATTCTTCAACAAAGAATTTGATGAGGGTTAACTTGCTGCTGAGATGACAAAAACACTTTCCCACTAGAGGATCTAATGACTTGCAGATACGTTTTTGAAACGAAGACTCACTTGGGCTTTCTGCTGTGTCTCTCAGCAGCTTTGCCTTATGTCTCCCAGCAAACGCCAAACACTCTATCAATGTTGTGCCCTTCTGCCCCCTGCTAACGACCAAGCACATTCTGCAAGCTCTGCCAATATCTCCTTAACACATTCATGCTTTGGTCCTGGCTCCTTCCATCAGCAATACAGACAGATTTAGCAGGGTTCACGTCCTACACACCCTCCAAAGTTGATTTGCTGGGGAGGTTTGGTATCTTTTGCAGTATGCATTTGATTTGTTTGTACTCAGAGAATAGAGCTTAAAGAAGGAAGAACACTCTCCTTTTAGCAACAATTAACATACTCCAAAGTAAGTTACTTTCTGTATGGTGTACAACTCCTTAGCCTGATTTTTGCAAGCAGTTTCTTTCTGTCAAAATTACTACAAAAACATTCTCTTTGGAAAAATATTTTAAGCTTTTTAGACAAATAAACATCAACATATGGATGTTTAAAACTCCTTTTACTGTCAACAGAAGACTAGTCAACACACTCATGCTGGAGAAGGCACGAATGAATGAAGAAAGTGCCCTAACAGTAGCAGATATATTCAGTTGTCCAAACAGTGTTGCCTGCTGTTAGTTTAGACGTCCAAGGCTATCTGAGACATCCGTTGGGAGCAAGCAGGTATGACACAGGCCCAATGGGAGACCGGTGTCCTTTTTGGAGAGGCAGCAGGAGGCTAAAAATTATTTTCTCAAGGGAATTCAAATGGTGCTAGATACGGTAGTTAGCAAATTAATTGAGTCCCAGGTGTCCCCTTTTGGGTGAGCCACGTCCTGCTCCAGGCACTACGGACTGTATTGGCTAAGTTGCTGCTCACTAGAAGTGAAGCTCAGACACTAAACATGGCTGTAGGTTCCTGTGTATAGAGACCTAAATGTAGGTGTTTTAATCTCAGATTGAATTCTGCACTTGGTCATAAAATTTCCATTAAGGAAGACCTAAGATAATTTTTATTGAACTAATTTATGTTTTGTGTAACCCTCTCTGTTGTGTTATTCAAGCAAATCATCACTGGCATCTAATGCAGTTTGCTGTCCAGCCAAGAGTCTGTCAAGACCTGTGTGTGTATTCAGTTATTCTCAAACATCACTTCAAGTAAACCTTCAGTTTCTGTTGTTCTTTTTTGAACACTAAGTATATACAAATCTCTGTGTCTTAACTAAAATCTTATACCATATACTTACATCTCTCCACTACCTCCTACATGTAAATTGATGCTCAGCAGTGATCAAGCTTACTCACAGTCCAGATTTGAGACTACAATCCTTTGTCCTCCACAGTGTCGAGGTGTATTTGTTTGGTGTCTTATTTGCTCAATCTACTGGAATTTTTCTAAAAATGTTTCAAAGATCTGATCGGAAGCAAGGATACTGCATTTTCAGATGACAATGGGATGGTGGTGTGCTGACTGATAATGCATCGTTTGCAAACAGCAGACCCGCAAATAACATGCATCATTCTGCCATGATAGCCCAGAGACCCCTGCAATGACAGAATACATACACATCACCCATTCCGTTTCCCTAAATGCCTCTGTTAAGAGGCATAATGTTACCACAAATCAACACTGAAATGCAAAACGTCATTATGTTTCCACTACTCCTATTTTTTTTGGTAATTCATGTACACTCCAAATAGACGTGTGATTTGTGTAATTCAGTTTTGTTTTTTTGAATTATATTATTATATAATTATATTAATATATAATTATATTATTATATAATTATATTAATATATAATATAATTTATATATATATATTTGAAAAGCATCAGTAATGCTTTTTAGCGGCATTCAGAGTGTACATCAAATTTCATAGAAATTCTCTTGGACCTATGAAAAAAATGTAAGTACCTCTTATACAGCTGTCTAGAAACTCACCATGGAATTAAACAAGTAATGTTTTCCCCTTTCTCTTTGGATGGATCCTTGACATTTACACTACAAACCAGAAATATAAATAAGTAAATAAATAAATAAATAAGTTATGCACAGTAAACTATCCAATTCGTAGAATAGGTTGGAATGATGTAAACAGCAACAATCAAGTACATCATGTAAAGCAGTAACAAGCAACACTGAGACTGTTGCCTTCAATTTAATTTTAGTTACTACTTTCAAAAGATACCTAGAATGATTGTAATTTTTAAAGCCCTATTAAGGTGTGATCATTTAAAATTATACTCACATATTGAAAAAGTGGTTTACTCATAACAGACGTGCAGGAGAGCCAAAGTAACAATTACTTTTAGCAAATATTATTATGAGTTACTTACTCCAAAACAGAATTTTCTCCTTCATATTTTGCATGCCATTCTTAGTGCAAATCAAGTCCACTTTCTTTTGTGACAATTATTTTTTGTCAATTTTTACCTTTTCTGCTTATAACAGAACGTTAGTTTCTATTCTTGATCAGCCTGTGAGACCCAACTGCAGTGAGTCCAATTATGCTTGTACAGCTAGCAAAAAATCAGAGAACATCCAGGTGCTGCCAAGGAAAACTGTGAACAAATTTTAGGATCGATCTGAGTATGTGTAACTAGTCCTGCAGACAGGTTTGGATTTTGGTCATGTTTAGGCGAGATACAAATAGTAACATATTGCATCAATAATCAAAAGACTCCTGTCAGAATTACGCACACACGAACTATAAATGGCTGTAAAACACAGAAATTGCCTAAATCAATATAAGATAGGATACAATTCAGGGAAGGGAGGACAGCAATAGTACATAATACAGAATTTTGCATTCCTCAACTGTTTAAATAGTCTAATATAAATACGTTTCAGGAATTTCCATGAATACACGAGCACTCCATATTTAGTCTGAGATGAAAGGAAACTTCCAGGACCGTACTTGAGGCATGAAGTGGTTTTGCAAACCACTCTGGAGGTGGGTCTCTATCCTTAAGGGAAGTCAGCGCAGGACCTGCTGACTGAGATGCCAGGCCTAGTCCTACAAAGAGTCTGGGCAATAATCTCATCTTGGGTGAAACCATGTGCTCGCAGAAGGCTCCACGAACACTTTTGAAGCTGGCAGAATCCACCCTACAGAAGAAATCTAAGTCGTGGATCTGAGTCTGCAGCAGGGAAGGGGCAAGTGCCAGAAAGTGGGGGAAGCAGGAGAGAGTGAGAAAACGTACAGCCAGAAGCAGCACTGGCAAGGTCAGCAACTAGTAATGTTATGTTCAGTTTTCAAAAGAGAGCCTAAGATTAGGAGTAGACATTTTTGATATGTGGGGAAAAACATTTGGCTGCACTGTTGGTCTAGGCCCCATACTGTTTTAATCCATATAACAAATTACATGTGACGTAGAGCAAAGTCAGCTCAGCTTCCAAAATGGGACAGTTTTCAGAACCAGTGCTGAGCAAAAAACCAATATAACTGCATACTTATAAACAAGGAAAAACTTATGGTGATGGTTTTTTACAAAATTACTTCGCGTGGTCAATCTGTGTCCTGAGGAAGAAATAAAACAGACAATAATGTGGAATTTACCAAGGCCAGTAAAAATGGGCTTAACTCATCAACAGCAGCATGCTTTGCATGATTTCGTAAGTCCCTGTTTTAAAGGGGAAGCTGTTCCATTGAAATTAATTCATTATTTCTAATCATCTAGCTATCAATATCACCACTAAAGAAAGCACATTTAACCTACAGGCTCCCCAGGAAGGACAAACTGCGAGAGTCAAACCAGAGATGAAATAACTGCTTCTTATGTTCGTGCTTAAAAAAGAAACTATTCTTGAGCGTAGAAAGCCCTCTGTGGGTGATGGGCTACCTCCATGAAGCGTAACACCGCTGCATAGAACTGCAGTTGTACACAGCAGTAAGGTAAAAACGAGTGGTAAACCATCTGGTAATTAAATGAGTACCTCACACTTGCAATATTATTCTGAAAGTATGTCCTACAGCTACAGGTAGGCAATTCAGATACAAAAGGTAAGTTATTTATGTATAATTGGTACCTTCAAACTACTGATTACTAAGTAAGTTGTACCATTGTTCTTTGTCCCAGAGACTCATACTACCTGCCTGACTGTCTTCTGGCCCATCCCCTCCCCATCCACAGCCACTCAACAGAACTGTAGCAGAAGGAGTGATTGTGCATTTACAGACGTAGTATTACGTATTTATAACAGTCCCTTAATCGGTTGATGAAAAACGGAGAACACCCATTACCAGATGACAACAAGGCCACCATTACGTTTTGAAGAATGCTGGTCATTCACGGGCGTATTTTGAGAATTACTGTTCTTTGTCAAGCTGCAAAAATGTTTGTAACTTCTTTTTCATTACTTCTGCTGCATTGTAGCTTGCATTGTACCAGAATGGTAGTTCAGATTTGGGATACTAGACAATTTGATATATTAGCGGGGTTAGACGAGCATAATGCTTGCATTGTTCGCACATTCGCCTCTGACTCATTGCAAGATTATAAATACCCACCATAAGGGGAGCTCCACCCTGGCAAGGTTTAATCTAATACATTCTGCTGTTGCAGGCCCTTCTACCTTTAACACAAAACCAAGCCATTAAGACTTGATTCCGTGCTCTAAAGGTTTTCTTTTTTTTTTTTTTACATTTAAAATTATTCACAAAACTAGCTTTACACAGTTTCCTGTAATTTCCAGGCAAAAGGTGTTCTGTAAATGTACTTTGTTTCAAATGTAAGAAACACTAACCACCCACTTCCTGTATTGTTCCCTAAAAGGTTTAAAAGTACTGCAGGACTAATCCCATTCTGCCAAAAGGCTGCGCTTCTTGCCAAAGACGGACTCAGTTAATGTTAAATGACTGTACTCTTCACATTAAATAATACTTGGAAGCTGAAACACACGAGGCTTTATAGATCCCTTTTGAAAATATCTGACAAAGTCACAAGTCAATTTATTACAGGAGGCCCCGCAGAAAATTCCCAGGGCCAAGCTCTGCTCAGCTTCCATGGCTGCGTGTGTGTGAGCGAAGGACAGGGATGGTGCCAAGAGCTTTCTGAGCCCAAGTAACATATAAGCAGGTCAGTGGAACAAATCCGTTCCTCACAGTAAGCCTTCAAACAAAATAACGTGATGTTCGTTTAGATCTTTGCATTTATTACAGGCAAACGTGGCTGGAAAGGCCACTGCAAAACCAACGTGAAAAAAATACATGTTAATCCTTGTCAATACCGAATGTTATGACCAACACAATCCTGCTCCACACGGTGACCCTACGGAAGGGCCAGGCACTTCAACTGACACATCAGTGCCCGAATTAAAAAAAAAAAAACACAGGACAGAGAGCTGTAAGTTCGCCTGTCCTCAGTCCTTCGCGGGGACTTGAACCGAGTCAGTGTTGGGCAAGCCCGGGCTGGGGGTCCCTGTTCGCTCGTACATCGCCAGCGCGTCCCAGAACTGAACAGGAACAGCTACAGATACCCCCGCCGATCCTCCTGCCAACCGAGCGTGCTTTCAAGCAGGACGCAAAGGAAGCAGCAAAATCCCTCTAGGGACGATTAAGCTGGAGACACAGCGCCCGCAGGTTAACCAGAACACCCACCTCCACGCGCCCCCGCAAAACCCGGGGCACCGCCACCCGCCGGGACCGGCCGCGGAGCCGAGCAGGCAGCGGGGCCGGGGGGCGGCGAGCCCAGCCCCGCCGAGGAGCGGGCAGCCCCGGGCCGCCCTGCCGCCGCTCACCGAGGAGCCCCGCAAGCAGCGGGAGGGCGCCCGGGGCCGCCCGGGCAGAACCACCGCCGCGGGTCCACCCCCCTCCCCCGACCGCAGACAAAGGGCTGAGGCTCCACCGCCACCCAAAGTGCCTCCCACCCCAGGTATCCCCTCCTCCTCCTCCTCCTCCTCCTGTGCCCTCCCTCCGCCCCCCTCCCTGCCCGCCGGGCCGCCGCTCGCCGCGCCGCGCCAGCCCCCGCGCGGGTACTCACAGGATGGTGGTCTGGGGGGACACGGCGGGGACGCTCTCCAGCATCAGATGCATGCAGCGCACCGTGGTGCGGAAGCAGAGGCAGCGGCTGGGACACCACACGCTCCCGCGCTG
>VZSC01019401.1:333775-347126 GCA_013398225.1 Steatornis caripensis
GGCTGCGCGCAGCCCGGGAGAGGAGGGCGGGAAGGGGGAAAGAAGGGAAGTGAGAGGGGTGGAGAAGGGAAAAGGAAGGGGAAGGAGAGGAAAAGAGACGGAAAGCAGAGAGAAGAGGTGAGGGGGAAAGAGAAACCTTTATGGGAAGAAGCAAGTTCAACACACCAAGTCGCCTTTCCGGCCCGGTCTGAAAGGCTGACACGCGCAACCCTCGGGCTGCCACCTCGTTGTGCTGCAGCTTACGCTGCTGAACCAGGAAAATTTGTTGGATTTACCCTGAATTACATTCAGTTGATATTTTTAAGTAGGTGTGTGCCCTGGCAAGGAGGTGTAAGAGGACCACCGGAACATAACTGTACTTACCAGAATAGCGGTTGCAGCCTTGACTCCCACGATCTCAACACTTTGTCACAACAAATCCTGCATGGGAACACAAAACTAGGTTACCTTTGAGTTTTCTAGCATTGCCCTAAGGTCCAAAAGTAGACCGAAAGCTTTTTTCCAAGTCTCTCCATGCTTTGAGTATCCCAGGTGAAAACTTTGGAATGTCATTGCTATGATGACGGTAACAGTGATCACAACTAACCTATCAAGAGTAACAACAACATACTCTTTTACAAATGATGGGTGTCAGCACCCCCAGTTCCACCCCAGAAATAAGCCATGGCACGTCTGCAGGGTTGCCTGAATCCCTTTTTCTTCGAGGAATGATACGGAAGCCATTCTTGCCTGAAGTTTAACTATAGTAATTCTTACTCTGAATCTTACTGTGAAAACTCGGTTTTAGCACATGAGTCAGGGAATGACATTTTTTTGTTGTTTTTTTTTAACACCGAGTCAAACACCTTGTGTAGGAAATGAGAGCCTGGAAGTGTGCTAGGAGGGCTGGAAATCACTGATGGGCCCAGAGTCAAAATATGCTCAGATGAGTCATTATCTGTAACTTACTTTCTGCAGAAGTACTCTTTGACTACATTTTTCCTGAGTCACTATGTCTCTCTTCTCTAAAGCAAGTCATGACTGCCAGTATCTTAAAAAGGCGCTAGCTAATGGAAGCATAGAAGTGTTTTTCTTGTTCTAAGGAGTCCTGAGTCCTTTAAGACATCCTCCAACCTCCCAGTGAGCTGGAGGCTGGCTAACTAGGAGCCTGCGGGCTTAATCTGTGCCTGGAGATTGAGGAGGCTTACTGACGTGCCACCGGTACTATGATTACACGTTTTCTAGGCTAGTCAGAGACTCCAAGAAGACTCTTACCATTTAGATACACTTCTAAATGCTGTTGCAGAGCCAGGCTTAGTCTGCTATTTCTACACACTTAGTTGCTCAGAAACTTATATACACATCAGATGTTTTACAGTGGATGATACCAGTCTGAAGTCAAAGAGAGTTTACGGAAGCAGCAGGTTAAAATATGCATCACCTCAATGTCGATTCAGCAAGCAGCTGCTATGCATATCACCCCCTCTGCATTTGTAATCAGTGTTGGGCTGTGTGCCTGTCTTAATCTCAAAATTAAGTCTGTTTCCTGGTCCAGGAAAAGCTCAGGCGCTTTTGACCTATGAAGTGCAAGTGTTGGCACAAGTAAGTTTTTGTTCCAGAAATGCCACTCACATCAGAGCATCTTGGCAGCTGTAAATCTGTCATCCTGCAGCGCCTGTACTAAAAGCAGCAGAACATCTGAGGTTAGATAGTTAAACACGGTAATATAGAGATATCACTAAATTGGGATATTCGTAGCATTTAGGAAAATATGATGACAGTTTATTTTGTGGCATTTTGGTACTTTATGATTGTTGTTTTCAAAACTAAAGTGCATAGTCAAAATTGATGATGTTTTCTATAGGAAATTAAAATTGTTCGGAAAAGTTTTTAGCATTTGGGGACTTGCTAGACTATTGTACTATGCATTAGAAGTATCTATGCTACATATATGTAATTCTGAGAGTGAGATTAAAAGTGCATAGACGTTTTCACTCCAATTAGCCAATTTAGCCTTAACATGCTATATAGCATTCTTGCTATTTACTTTAAGTCGCGTGTAACCTCCAGGTTCTTGGTTAATGTGTTATTAATGCCTCATAAGTCATTTAAGTTGGACTTTTTTCATGCCCTGTGGAGTCCAGTAGAGTATGAGGTGGCGTGCAATTAGCTCAGCTCTAGATCCTGGATAGAATATTAATACTTCTAATTAAAATATAATGCAGATCAACTTGACGTTCATTGAGATGCTGAGACAGCAGTCAGTTCCTTCCTTGTCAGTGCACTGATTAGAGCTTCAAGGCTACATTTTCTGAGGCCAAGAACTGCATCTTGTTTTCAGCCTGTAAAATGCTAGTTTGGCAGGGAAGAGAAGAGAGAAATACGGGTAAATTGAAAAGTCTTCGCAGAGGTGAATAAGAAGATCCAAAAAAGCTTTTAAGAGATTTTCTCAGTAGTAAAGGGGGAGTTTAGGAAGATGCTTAGAGAGTGGGTTAAAAAGGAAATCCATTTGATTTAAAGCTGCATAGGAAAGGTATTTACATTATTATGTGTTGGAAGTTAAGCTAACTTTTGGAACTCCTCACAGTTTCTTAACTGTGCTTCACAAACTTTCTGGAATAAGAGAGTTTTCATCCCAGATTATGATTTATTCTTTGAACTAAATAAAGTAGGAAACTTGTGGAGAAATGTCTTTCATTAAGTAACTGAAGACTATTTTAATGCAGTTGCACAAGGGAGAAGGCAAATTTTGCGTGTTTCCTAACCTTTTTATTGTTTTATTTTACAACCTCAAATCTTCTCTATTTCTTTTTTTTTTTTCCTCCACAAAGAGTTTTTGTGTAATAAAATAACAGGAGTAAGAAGTTTGTCTTGAGCAAACTTGAGCCACAAAACTATTCAGGGCTACTATAACTGAAATGAGTGAGAAACAGTTCAGTGACTTCAATACATAGAAAATCAGGCCCAAAGGCTTCCTCTTTGTGATCTCTCGTGGTATTCATAAAGCCATAATTTTTAAAGATTGGAGAAAAACTTCTGCTATGAATGTAATTTAACCCTTGGTCTTCTGGTCCTTGCATGTTTTTGATGCTGAAAACATAGACTTTGCTCCATAATTATACTTTTCAGTAATACTGGCATCCTTTTTGGCTTCTGACACATCTGTTATGATTTAAAATTACAATTTTCTTTTTTTCCCCCTTAGTTTATCTACGTCTTATTTTCTTTTATAAAATACACTGCAAGAGAAACCTGTATAATGATTTTAATATTGATTGCATACTATTCTGAATTAGTGGCAGGGAAGGTTTCTGCTAACTAAGACTTCCAAATGGCTTTGATATCTCTTTCTATTCTTAGCCAGTTTTCATGAAAGATTTTTTCTAAAATGCATAGGGTCATTTTTGTTGACCCTGCATATAAATATCCATGGGAAATTTGTGTTCTGTTTCATATTTCTCTAGTTGAGGAGTTGACCTAACAAAAAAATTAGGTATTTATGCTGGAAATAAGAGATCTGTCTTTCTGAGTGCTAGGAGAAGTGTTTACCTTGCATCTAGATACAGTGTAAATCTCCATTTGCTTTTAAGTCTCCCACTTACCTCTCAGATTTTTGTCAAATACTGCCACTTACTGGTTTTATTCCATAGCAGTAATTCAGTTTTATAGTTTCTGCCTTGCTGAAGTAAGAAAAACAGCTTTCTAAAAGATCAAATAGTTAATACTTATATCTTTTGTTTTGCTAAAAATTCAGGTATAAGAAATACAAGCACAGATCATCTTCAGTTTAGTTTGTATCTCCATCTTAACATTCTATCTTTGGATATAAAATGAAGCATTCAAAACATTTCAATATATCTTCAGATACCTGACAATGGAAATGCTTTGCACTGACTTTAGCACATACAGAATCATGACTCAGTTTATTATGTAGGACCATTTTTGTCAACAATAACACTAACAGTTAAGAGGAACAAATTGTCAAAATAACTGATGAAAAGGATGACCATCAAACCCTATATTTAAAATGGTTTTATTATAATATACTAGCACAGGACTCTAAAGCTTAAACGCATCTGATCTTTAATTTTTTAAATGCAGAAGCAAAACTCAGACTGGTTTTGAAAGCATGTAATCGTGCCTTTTATTTCTATTATACATGTGAAATGAATGTCATGGGGCAGCCGGGTGGCGGGCATGTCAGCAAGTGTGCTGAACTCAGGGTACCAGCTAAAACAATTATTTAAATTCATAAATACTTGTTCATCAGCTTTTCTCAACTACCCGGGAAAGCTTATGCTATAGTCAGATACATACTTCTTGAAATACTTCATACTTCTTCATAGTCAGATCAGTCAGGGGCAATATAAGTTCTTCTCTGGCCGTGGGCATTCAAGAGTTTATGATGCTGGCCCAGCAAAGATAGAGGATATTGTCTCCACAGAAGTCAGACTCACATATCCTTCTTCGTCTCATCTGGGAAAGTGATGTTGTTGGTATTTTTATAAGCTGCCATTCTCCTTTTCTGAATATAATATGGATCCGCAGGGCAAATTACTCCTTCACTGGTTACATTACGAAGGAAGTTCTTTGCAAGTTCAAAGAAGAGTATACCATTCTCTGGAATGTGCTAGGGTATCTTTAAGTGCCTTGTATCTTGCAGATCACCTGAACATGCATTGTTAGTTTCTTTATAATAAGAAATTCCTGGGACGGGTTCTATATAAACTGGCAAAATAAGAGTAAAGTTTCCCTTCCAAAGTGTCTTTGAGTCTTCACCTCAGCCAGTCTGACTGGTGCTCGTATATGTGTCCAAGGAAAGATGCTTACCGTAACTTAAATCAGCCAGTATAACTGACATTTGCCAGATATTTCTGTTCTTTCGGACAATGTGTTTTAATGTGTACTCTCTTTCAAAGAGAGAGTTTGTTGGCTGTAGCTATAGGAAACAGACCTTGCTAGCCCATTATCTGGTATTTAGGGGAAATCCTTTAAGTTTTGTTTTTTAATAACTGTGCAATATGGATGTATTAGATCTATTAGTTGGTTTTTTTTTTTTACTTATTTTTGTAAGTATCACACAAGTATCACAGATAACACAGTAAGGGTAAAACACTTACCAACCTGCATCGGCTAGTGAAGCCAGGCTTGAAAAGTATGTAGTGCGATAGGATAACCCACTTTTTATTTTTCTAGCTTTTTAAATGATATACTAGAAAAAGAATATTAAATAAAAATGAAAAATAATATAAGACCTGCTTTGGCAAGCTGCTTAAAATGTGGGAAACCAGAAGTCCTTGCTCAATAGCTGGCTGACATACCTAGTGAAGAGTTGGCCTGTAATGGTAAAGGAAAATAAGAAAACTCCACAAAGACACTTTTCCAAAGGAAAGTGTACATGAACCAATGAGCTCCTGGTTTCCCACAGAGTAATTTTCCTTAATATCAGTATAATGGGAAATTGGGTGTTATTAGTTTCATCTCTTGCCCACACTGAGGAAATACCTCACCCAGAAGAGATTCCAGACTGTTATTTGTGCTACAGCTGTGCCTGGAGGCCTCAGCTGGGATCAGAGCCACCTGCCCACACATTTTACAGGCATAAATAAAAACCGGTACCTTCTCTGAAGACAGACAAATGCAGTAGGACCGTACCCATTTCCCAGATGGGTACCATTGGGGTCCTGGATGCACTGAACCCGGAGACGTGGCTACTGGAGTGCAGGGCCTGGCTGGGAAGAGGAGACCCAGTCCCTGAGGTGCCCCCCCATCTGCCCTGCTCCTGGCTGAGGATGGGCCCTGGCTGCCAGGCCCTGGCTGCCAGGCCCTGCCCTGCTGCTCTCCTAGGAAGGATCCTATAGGCAGTATTGGACAAGTCCTGTTGAACTCTCCAGAGCACTGTAAATGTTTTCTGTTCTTAATTTTAAAAGAATGAGTGTCATCAAGAGAAACATAGTCTGCAGATCAAGGGAAGCTGCTTTCCTCCTCTGCTGGTGTGTATGAGGTCCTGTTTGGAAGGACACATCCCATTCTGGGCTCTCCAGTTCAAAAGGGATGATGATAAACTGAAAGGAGTCCAGCAGATGACCATGAAGATGCCCAAAGACCTCAAGTAAATGTTCTATGAACATAGGCTGAGGGATCTGGGCTTGTTTCATCTGGTGAAGTGGGGGCAAAGTGTGATCTAATGGCAACCTACAACACGTTGAAGAGAAACTAAAAAAAAACCTGGTAAAGTGAAACCATTATTTGCAGTGGCAGATCACATATAGAGCAAGGTGCAATTGTTGTAAATTGTGACTTGAAAAGTTTAGACTGGACATCAGGTAAAAAGATTTTTCACCAGGATGGTAGTATGGCACTGGCATGGGTTATCCAGAAATGCTGGGAATCCTCATTCTGAGAGATTCTCAAGATTCAATTAGACAAAGCCATGGCTGATCTGAGATAGTGCTGGCAATAGCCTTTGTTTTAGCAGGAGGCTGGTCAAGAGGCCCTCAGACATACCCTCCAGCCGACATCTCTGTGGTTTTGTCATCAGGTGACTTGCCCTTTGGAAATGCCCATCTTGCTGTTAACAATAGCATGAGCCTGGGTGACTAGCTTGGGCAAGATGCCTCACAAACCTAAAAGATGAGTCATTATCCACTTTACCAGTACGACACAATCTGGGACAGGAATGGTCTACTCTAGACATCATGACCTTAGCTTCCAGTGAAACGCAACAGTTCCTCTGGAGCCAAATCAACTCACCATATTTTTATTAGAGTAATAATTAAAGAAAGGTCTTTGTAAAACCAGAAGTAATGTGCAGGACATTCAGAAGAAAAATCTTTTTTCCACATAGATTTTTGTGTTTAAAAATAATAAACCAGAAAGATACAGTTCCTCAAACTTTCAGGTCAGATACATACCAAATTACACTAAGAGGCAAGAGGGTGTGTTCGGCTAGGTTGTCTGAGATTTGGGCTATCAGCAGACCTCCCTCAACTCATCCATGTTTTCCTGGCCGATCAAAGTCAATAGGACTTTTCAACTAGGGTGGGCTAGCTCAGTCCTGTTCTCTCCCTCAGGGTAGTTTTGATGTCCTCTAATTGCTCCCTGGATTGCCTAATTCCTGTTTGATCTTTCTCCTTTAGTCACCTTTGATGTTCTGTTGTTGTTTGTTACAGGATCTCTGGTTAGGATTAAGTAATTTTAGAGAGTAAGACATTCCTGCAAAGGGGAATATAGACAAAAAAAGTACTAAAAAGGGAACAAAACAAAAATTTGTTCTTTGCTCTGAGTGGCCAGCTCTGTTACAGTAGCAGTGAAATCAGGGGTCTTGATTTGTAACTCAGGTTATTGCTTCATGACAAAAAATTAATGTCCACCATCTCTTCCTATTGGCCCTTTAATTTTAGAATGACCCACTGGAGAGCAAAATATTCTTCCCAAATGCAAAGCTTGGATAAGACTAAGCAAAACAGCCTGCTTAAGAAACAAATGGAGAAAAAACCACTACTAAAACCTTCAGCAATACTGGTTCCTTTTGCATGCAAATCAATGTAAAGTAAAATTCTCTTCAGTTGCAAAGACTGTGTTTATATTCTCAATGATCCTTGCTGTACACCCTCCACTGTCCTCCACTAATCATTCTGTCCTACATTCATCCACAAACTGGACATTTGGCTACTTTGGTTTTGTTTGTTTCTTTTTGCATAGCCTGTGGAAAGCAAAATGATTCTGATCCAGTTCTGACTGGAAGTGATGATATCTTTAAAAAAATGGCTGAGTTACATGAGTTAAAGTTCTATTATTTATCCTTATCATATAATTTGAAACCGTAGTTAGTTGGAAGAATTTTACAAAATTAGAAGATTTTAAATTTTGTTCTGTTTATTTTTCTGGTTTTCTTTGTTTTTCTTTCGTTATCAATTTTTCATTCTATTCTCCTCACTGTCTTTGTGTTTTCTGTCAGAACAACAACTGCTAAAAAAAGTTGTCAGGAAATAATGAGGATGAAGGAGGAAGGATTTGAGCACAGCAATGTGCCCTTGCAGCCAGGAAGGCCAACGGCATCCTAGGGTGCATCAGGAAGAGTGTGGCCAGCAGGTCGAGGGAGGTGATCCTGCCCCCCTACTCTGCCCTGGTGAGGCCGCAGCTGGAGTACTGTGTGCAGTTCTGGGCTCCCCAGTTCAAGAGAGACAGGGAACTACTAGAGAGAGTCCAGGGGAGGGCAACAAAGATGATGAGGGGGCTGGAGCATCTCTGCTATGAGGAAAGGCTGAGAGAGCTGGGTCTGTTCAGCCTGGAAAAGAGAAGGCTGAGAGGAGATCTGATTAATGCTTANTGCCCAGTGACAGGGCAAGGGGCAATGGGCACAAACTGGAACACAGGCAGTTCCACCTGAACATGAGGAGGAACTTCTTTACTGTGAGGGTGACAGAGCACTGGAACAGGCTGCCCAGGGAGGCTGTGGAGTCTCCTTCTCTGGAGAGATTCAAAACCCACCTGGACCCATTCCTGTGCAACCTGCTCTGGGGCACCTGCTTTAGCTGGGGGGTTGGACTGGGGGATCTCCAGAGGGCCCTTCCAGCCCCTACCATTCTGTGATTCTGTGATTTTTTTTTTAAACTTATTTTTGCTTTATCGAAAAAGCAAATATTTAAAAAATCCAGCGCAATTAAAATGTTCCATTCATTTGAAATGCTTTGTAGTAAAGATAGATCATACTTCAATCTGAAACTTTAAATCACATCTTCTTTTCCCTTTGAATAAAACGAAAATATTTTTACCGTAAATATGCACCAAATGTCTCTTACCTGACAAATATATATTGAACCAGTAGCAAAATGGCATATCGCAATTTACACAGTATTTTTTCAATTATGTAGAAATAGAATTGCATTGAAATTCAATTAGTTAAAGTCTAATCTACAATTTTGTGGAGAAACAAACAGACAAAAAAATACCATGTCCTCTTTAACAGGAATCTATTAGCAAACCTATAGTTGACTGGCATTTTAGTACAAAATACTAGCCCGTAAAATAAAAAAAAAAATCTCAATATCATTTGTAAGATCATCTCAAACCACATAGTTTTAGTATTTTAGATTGTAACTTTCTCAGAGGCACCAGAATTACAAGCACACAGTCATTAATTCTTCAGTTCAGACTTTCTTATTCACAGAATCACAGAATGGCAGGGGTTGGAAGGGCCCTCTGGAGATCACCCAGTCCAACCCCCCTGCTAAAGCAGGTGCCCCTAGAGCAGGTTGCACAGGAACTCCCTGTTCTTAATGTTTTCCCTGTCCTTTCTCTCCGAGGCACAAAGTTTTTAGGTCTTAGATTTAAAAACCAGAACATTATGAGGTGCTTGAGTGATTCCTAATTCCATTTTCTATTTTTGAGTTGCGGTGTTCCTTTTATTTCATAGTTATAAATTTGTGTTATTAAAAAATATCAAGGAAGGTGAAACCCAGTGACGCAGAAGCAGAAAGGTTGCTCCTTCATGTGAACGCTGGGGCCTGGAGAAGCTCACGGTTAAGAGAGTTGTAGCAGAGAGGGTTCAAAGACCTTCCTGGGACCAAGGGGCCTAAGCAAGGGCTGAGTCAGTGGTTAGCTTGGAAGTAAGGACATGCTTGCAAGGAGCACATGGGGACATCTGTACAATCTTTTTTATTTCTCTGCTAGCTGCTCTGAGCCTTCCCTGTTTAAAAAAATTAAACTACTTCTGTTCGAAACCTGTCTTTTTGTGTGTGTAAAATCTTTTGGGTCTTCTTTGGACAGCTTAGTGTGAGGAGAGCACCGAGGCAGATCCTCTTCGAAGCCAGCTCAGGACCTTGTCACACTCACATTTTGAAGTCCTGCTTGTTAAAGTCATAGTTTCTCTTGACTTCAGTGAGATATTGAGGGCAGGCATTTGGTATGTTTAAATTAGATTACTTAATAAACAAGCATTAAGAATAACAAGTAGCATATGTATTTTACCTTTTATCTGTGGATTTGTTGGAAATCAGCATTTAACTATGCGCGTCAGATTCCTTAAGAAATAGTGTGTGAATTCAAATTGCACTTTGAAAAATCAAAGTTCAGCCAGGATTTTCAAACCGAAGCGTGCAAGAATAATAATTTTGCAGGGTGCTGAGCACCTCTGTTCAGACAGCTTCTGATCATGTGTAGACAAGATGCACCACGGGATGGTTTTCATGATCCCTATCTATAGATCAGTCCTGTGCAATGCTAGCAGCCTCACATGAATCAGCACGTCCGAAGAGAGGCGCAACCTTTGCCTTGAATATTGCTATCGCTTCGTTCATTTACCTACCTGAAAAAGGTTCTCTTTTTATGCCAGTCAGTTTAAAATGGCTTATAACCATACACAGTCATAAAAGTTATGACTACAAAACCTCAGCAGCTCAGCTCATTAAGCAATATATGTTTTTAGACATATTCTATACATATATATCGCAATTTTGCTTTTCATCTTAAAAATTTTGCATCAGCTGTCCTACAGTAAATGCAATTGCTTAAAGAGATCACTCCTTCTTTCTTTCTCCTGGAATGAATTAATCTTTCAGATAGTGTATTCCAGACCTGCCTCCTGGGATGCAAATTTAGCTTACATTATTTTCAGAAATTCTCCTCACTCATTCTGATAACCATAGATGGTGAAAATTAAAAAGGGTGCAATAACTGGAAGTGAAATTCAGAAGATTCAAGCCTTTTTTAAAAAAAAGAAAGTAGCATATAACTAAGAAGGTGAGAATAAGAAAAAAATGGCACCTGATAGAAAGAAGTTTCTCCCGAACAGGCTTGAATTAATTGAATTTCCTGCTATTACTGTCGACATGCTAGTTTCCTGCGTGGAGCAGCAAAACTCGATTTTACTGTGAACATTTCTTTTTGCAGTTTACTGAAAGTATTAGTGAAACGTGAGCTAAAAGCTAAAGTTCTTTCTTGGTCCAAGAGGCATGCCACAGAAATGCTCTCCTGATCCATCTTTTCTTAGGAAACCAAGTTTTGGGGTATCGGCATTTTTAGTCAGAGGAAATAAACTCTAAAAATGTGTCTGGGTACGTAGACATGAGAGGTGAATAGGTATCGTGTCACGTGTGGTCAGACGAGCTGAAATGTCTATTTTAGCAATAAGGGTTAGATATTACTCATATCAGAGTGGAGACCTTACTTCTACCTAGGCTTAAACATGTCTGTTGGTGGAGGTGTTAACATTGATCTGATTAAATATGAATGTGGCTCACAGATCTTGAGCATCCATATGGGCAGAGCCTGAGGGCTCTGGGGCATGGCCAGGGATTTTGTGAGGCAGCACACTTCACAATTTAAGATTATGTGCACCTATATACACACTAGTCTTTCGTGTTAATATTACAAGAAAAAACTAAATCTAAAGTTTCATGCACGTGGAGAATAAATCTCTTTAGGAACAATATCTCAAGCAAGCAGAACATGGTCCATACGGAGAAAGATTTAAATCTGTGAAAGTCTCAAAACCTGTTTTCATTTTGTCACATCTCCTTAATGTGAAAATCCAGTAATGACTTGCACACTTCTGTTCTCTCTTTGTAAAAGCTATGGTCAGTGACGAATGGAGTAGAAGCAATTCCATACGTTAGGAGGGTCACTGAATAGCTCATTCGTTATAAACCATATTGTTTACTAACAGCACACTGCTCAGATCCTATTGAATATAACACGTTTGCTTGTATTAATTCAAGTACAAAGCCATTTAGAAATAACGACAGCCAGCTCATAATCACCACAAAAATGGAAAAAACATGCAGCTACTTGTACTGTTCCCATTACAAGCAATAGTTGCGTATAAATTGATGCCACATTTTCATTACAAATAACTACAGAAAGGACCTAAGCTATGAGCATTCTCTAAAGCGTAATTTGAAGCAGTTCGTGCCGCAGTCACACCAGTGACCTCTCTGCTGCAGCTGCTGGTGTCCCTAAAGCTGCTGCAGGTCTTGTTGCCCTCGGGACCACTCAGTGCCCGCAGCCACAGAGCTACTGGTGAGGCACAGCAGGACAAGCATCACTAGAGGAGTCGGGAGCAAGGGATCTCCTCATGTGAGGAGACAAAGCAGACAACCTGGCCCAAGGCTGTGTTCTTCAGGGGCATACTCTTTCTCTAAGTGTCAAGTGAAAATTTGTTGCTTGAGCACAATTACAGGTGCCCACAAATATTGGTCATGCAACACACACAGTGTTTTGGGTCTGGAGGAAGAAACTTGAACAGTAATTCCAACAGCACAGTTGGTTGCTCTTCAGACGTGCACCATAGGAAGTGCCTGTGGCCCTAACGCTTGGTGTGCAGCAGGAGACAGAATTTTGCTTTTTCCAGCGAAGCATTCTTTGACTTTTCAATATTAAGAATTTCTTATTTTCAGATCATAAAAGGAGGACACATTTGAAGCTAATTTAAGATTAAAGCTTTTCTCACTGACAGCCTAAATAATATAGTAAGAGGACTAAAATTTGCAGACAAGGCAGAGCTCAGAGTCTAATGCAAAACCAAGGAGTAGGTGCAAGTGCTAATACATGAATCTCAGAAAAACAAAATGGCTTCTGAACAACTTCCCCTGGGCATCCCTGCATCCTCCAGCTCCACAGTACTGTGCATCCTTTTTCTTCTTGGAATAGTTGTGATGCCACAGCACAATTGCTTGTATCTTTTTTGTTACTTTCTCCAGTTTATACAACTGCATTTTTGGTGGTCTGACTCTGTCCTGTTTCCTTTTTGGTAAAACTGAGGCAAATAATCTCACTAGTGACCTTGATTTTTTTTTTTTAAAGACCAAATATGGGAAGATTGATCAGCACGCAATTGTTTCGTATTGCACATGAAGAACTTGTTAATGTGATGGACTAAATAAAAAGGCACGGTTAGAGATTAGAGATAATGGAAATTTTTTTGCTATATTCCAAAACTTGATCAAAATGTAACAGTTGATCACAGGTCTAAGAGCCATCAGTGGACAGGCAAGAAAAAGGAAAATGTAATATGAGGATTAGCGCACAGTGAGGTGGGTCAAAAACTGGCTGAATGGCAGAGCGCAGAGGGTTGTGATCGGTGGTGCAGAGTCTGGTTGGAGGCCTGTGACCAGCGGTGTTCCCCAGGGGTCAGTGCTGGGTCCAGTCCTGTTCAACGTATTCATCAATGATTTGGACGAAGGGACAGAGTGTACCCTCAGCAAGTTTGCTGATGATACAAAGCTGGGGGGAGCGGCTGACTCACCGGAAGGCTGTGCTGCCATTCAGCGTGACCTGGACAGGCTGGAGAGTTGGGCGGAGAGGAACCTGATGAAGTTCAACAAGGGCAAGTGTAGGGTCTTGCACCTGGGGAGGAACAACCCCATGTGCC